>CM035153.1:15483728-15841153 GCA_020205615.1 Panax quinquefolius
TTGTCTCAATAATTGATTTAATAATATAAAATATTATGCATGATACCGTGACAATAATTAAATCAAATAACGGAGATACTATGCAACACCATCGTGAAGTAATAATCGAGTAAACCGAGTGGCTTCACGTAAAGATCAATAATCAATATCGTAAGCTACTATGCAACCACGCCAGACATCGCATTTCTTTTACCAACGGGTAATTCAACAGTTTTAACAAAGAAAACTTTCGACGTTATAAAAGATATTTATGTCGCGCTTAACTACTTACAATACTTCAAGATAGGGGTCCACTAATGATCGTGCCGTCAGAAGAATATTTCCCGCTAAAACGAATATTTTCCTCACCAATCGAATATTTTATAACAACTTGCTTACTTTGCAAAATTTGTAAATATTACCCACAACTATGACATTATATCATATCCACACCATAATATTCAATCATATATTTCGAGAAAAATTTAATCTTTATTCATAAAAGTTGGGGTCTTACAACCTCCCCTTCTTATGAAATTTCGCCCTCAAAATTTACGTACGTACCTTGTATGCCGAAGAGATGAGGATACCTCGTCAGATTCTAACTCTTGAGGTATAACCTTTGAATGTAGAATATGATCCTTCTTATCCAAGATTTTAACAGGTACCTCTTCATACGTTGAATCTTCCGCTATCTCATCAAGTTTTAATTAAATAATATGATTCAAGTCTTTCACATATTTACGTAACATAGATATGTGAAAAACATTATGAACACGCTACATAATTGGTGGTAAAGCGAGTCTATAGGCCACAGTTCCTACTCGATCGAGGACTTCGAATGGATCAATAAATCGAGTGTTGAGATTTCCTATATTCGTCAATTATTTCTTCTAGAATAACGCATTCTTGTACCTTCTTCATCATATTCATCAGCTTCGGGTCTGTAGCTTGAGCAACTTTAACTTTATCGATTAAAGTCGATTCTACTCGTATATTCATTATCTTTACGTAGGTTCTTGGAGTCTTTAACTCTATCTCCATCCTTTATAAGTTGTACGAAATGGGTCTTTGTGTTAACAACGTCACACTCGTAACCGCATACGTTCTTCTACTCAACTCGTCAGCTACCACATTCGCTCTTCCACGATGGTATTGAATGGTATGATCGTAATCTTCAACAGATCGAGCCAACATCTTCGACGTATGATACATTCATTTTGGATGAAGAAGTATTTGAGGGTTTTGTACCGGATTCAAGGTTGATACAAAATTTAATTTTACGCTCTGGGGGTAGGCCAGTAAGTTCTTCAGGGAATACGTCAGGAAATTTATTAACAATGGAAATATCATTCAAATCTGATGTATTTTTGTATAAATCTGTAACATGGGCTAAAAAATCTTGACATTCGTTTTTTAATAAATGAATAGCTTTATGGTTTGATATGACAGTGTTTGACTTTAGTGGTTTGGTCGCTTAAATTCGCATAATAGGTTGGTTAGGAATATGAAATCTAACAACCTTACAAAAATAATCGATTTTAGCATGATGAGTAGTTAACCAATTAATTCCTAAAATCACATCGAATGCAAGTATTTTCAAAGAAATAAGATCGACGGGTAATGTGCGGTTGCCGATTTGAATCAAACAAGATTTATAAACAGTGGATGAAATAAAGGTTTCCCCCAACGGAGTTTCAACCGATATGTCAAAGTCTAATTTCTCCAAAGTCAAATTTAAACGTTGAGCGCAAGTAGGATAAATAAAAGAATGGGTAGAACCGGTATCAAATAAGGTATATATTTCGCTAGAGTTTATGATTAGCTTACCCGTGATCACCTCATTTGGATTCCTTGCTTTTTGGGAGGTTACGACAAATGCTCTCCCTTGAACTACCAGTTTTGTCTTGTCTGGGATGACCTTTGATGTGTCCATCCCACCGGACTTCGACTTTGGTGCACAAAAAATCCAAGCAAAGTGACCTTCTCTCCATAATTGTAATATGCTTCGATCACATGTGCATGCTTTGACCCGATGTGTCCTCCTCCCAAGATTTGTAACATACGACCGGGTGGTCGCTTTCCTTCCTTAACAACAAAATGCCGGTGCCGACGCTTTCCATCATTATTGAATCTCCTCTTCTTGAAATTTCCACTTCTATTATCTTGCCATGATTACCACCGAGTAGTTTCCATTTCGCATGTTGATTCCTCCACGCTTGTTGTCACCGCTCGATGATCGCTACCACCGGTATTATTATCGACTTTCTCGGGTCGCTTTCTGTTGTTGGTTGACTCATTATCGCGCCCAATAATCGAGCCATATTTACAACATCCTCAATACAAACACGCTTTTACGAGAAATGAGGTATCGATTTATTTTCTGGCCTCAAACCTCGTAGAAACATTTGCGCCATTCTTCCTCATTATCAACCAAATGGGATGCGAATCGACAACTCGAAGAACTTAGCCTCGCATCGCGATTACACGATCATATTATTTTGCTCCAACTTGATAAACTCCATCTCCTTCATGTGATGAGTACTTTCGGAAAGTACTTGTAATTGAATAGCTCTCGAACTTCTCCCAAAACATTTTGAAAAGCAGCGGTCGAGTACGCTTTCATCGATTCCCACCAAGAATCTACTTCTCCTCTCAACAAAGGTGGCAAAGGAACATTTTTCTCCTGAGCATCCCAAGACATCAAATATCTCGTGATTTGCTTTATCCACGCCTCCGCCATAAGTGGTTCCGCTTTTCCAAAACTCCGATGGTCCCAGCCTCAATTTCTTAAATGGTGACAAATATGTGAGTTGCCAGTGTTTCCACCGTATTTTGAACAGAGTCGCTTCACCGATGTCGCATGAATTGCATGAAGCCTCCGAACATCCCATCGCTCATCATTCGACCGGGTTGTTGTTTACCCGAGGATTATTGTCTTCCCGCAGCACATTATCCTAGATATTGATCATTGGTGACTCAACGGTCTCATATGCTTCATTGCTTATCTCGACATTTTCAGATGCCATTTTCAAACACTGCCACAAAACAACGGTTAATTGACATGCCACATATTCTCCCTATACTCTGACCGACCAATTAAATACCAAATAAACTTAGGTAGGTCATACTAGCGAAGGAATTCTCTGTCTCTGCCCTCCTAGTTCTTGTCTCACATCTCAACCAGGGATCATATCCCTAAGCTTTGATACCAACTGTAACGCCCCCAAAATAGGTATACATCACCCATATTGGGTCGCCAAATATGGTACAAAATACAAATACAAACTTAATTATACAACATGAGCTGAGAGTTTTTACACGAATATTGTTTTCTAGACAATATCCATACTCAAATGGAGTTCTCATTACATTTATTGGCACATTATTTTATAGAATAGTGAGGACTACTATAACACCATCTCGGGCCATCACTCCATTCCCCGACTAGTTCCGGCTACGTTCTCATTTCCTCAAGAGAACAATGGAAGTAAAAGGGTGAGCTCAACTAGCCCAAAGAAGAAATATTATGACAAAGATAATGCGTATAAGTTATCATTAGCCTTCAACAATGTTAAACCGATAGAATATAATAGACAACAAGTTTAATCAGCAATGAACAAGCAATCCATTAGAAAAGTCAAGTAGAGTATAATATCTACTATCTTCTATGATTTAAAAGTTTATCATTAACTTTATCACTTGGACTCAAATTTTAATAAATAAATCACATCATCGAATCATCCTCGCACTACGCCAAGGATATTCATTAAGATCACGCGCACAAAAATTATTCTCACACTACGCGCCAAGAATATTCGTGTAATCATCAATGGTCATGATCATACCGAATTATCCTCGGTCATAATCATACCAATCAACAAATGATCTACGACGTAAGCCAAAGATGACTTTCATCATAATATAAGTACGAGGATGATGACAATGATATAAGAATTCAATTAAAAGAAAGCAAAGGATAATTTTTAAAGATTTATAATTTAATTTATCCAGATTCAATAATGTCCAAATTTTCAACATGATACCGCTTTGGAGTTAAATTCAAGAATAATATCCATGTATCAAAAATAATTTGGACAAAAAAGAAATAAATTTTTGGTGAATAGTACCGTGAATAGTACTTCGTGAATAAGATTTCGAGAATAGTACCGAAGATAAAAAAGTGCCTCAAATACCCGAAAGTGAACAATATTTGAGTGAATAGTAACCCGTGAATAAGAACTCGTGAATAAGAACCCTAAGATGAAAAAAGTGCCTCAATACCCGAGTAACAATATTTAAGTGAATAGTAATCTGTGAATAGTAACTCGTGAATAGTACTCCTAAGATGAAAAGTGCCTCAATACCCGAAAGTGAATAATATTATAGTGAATAGTAATTGGGTGAATAAGAACTCGTGAATAAGATCCCATGAATAGTACTTGGTGAAAATATTGATATTTAATAAGAAAGTTCATATCAATATTCCAATAAAATGATACTGGATGAAGCGCAAAATTCAAGGATATTCCACTAATTTTAAGGATTATAGAAGCACTACTTACCATAGTAAGTTTAAATTTAAGAATATAAAAGAATTAACATACAAAACTCAAAATGGATTTTCACCGCCATACTAAGACGTAATCCGCTGTAGACAAAGTTATTCTGACATACTAAAGGATGAATACGAAAAATAGTATTCCTTATGAATACGAAAGAAATAATACCCCTTACGAGTACAATAAATAATATCCCTTACCTTAGTAGAAAGCTGGATACTGCAAAGTGAAGTAGCAGAATACTCTTCTTCTTGCTCTCTATAGTTTCTCTCTCTATAGTGTCTCTTGTGAATCTTAGTGAATTGGTGAGAATGAAAGAATAATTAAGCTTTTATTTATAGGAGAATATACTAAATAAGAACTAATTCATGAACGGTCCAGATTGATTCACTATTAGAACTGGACTTATCCATATTGATTACTATTAAAACCACAAACCTGACCATTCAGATTGATTTACTTTTTAAAACCACCACCGATGGTCCAGATTGATTTACTTTTAAAACCACCACCGACGGTCCAAATTGATTTACTTTTAAAACCACCATCGATGGTCCAGAATGATTTACTTTTAAACCCACTATCAATGGTCCAGATTGATTTACTATTAAAACCACCATCAATGGTCCAGATTGAAGTACTATTAAAACCACCACCAATGGTCCGATTGATTTAACTTATTACACTTTTTAGTACTTCTAAAGTTTTCCAAGTTTGCATTAGTCCCCTCTAACTTTTGTAATTCACTTATCTTCAATAAACACATTCTTAATACTTCAACAATTATTCATCATTAATATTATAACTCACAATATTTAACAACCGTATCGCTTCCTGTGAAAGAGGGGCTTTGAGTAAGAATTTCTCCCTATCATGCCGTAATTAGTGACCAAACCTCTCCTCGATGTAACTTTCTAGACATCATAATATTGCAAATAATAATATGAATAACTTTGTTGTCTCAATAATTGATTTAATAATATAAAATATTATGCATTGATATCGTGACAATAATTGAATCAAATAACGTGAGATACTATGCAACAATTATCAGTAGTAATAATTGAGTAAATTGAAAGTGGCTTCACGTAAGCATCAATAATCAATATCAGGTGCTACTACGCAATCAATGCCAGACATCGCATTTTTACCACCGGGTAGTTCAACAGTTTAACAGTAAAAATTTTGCCGTTATTTTTATAAAAAGATATTTATGTCATTTTCTAACTACGACAATACTTCCGTTGTGGGGTCCACCAATGATTATGTCGTAGTACAAATATTTCCTGCTAAAACAAATATTCTCTAACCAATCGAATATTTTATAACAACTTGCTTACTTTGTAAAATTTGTAAATATTACCCACAACTATGACATTATATCATATCCACACCATAATATTCAATAATATATTTCAAGAAAAATTTAATCTTTATTCATAAAAGTTGGGGACTTACAACAATTCTTAGATAGCTCACAAACTAAAATTATTCCCAATCGTTGGATTACTAAAAAGGGAATTGGTGAATCCGGATAGATTGGTACAATACGTTGCTTGCTCATTAGATGAGGATGATTGATCTCATGATCATTTGTGTGGAGACACTAAAGAAAGTATGTAGGTTCTTATTGGAGAATAAGTTCATTTGAACGTTGCTCGCTAAGGAATACCAAATGGATTTTTACTTGTCTGTCAATAGGAATTCTTGTAGTGATAGTAGTACAAGTGATCCTTAGACTTGAGATCATCATAGTATCTTGTGTATGATGAGTTATACTTTAACATGTCCCTTAAAACCCTTAAGATATATCAAAGGGTATGTTTGGGTGTAATAAGTTATACATGGAGATAATAAATGATTAACAAAGAATCAACCGCTTTTAATAAAAGAAGAGAATACCCTATGTGATTCGATAAATAACAACTCATTAGTCCTTGTCCTAGGCAAAATAAAATTAGAAAGGAGTTTCTAATTTTCATTATTTGGATTTGTACATTTGAAAATCGAAATAAATATAATTAAATAAAATAAGACTTGACATTAATTCCATGTCTTATATTTAATTGGAACATTGTATGGTGGAAGGATTGAATTGTACGGTAACTATTTACTCAAAGGTTCTTTTATTATTAATGTTGAAATGTATATTATCTGGAAAGTTGTTGATCGCTAAGGAGGCTTATCTTTATTGTTGAATAAATGTTACTTATTTAAATAAATTAATAGATTAATTAATTTATTTGAATATATAAGATTTGAAATTTTCTAATTGATTTATTCACAATCTGGTTTAATATAGAGAACCTAAAGGGTCACACCATAAAAAATAAAAATATTTATTTAATTTAATAATAAGTTAAGTGTATTTAATTTAATATATCACCGGTGATAGAATAAATTAAATAGATTAATATATATTTATTATTTTATATTTTTAAATATTAAATATAAATTAATAAGAGGAGTCTTATTATTATTATTACTATTATTATTAGTTTAATTCCTAAAGGAGTTTGGGGAATTAATTAATAAAAGTACTTCATATATTCCTAATAAGATTAGAAGGCTAATTAATTAAAAGAGTTTAATTAATTATTCCTAATAAGATTAGGAGCCTAATTAATTAAAGGATTTTAATTAATTAAATAAAAATCATATTCCTAAATAGTTTAGGAGGGTTCCCTACATCTATAAATAAGAGGAGTCTAATTATGGGTAAGGGTTACACAAGTTAGGCACTTTATTTCAAAAGTTGAGAGAGTACACATTTTCTATAGAGATAGAATTAGGGTTTTATCAAACACTCATCTTCTTGAATATTTGTTCTTCCTTGGTGGATCACCTTTAGAGGCCAAACACTTGGGTGGCTAACATTGATCAATGGAATGAATCAAACCTGGTGGATTCAAGTTAACGTGAAAAGGAATTGGAGGTGAACTCGTACATGAGAAAACTCGTTTCTACAAGGGTATGAATCTGATTTCCATCTCCTTTCTATTGATTGATAATTATGCACAAAGTATGATCATGGTGATGGTTTGTATGAAAAATTATAAAATCTTTTTTATCGCTCTTCCGCACTTTTTATGTAATTTGATTGCATTATCGCGCTATATATAAACCTAACAGTGGTATAAGAGCCTAAATTTGTGCTAATTATCGATCTTGATTATTCCATGTATGTATGGTATGTAATTGGATCAGATTTTTTGGGAAAGAAATTTTTTTCTAATTCTTCTATGCGGCCAATGACACGCCACCTTTAACCCGTAAAATGTTTTTTTAATTGCAGCCACCGCCAACAGGTCCCAGGCTCATTCTAAAGCGCGACCATGCCCAACACCATAATTTGAATTTTTTTTATTTCAATTAAGATAAAAGTTTATTTTAAATTGGAATATGATTAAAAATAAAAGTTTTATTTTAACTTGGAATTGGATTCCACGTTAACTTGAATAAAGGAGTTTATTCATATATGGAATAGAATTTCATGTTTCCTAGTACAAGAGTTTATTCATATATGGAATAGGATTTCATGTTTCCTTAAAATAAAGATGATTATTTTGATCAGGAATAGGATTCAATATATTTTATTTTTCCAAAGAATTTTAAGTTAAAATAAATGAGTTTATTTTGTCCTTGAAATTGATTCCTTGTTAATTAAAATAAATGAGTTTATTTTTGATTTGAAATTTGATTAAAATAAAAAGTTTATTTTATTCAAAATTGATAAAGTAAAATAAATAAGTTTATTGTGATTTAAATTTTGATTAAAATAAAAGGAGTTTATTTTTTTCCAAATTTTGATTTACAGTAAACTTTTAATTGCCCATTAAATGATATCAATGCATATATGAAATGAAGTTATTATTCATGAGATGAATGTTATTTATTAATACATATGGTGATATATATGATAATAAATGGGGTTGATTATGAACTATTGACCAATGTGAGTAGATTTTATTTTAGTTAGATGCATGAATGTATGGGTTTTATAAATGGGGTCTGCGTACCTCGCCTTCTCTAATTTTTTTCTTAATATAAATTCTATCTCCCTTCTATGTACTTCCCCCTGACTGCTGAACAAGGTCTTTATTTATTGTAAATAGTTTTGTAATAGGAATAGTTAGAACTAATTTTGAAGAATTAGAGATAAAGGAGCAATGAGCGCTTGAACACCCGTTTGTAATGGATCTCGGGTTTATAAGTAACAGTTACATTTAAATTGAATTCTCGCACCCTAGGTTTGACCTCTTAGTTCACTTAGTGGCTCCAGTGAACCAAACTAGAATAAAGTCCATAATCAATCTGAGTAGAATATATATATATATCATTGTTTTTCTTTTGAATATATGAAGTGCTAGGTTGGACTTAACTTGGATAATTTTGATTCAGATATGTCACCACTTGATCAAAATAATCTAAGAGACAAAATAAAAGGACTTACATGATTATGTAATTGACAAGAGTTGTCTACCTATTTATTTATGAATAGTTTGTTGTGTCACCACAAGGTTATATACATTTGAAATGAGATCCTTATTATCACAAGCAAATATTTAATTAGATTTTGCTAAACTATATAAATGAGGGTAATATAGTTTGATGAAAATAGTAGGAGATGCCAATTTTAAAAAAAACTAATTTATTTTGGTAATTAATAAAAGAATGTATGCTAAAAAGTTGTTAATTACAAATTCATTTACAAAATTTTACAATGTCTAAAATTACTATCACTGCGTAGCATATTAGATGTTAATTAACCGAACTGAATTACACGGATTGGTTAAGAAATTTGAGAATAGTTCTCAAGGCTGAAAAAATATCTTATGTCCTTAATACGCCTATCCCTGCAATAGTTATAGGCAATGCCTCTGAGGAAAAGATTGCTACTTTTAGAAAGTGGCAAGATGATGCACAGTTGGCTCAATGCATCATGCTCGCATCCATGAGTAGCGAGCTTCAGCGTCAGCATGAAACTATGGATACTCCTACTATACTCCTGCACATCAATTAGTTGATGGTGAGGTATGTAGTACTGATAGATATAAGATATCTAAGAAGCTCTTCCGATCTAGAATGACTGTTGACACTACAGTAAAGATACAAGTCCTCAACATGATCAATTTGACTGAAAAACTAGGACAATAGGGTTTTGTCATGTATAGAGAGTTGAGCCAAGATTTGATCTTACAGTCACTCCCAAACTCCTTCTCACAATTTTTATGAATTTTTCATATGAACAAGCTAGATATCAGCCTCGCTGATTTTCTTAACATGTTGAAAATAGTTGAGAGCTGAGTCACTTTCCAACCAAGAAAGATCAAGTCTTACTGGTAGGGGCCAAAGGATCTTCTGAAAAGAAGAACAATTCTAAGTAGGTAAAAAGAAAGACAAAATTAAGGATAATAAGAATAAAACTTATACGGATAACAAAGGAGTTTGGTTCCACTGCAATAATGTGACGCCCCAAAAATAGGTCCACACAACCCATTCTAAGTCGCCAAATACATGGTACAGAATTTAAATATAAACTTTATTAATACAACTGTCGTGCAAAATACGACAACATATACGCTGTGAGTTTTAATACAAATATTATCTTGTAGACAATATCCAAACTCAAATACAGTCCTCATTAAAATTATTATCACACTATTTTACACAATAGTGAGGACTACTAAAATAACCATCTTGGACCATTACTCCACTCCCCGACTAGTCCCAGCTACATTCTCGCCTCCTAAGAAGAACAACGGAACCAAAAGAAAAAGGGTGAGCTCAACTAGCCCAGTAAAGAATATTATGACTACGATAATATAGAACAAATTATCCTTAGTCCTCAACATAGAAAAATCTGATAGAATACAATAGACAACAAGTTTTAGAATACAACTGCAGCGAAATCAGCAATCCAATAGAAGAGTCAAGTAGAGCATGATATATGCTATCTTCTACGATTTAAAAGTCCATCATAAATATTTTATCCCTGTAATATCATTCAATAAATATTTCAAATCAATGAATTATCCATACACTACGGGCCAAGGATATTCACAAGATCACCAAAGTGGTCATTGATCATGTCAAACACCGTCCCATCCACGCACTACGAGCCAAAGAGGACTTTCAAAGACAAACCTTATCTCAGAATATTAAAGGTTATGATTATACCAATACACAATTCATGGTCATAATCATATCAATCAACAGTCCATCTTTGCACTACTGGCCAAAGATGACTTCCAGTGTAAGCATAAGGATGATAACAATGATATAAAGATTCAATCAAGTGAGATAAAGGATAAATATTAGAAAATTCTAATTCAATTTATCCAGAGTTCAAATATGTCCAAATTGTCAACATGATAACTATTTATGAAGTAAAATTCAAGAATGATATTCATGTATCAAAAATAATTTGGACAGAAAAAGAAAATTAAATTTTGTTGTGAATAGTACCGTATGAATATTACCGTATGTATGAATAGTGCTCATGAATAGTACTGTATAAATAGTACCTAGACATGAAAATTTTAAAATTTAATAAGAAAGTTTAAACCAATATTCCAGTGAAATGATATTAGATGAAGAGCAAAACTTAAGGAATTTCTAATCATTTCAGGAATTATAGAAGCAATACTTACCATAGTACGTTTAAATTTAGGAATATGAAATAAAATAATATCCTTTACATAATATGGAGTATGAAAGAAAAAAATATTTTTTACGAGTATTGCAATAAAATAATATCTTTTACCTTAGTAGAAACTGAATTTGACTGGAATATCGGATATTATTATGAGAAAATCTTGCACAAAAAGCTACACTCAAAGTATTCTTATACTCAAAAGAAATACTCAAAATATTATAGAGGAAGAATTTTTGATTTTGTGATAGTGTGTTTCGATTTGCAGCAAATGGATTCCTTTTATAGGGCATCTCAAAGGAAGAAATAAATTATTTCGCCTAACATTTCTTTTCCTCTCAAAGCCTAACTTTGCCTAACTTTTAATTCCTATTGGTTGAGGCCCACAATAGTTTGAAAATAAGGAATTATTTCAGGAGAAGTAACCAACTTGGAAAAAGGACAAAGTACTATAATGCTTTTGAAAATAAAGCATTAGTTTACAATTTATCATATGTATATGTATATATATATAGGGGTTCCATCCACAAGAAACTGATATTCCGTGGAGTTAAATTCTTTTTATTGTTGAATTTTTATATTTTTTTTTTTTTTTTCTAGCCAAATTTCAACAGCCAAAAAGGGTCCGCTCAATAACCCCTATCTATTGTCATGGATGAAATCCCATATATATATATATATATATATATATATGTATATATATATATTCACAATTAATATTCCTTCATTTATATCAAAATTTAACCAATATCTACCACATAATAATTATTCACAATTAATATTATAAGCTCACAATATTAAAAACCAGATTATTCCTAAGAAAGAGGGTGCTTTCGTATAAGGATTTAACCTTATCAAGCGCCAAGAATTATATAACCTAACCCTTTCCTCGATACGTAATTTTTTGATATCACAATAATGCTATCTAATTATATGAATAATTGTGTCATGTCAATTATTGATTTAATAATATAAAATATTATGCAGATGATACCGCGACAATAATCGAATCAATAATACGAGATACTATGCAACAATTATTATGACAATTATTGAATAAAACTAAGTGACTTTCACGTAAGAATCAATAATCGATATACTTTGCAATACCGTGCTACATAATGCAACCATGCCAGATTATCAGTACTTTTATCACCGGCATTTCAACAAAGCTTAATCTGTAAAATTTTATCGTTATTTTTATAAAAAGGTTATTTCATCACTTTCTATATCCGACGCTTATTCTCGCTATGTTGTCCAATTAATGATTAAGGCTGTCAGCATTTATTCCCCACAAAAAGAATATTCTCCCACCAAATGAATATTTTATGACCACTTTCTTATTTTGCAAAATTTTCACATTTCACCCATAACTAAAAGCATTATATCAAATCAACACCTTATTATTCAAAATAATAATTAGAGAAATTAAATCTTTATTCATAAAAAGTTGGGGTCTTACAACCTCCCCTCCTTATGAAATTTCGTCCTCGAAATCGATGTGAGTACCTGGTATGTCGAAAAGGTGAGGATACCTTATTTTCATATCAGATTCTAACTCCCAAGTCATTTCCTCAATATCGTGGTTTCTCCATAAAACTTTGACTTGAGGTATAACCTTTGAGCGTAAAATATGTTCCTTCTTATCCAAGATTTTAACAAGTACCTCTTCATACGTTAAATCCTCTGCTATCTCGTCTAATTCTAATTCAATAATGTGGTTCGGGTCTTTTACATATTTACGTAGCATGGATATGTGGAAAATGTTATGAACAAAAGACATACTTGGCGGTAAAGCGAGTTTATAGGCCATAGTTCTTACTTGGTCGAGGATTTCAAATGCACCAATGAATCGAGGGTTGAGCTTTCCTCTCTTTTCGAATCTCAAAACTCCTTTCCGTGGAGCAACACGTAACAATACATGATCTCCAACATTGAATTCCACGTCCCTTCGATGAAGATCAACATAACTCTTTTGTCGATCTTGTGAGGTTTGTATACGTTGCTGGATCATTTGAATCTTTTCTATAGTCATGCGTACCATTTCTGGTCCCAACAACGTTGCTTCACCCACCTAGTCCCAGCACACTGAAGAACGACACTTTCGTCCATACAACGCCTCGAATGGAGCCATGCCTACTTGCTTGATAACTGTTATTGTAGGAGAATTCCGCCAATGGCAAGTACTTGTCCCAACTTCCTTTGAAGTCTAGGACACAGAGTCTTAATAAATCTTCCAGAATTTGAATAGTCCTTTCTGATTATCCATCCGCTTTTGAGGATGATATACGAATCGGATCGTAGATCAGTGCCCATAGCTTTCTTACAAGCCAACCCAAAATCATGAAGTGAATCTTGGGTCTCGATCGTAAACTATGGATACCGCATACCATGCAATCTCACAATCTCATTTATGTACATACGAGCAAGACGTTCAAGTGAATAAGTTTTTCGTATAGGCAAGAAATGAGCAGACTTGGTTAATCTATCGACAATGACCCAAATTGCATCTATGCCTTGAGAAACCTTAGGGAAGACCAAAGAATTAAAATCCATGTTGATGTGATCCCACTTCCATTCGTGAATTTTAAGTGGTTGCAATGGACCTTTTGCACTTGATGTTCCGCCTTCGACATCGCTGACAAGTTAAACACCTCGAGATAAACTTCGCGATCTCTCTCTTCATATTGCTCCACCAAAATGTATGTCAAAGATCACGATACATTTTGGTACTTCCAGGATGGATTGAAATGATGTGTCAGCGTGCCTCCATCATGATTTTGTACTTCAAATCGTTAGTCGTTAGAACACAAAGTCCGGAGTCGACTCAAAGTATTCCTTCTTCTTTCATTCTTTTCTTTTGAATAACACCTTCTTGTACTTTCTTCTTCATATACACATCAACTCCTGGTCTCAGGTGCTCGAGCCTCTTTAACTTTATCAATTAAATTCGGTTCTACTCAGATATTTGACATCATCACGTGGGTCCCTCGAGTCTTTAACTCTATCTCCATCCTTTGTAAGTCATACAAAATGGGTCTTTATGTTAACAATATCACACACTCACTCCGCATAAGATCCTTCTACTCAACGCGTCACCTACCACGCTCACTTTTCCAGAAGGTATCAATGGTATGGTCGTAATCTTTTAATAGCTCGAGCCAACTTCATTGCGCATTTTGAGTTCCTTTTAGGGTGAAGAAATATTTGAGGCTTTTATGATCTGTATAGATCTCCACTTTCTCCCTCATACAAGTAGTGTCTCCAAATATTTAGCGCAAAAATGATTGCTGCCAACTTTAGATCATGAGTAGGATAATTCCTCTCATATTCTTTTATTTGTCGTGAGGCATAAAGCTATGACTTTTCCATGTTGCATGAGAACACATCCTAAACCTCTCCAAGCATCAAGAGATGATAAATCCTCCGAACTCGATGGTATTGTTAAAAAGTGAATGAGTCCTCGAGTTCTTGGAAGCTCTTTTCACATTCCTCGCTTCCATCCGAATTTTGTATCTTTTAAGTTCACCGAAGTTAATGGAGTAGCGATTCAAGAAAGTCCTTCCACGAATCTCCAATAATAACCAAATAAGCCCGTAAAGCTACGATTTTTGCATCGACTTTAGGTTGCTCCCAACTTTGATTGCTTCAATCTTTGCTGGTCAACTGATATTCCATATTTTGATATCACATGCCCAAGGAATGCTAATTCCTCAAGCCAAAACTCGATTTCTTCAACTCGCATATAGCTTTGTTTTCACGAAGCTTTTGGAGTATCAAATTTCAAGTATGCTGCTCATGATCTTCACGGATTTTAGAATAGATGAAGATGTCATCAATAAAGACAACCACAAAATGATCCAAATATTCCTCAATACTCATTCATCATATCCATGAAAGCAAGAGGAGCATTAGTTAATCCAAAAGACATGACTAGGAATTCGTAATGCCCGCATCGAAGTTCGAAGTAATCTTTGAATGTCATCGCTTTTAATCTTTAACCGATGATATCCGGAACGAAGATCGATCTTTGAGAAGTATTTAAAGACTCTTAAATCGGGTCAAACATGTCATCAATACGAGGTAACAAATACCTATTTTATATGGTGACATGGTTCAACTCCCGATAGTCAATGCAAAGTCGATACTCCCATCTTTCTTCTTTACGAATAAAACAGAGCACCCCAAAGAGATGTACGAGGACGAATGAAACCAATGTCTAACAACTCATGTAGTCAAGTTTTAACTCCTCAAGTTCAATAGAGCCATTCGATATGGGTTTTGGAAATGGGTTTCAGATCGGGTTCAAGGTCAATACAAAATTTGATTTCACACTGGGGTAAGCCAGAAGTTCTTCAAGAAATACGCCAGAAATTCATTAACAAATATAAATTCCATTCAAATTTGACGATTTTTTGTTTAAATCCATGACATGGGCTAAAAAAGCTCGACATCCGCTTTTCAATAAACGAATGGCTTTATGGCTTGATATTACAAAGATCGACTTTAGTGGTTTGGTTGTTTAATTCAATAACAAAGTTGGTTAGAATATGAAAACTAACTCTTACTTTATAAAAAAATAATTAATTTTAAATGACGATGAGTAGTTAACTAATCAATCCCTAAAATCACATCAAATGCAAGTATTTTCAAAGAGATAAGATCAACAGTAATGTGAAGGTGCCGATTTGAATCAAACAAGATTTATAAACAAGTGATGTAATGAAGGTTTCTCCTAATGTAGTTTCAAAAGATAAGTCAAAGTCTAATTTCTCGTGGGTCAAGTTCAAACGCTGAGCACAAGCAGGTGAAATAAAAGAATGGGTAGAACCGATCTAATAAGGTATAGATTTCAAGAGTTTATGATTATCTTACCCGTGATAACTTCGCTTCGGTTCTCGCGCTTTGGGACATCACGACAAATGCTCTCCTCGAACCACCGACTTTGTTTTGTTCAGAGCCACCTTTCGGTGCCACCGTCCCCATCTCGGACTTAACTTCCCTACGTAAAAAAAATCAAGCTATGTGACCATCTTTTTTCCATAACTCGAAATATTCCTTGAAGGTTATATACAGCTTTGGACTTATGTGTCCTTCCTCTCCGTGATTTGTAAAGATCTAATCGGCCATGGTCGCTCTCCTCCCCTAGAAATTGTTGTCGTGCCGATGTGTCGATTTTTTTCCGCCATTGTTAAATCTTCTTTTTGAAATTTCCACTTGACTTATTTCTTCTATTATCTTGGTCATGATTACCACCAAAGTGGTTACTATTTCTCGCACGTTGGTTATCACCGCTTCAATGATCATTGCTACACCGGTATGATTATTATCTTCGATGTTTGCTCACGCCTTTGGTTGAAGCGACTCATAATCCCGCTTCCAATAATTGAGCTCTATTCACCACATCCAATACAAATAAAGTTTATGAGAGATAAGATGTCAATTAATTTCGGGTTTCAAACCTCTTAGAAACATTCGCATCATTCTCTCCTCATTATCTACCAAATGGGATTCAAACCGATAACTCCGCAAACTTTGTCTCAGATTGCGATACACCATATTAATCTCTCGCTTTCCGCTTTGATGAATTCCACCTCCTTCATGTGATGAATACTTTTGAAAGTACTTCTCGTTGAACAATTCTTGAACCTCTCCCAAGACATCTTAAGTGCGACAGATGAGTACGCTTTTACGATTCCCACCAATAATTTGCCTCTCGCGCAAGAACATAAAGGTGGCGAAGGGAACTTTTGTTCTTTCAAAGGCATCCCAAGACATCAAATATCTTGGTAATCCGCTTAATCCATGCCTCGCCTTTAAGTGGCTCTAACTTTCCTAAAACTTCTGTGGTCCCAACTCCTCAATTGCTTAGCAAAGACCAAATTGTGAGTTGCCATTATTTCCACTCGTATTTTGAACAGAGTTTCTCTCGCTTGGTGTTGCATGAATCAGAAGAAGCTTCTAAACATCCCATCATTCATCATTTGGTCGATGTTGTTGTTTATATGAGGATTATTGCCTTCTCGATGCACATTATCCCGGTTATCGATTGCATGTGTCTCAACGATCCCATGTGCTCCATTGTTTATCTCAAAATTTTCGATGTCATTCTCAAACACCGCCATAAGACAAGGGTTAATTAAAGAAATTAGCATGCCACATATTAACCCTATATTCGAACCGATCAATAACAAACAACAATTAAGCTTGTGTAGACACACTAGCTAAGGATTTACTCGCCTCTCCTCCTAGTTCTAATCCCATATCTCCACCGTAGATCATATCCCTAAGCTCGATACCAACCGTGACGCCCCCAAAATAGTCCACACAACCCATTCTCGAGTCGCCAAATACATGGTACATAATTCAAATGCAAACTTCATTAATACAACTCGTCAGATCATGCGTAGTATATTTGAATGTGAGATACAAATTTATATTAATGTATCATTGGGTTGTGACAAATTACGTGTACATTAATGGGTTTAAACACTGAAACCGAACTTTTTAAAATCAGATTTAAAAAAATAGTTAATTCCGAATTAAATAAGGTATTTCCACGGAACTTCCTGATTTAACAAATAACCAATTTTAATAAATACCAAAATATTCTAATTTTCAAATTTAAAATAGTTAACTTCGACTTTAACATGTCCGCTTGAATTCACACGTTATCTCCAACGCAAATTTCGCTTGAGTTTATAATAAGTCATTTTAATAAATACCTTAATTATTTAAATTTTTAGTCGTAAATGTGATAAGTCCGAGGAATATGTCCAAAAAATTATAGGTATCTTATACTCGATTTAAAAGTTTCATCCTATATATTCAATCGAAGTTAGTTTATGTTCGACAAAATCCATCGAGATAATTTCGTCGAAGATAATAAAGATCCCATGAATTTTTGATTTTGATCTTATATTTAAAGATAAGCATTAGGATGATAACAATGATATAAAGATTCAATCAAGTGAGATAAAGGATAAATATTAGAAAATTCTAATTCAATTTATCCAGAGTTCAAATATGTCCAAATTGTCAACATGATAACTATTTATGAAGTAAAATTCAAGAATGATATTCATGTATCAAAAATAATTTGGACAGAAAAGAAAATTAAATTACATTGTGATAGTACCGTATGAATATTAATATTATCGTAGTATGAATAATAGTTTCATGAATAAGACTCAGTATAAATAGTACCTAGACATGAAAATTTTAAAATTTAATAAGAAAGTTTAAACCAATATTCCAGTGAAATGATATTAGATGAAGAGCAAAACTGAAGGAATTTCTAATCATTTCAGGAATTATAGAAGCAATACTTACCATAGTACGTTTAAATTTAGGAATATGAAATGAAATAATATCCTTTACATAATATGGAGTATGAAAGAAAAAAATATTTTTTACGAGTATTGCAATAAAATAATATCTTTTACCTTAGTAGAAACTGAATTTGACTGGAATATCGGATATTATTCTGAGAAAATCTTGCACAAAAAGTTACACTCAAAGTATTCTTATACTCAAAAGAAATACTCAAAATATTATAGAGGAAGAATTTTTGATATTGTGATAGTGTGTTTCGATTTGCAGCAAATAGATTCCTTTTATAGGGCATCTCAAAGGAAGAAATAAATTATTTCGCCTAACATTTCTTTTCCTCTAAAAGCCTAACTTTGCCTAACTTTTAATTCCTATTGGTCGAAGCCCACAATAGTTTGAAAACAAAGAATTATTTCAGAGAAGTAACTAACTTGGAAAAAGAATGAAAGTACTATAATGCTTTTAAAATAAAGCATTAGTTTACAATTTATCACATGTATACGTATATATATATAGGTATCCATCCATATAACCGTTCTTGTGGATCAACTCTTTCGCTTGTTGAATTTTTATTTTTCTTTTTTTTCTAATAAAATTTCAATTTAAGCAAAAAGGGGTCAATATTATAATAATATATTGTTGTGAATGAAACCCCATATATATATATATATATATATATATATATATATATATATATATATATATATATATATTCACAATTAATATTCCTTCATTTATATCAAAATTTAACCAATATCCACCACATAATAATTATTCACAATTAATATTACAAGCTCACAATATTAAAAACCAGATCATTCCCAAGAAAGAGGGGGCTTTCAGATAAGGATTTAACCTTATTGGCGCGCAATTATATAACCTAACCCCTTTCCTCGACAGAATTTTCTAGACATTGCCAATAATGCTATCTAATTATATGAATAATTGTGCCATGTCAATTATTGATTTAATAATATAAAATATTATGCAGATGATAATGTGACAATAATTGAATCAATAATATGAGATACTATGCAACAATTATTATGACAATTATTGAATAAAACTAAGTGACTTCTTGCGTAAGAATCAATAATCAGATATACTTTGCAATACTTGCAAAGCATCTTGTGCAACCATGTTTATTATCAGACTTTTATCACCGGCATTTCAACCGCTAATCTGAAAAAAGCTAATTTTATAAAAATTATTTATTTTATTTTATAAAAGGTTAGTTCTCACTTTCTATATCCGTATGATTATTCATCATTATATGTTTTGTCCACCCATAACTAAAGATTATATCAAATCGCTTCAAAATAATAATTGAGAAATTAAATCATTATTCATAAATATTCCCAAAGTTTTGTACCTTTGAAAAAAGAACAAAAGGAATATTCTCCGACCAAATGAATATTTTATGACCACTTTCTTATTTTGCAAAATTTTCACATTTCACCCATAACTAAAGCATTATATCAAATTAACACCTTATTATTCAAAATAATAATTAGAGAAATTAAATCTTTATTCATAAAAAGTTGGGGTCTTACAACCTCCCCTCCTTATGAAATTTAGTCCTCGAAATCGATGTACGACTGTATGTCGAAAAAGGTGAGGATACCTTATTTTCATATCGATTCTAACTCCCAAGTCATTTCCTCAATATCGTGGTTTCTCCATAAAACTTTGACTTGAGGTATAACCTTTGAGCGTAAAATATGTTCCTTCTTATCCAAGATTTTAACAAGTACCTCTTCATACGTTAAATCCTCTGCTATCTCGTCTAATTCTAATTCAATAATGTGGTTCGGGTCTTGTACATATTTATGTAGCATGGATATGTGGAAAATATTATGAACACAAGACATACTTGGCGGTAAAGCGAGTTTATAGGCCATAGTTCTTACTTGGTCGAGGATTTCAAATGCACCAATGAATCGAGGGTTGAGCTTTCCTCTCTTTTCGAATCTCATAACTCCTTTCCATGGAGCAACACGTAACAATACATGATCTCCAATATTGAATTCCACGTCCTTCGCTCGATGAAGATCAACATAACTCTTTCGATCTTGTGAGGTTTGTATACGTTCTTTGGATCATTTGAATCTTTTCTCAGTTGAGTCATGCGCGTGCCTTGCCATTTTAAACGGTCCCAACAACGTTGTTTCACCCACCTAGTCCCAAAGACACCTCAAGAACGACACTTTCATTCCCATACAACACCTCGAATAGAGCCATATGCCTACTTGCTTGATAATCAGCTATTATCAGGGAGAATTCTACTTAATGGCAAAGTACTTGTCCCAACTTCCTTTGAAGTCTAGGACACAGAGTCTTAATAAATCTTCAAGAATTT
The DNA here is from genome assembly GCA_020205615.1 of Panax quinquefolius. Classification (NCBI taxonomy): domain Eukaryota; kingdom Viridiplantae; phylum Streptophyta; class Magnoliopsida; order Apiales; family Araliaceae; genus Panax; species Panax quinquefolius. The sequence continues at coordinate 15,504,616 of CM035153.1, forward strand.
GAATAGTCCTTTCTGATTATCCATTCGTTTTAGGATGATATACAGAACTGGATCGTAGATCAGTGCCCATAGCTTTCTACAAGCTGACCTAAAATCATGAAGTGAATCTTGGGTCTCAATCAGAAACTATGGATACTGGCATACCATGCAATCTCACAATCTCATTTATGTACATACGAGCAAGACGTTCAAGTGAATAAGTTTTTTGTATAGGCAAGAAATGAGCAGAAAAATCTTATGGACTGATTTCTCACATGTACCTACATCCATCAGTAGAAGAAAAGAAAACAGGATGTTATTACTTTCTTCTAAAGAGTTTTTGTGGACCGAACATGATTCTAGTGATAGAGATCTATTAACTTTTAGAGAAGCTATGTCCTCTCAAGATTCAGGTTTTTGGCAAGAAGCCATAAATGATGGAGGAAGGAGAACGACCACCTATTATATGCTTCAAATGTGGAGGGGAGGGACACATCAGTCCAAATTGCGTGATACCGTCCAAAGCATGTTATATTGTGGGAGAGAAGGTCACCTAGCCCGATTTTCTCGTTCACCAAAGACAAGTTCAGCTAAGGTGGAGCCACCAAAGGCTGTCTCAGAAAAGTCAAAGTCGGTGGTGCAAGGGAGAGCGTTTGTTGTGACCTCTCAGAAAGCAAGAAAACCGAACGAGGTCATCACGGGTAAGCTAATCATAAACTCTAGCAAAGTTTATACTTTATTTGATACTGGTTCTACCCACTCTTTCATTTCTCCTACTTGCGCTCAACGTTTAAATTTGACTCCGGAGAGATTGGACTTTGATTTATCTGTTGAAACTCCGTTGGGAGAAACCTTCATTACATCCACGATTTATAAGTCTTGTTTAGTTCAAATCGGCACCCGCACATTACCTGTCGATCTTATTTCTTTGAAAATACTTGCATTTAATGTGATTCTAAGGATTGATTGGTTAACTACTTATCATGCAAAAATTGATTGTTTTTGTAAGGTTGTTAGCTTTCATATTCCTAATCAACCTATTATGCGAATTCAAACAACTAAACCATTAAAATCAATCACTGTCATCTCAAGCCATAAAGCTATTCGTTTATTGAAAAACGAATGTCAAGCTTTCTTAGCTCATGTCACGGATCTAAACAAAAATACGTCAGTTTTGAATGATATTTCTATTGTTAATGAATTTTCGACGTATTCCTAAAAAACTTCCCGGCCTACCCCCAGAAAGCGTGAAATTGAATTTTGTATCGACTTGAACCCTGGTACAAAACCCATTTCCAAAGCCCCATATCGAATGGCTCCTATTGAACTTCGTGAGTTAAAGACCCAACCGCAGAATTGTTAGACATTGGCTTTATTCGTCCTAGTACTTCTCCTTGGGGTGCTCCTGCTCTATTCAGTAAAGAAGAAAGATGGGAGTATGCGACTTTGTATTGATTATCGGGAGTCAATCATGTCACTATCAAAATAAAATACCCATTACCACGTATTGATGACCTGTTTGACCACAGTAAGGCGCCAAATTCTTTTCAAAGATTGATCTTCGTTCCGGATATCACCAATTGAAGATTAGAAACCGGCGACATTCCAAAGACGGCTTTTTAGAACTTGGTACGGCATTATGAATTCCTAGTCATGTCGCTTTGATTGACTAATGCTCCTGCCGCCTTCATGGACATGATGAACCGAGTATTCAAGGAATATTTGGATCACTTTGTGGTCGCCTTTATTGATGACATCCTTATTTATTCCAAAACCCATGAAGATCATGAAAGCAACACTTGAGGGTGATACTCCAAAAGCTTCTGTGAATATAAGCTTTATGCCAAGTTGAAGAAATGCGAGTTCGGCGAGGAAATAGCATTCCTTGGGCACGTGATATCAAGTCATGGAATATCTGCTGACCCAAAGAAAGATTGAAGCTATTCAAAGCCGGAGCAACTTAAATCAATGATCAAAAGTACATAGCTTTCTCGGTTTAGTTTGGTTATTATCGAAGATTCGTGGAAGGATTTTCTCGAATCGCTACTCCACTAACTCAAATTGACTCGAGAAAGATACAAAGTTCTATTGAGCGAGGAATATGAGAAGAGTTTTCAAGAACTCAAGAGAAGACTCATTTCAAGACTGCTCGACAATACCATCCTGCTCGGAGCCATTTGTCATCTACAATGATGCTTCGAAAAGGGTTAGGATGTGTTCTCATGCAATATGGGAAAATCATAGCCTATGCCTCACGACAACTCAAAGAATATGAGAGTAATTATCCTACTCATGATCTAGAGTTGGCACCGTTGTTTTCGCCAAAAGATTTGGAGGCATTACTTGTATGGGAGAAAGTAGAGATCTTTACTGATCATAAAAGCCTCAAATATTTCTTCACTCAAAAGGAACTCAATATGCATGGCAATGACGTTGGCTTTGAATCTGTTGAAAGTTTATGATCATACAATCCAATACCATCCGGAAAAAAGCGAACGTGGTAGGTGACGCGTTGATGAGTAGAAGATCATATCGCCGGTCACGAAAAGCGATATTGTCAACGCAAAGGCCCATTTTGTATGACTTGCAAAGGATGGAGATAGAGATAAAGACTCCAGGGACCCACGTGATGATGGCAAATATACGAGTAGAACCGAATTTAATTGATAAAGTTAAAGCTGCTCAAACTACAGACCTGGAGCTGATGCGTATGAGAAAGAAAGTCCAAGAAGGTGCTATGCTGGAAGCAAGAATCGATGAAGAAGGAATACTTCGAGTCAACTCCAGACTTTGTGTTCCTAACAACCTTGATTTAAAGTATAAAATCATGATGGAGGCGCACAACACACCGTTTGCAATCCATCCTAGGAGTACCAAAATGTATCATGATCTTCGTCATACCTTTTGGTGGAGCAATATGAAGAGAGAGATAACGTTGTTTATCTCAAGGTGTCTAACTTGTCAACGAGTTAAGGCAGAGCATCAAGTGCCAAAATGTCCGTTGCAACCACTTGAAATTCCAGAATGGAAGTGGGAGCACATTACCATGGATTTAGTTACTGGTCTTCCCAAGGTTTCTCAAGGCATTGATGCAATTTGGGTCATTGTTGATAGATTGACCAAGTCTGCTCACTTCTTACCAATACAAGAAACTTATACACTTGAACGTCTTGCTCGTATGTACATAAACGAGATTGTAAGATCGCATGGTATGCCAAGATCTATAGTTTCGATCGAGACCCAAGATTCACTTCACGATTTTGGGTTAGTTTGCAAAAAGCTATGGGCATGCGATTTATGATTTAGTTCAAAGATATCATCCTCAAACCAGACGGACAATCGAAGGACTATTCAAACTCTTGAGGATTTATTAAGACTCGCGTGTCCTCGACTTCAAGGAAGTTGGGACAAGTTCTTACCATTGGTGGAGTTTTCCTCTACAACAACAGCTTATCAAGCAAGTATTGGCGTGGCTCCATTTTGAGGCGCCAGATGGAAGAAAGTGTCGTTCTTCATTATCTTTGGGATGAGGTGGGTGAAGCAACGTTGTTGGGACCGAAGTTGGTACGTGATGACTACTTGATAAGATTCAAACGATCCGACAACGTATAAAAAAACCTCACAAGATCGACAAAAAGAGTTATCTTGATCTTCATCGAAAGGACGTGGAATTCGATATAGGAGATTATGTGTTGTTACGTGTTGCTCCATGGAAAAGAGTTATAAGATTTGGAAAGAGAGGAAAGCTCAATCCTCGATTCATTGGCCCATTTTTAATCCTCGATCGAGTATGAACTGTGGCCTATAGACTCGCTTTACCGCCAAGTATGTCTCGTGTTCATAACGTTTTTCACATATCCATGTTACGTAAATATGTGAAAGATCCGAACCACATTATTGAGTTGGAACCTGATGAAATAGGGGAAGATTTAATGTATGAAGAGGTTCCTGTTCAAATCTTGGATAAGAAGGAACATATTTTACGCTCCAAGGTTATACCTCAAGTCAAAGTTTTGTGGAGAAACCACGATGTTGAGGAAATGACGTGGGAGTTAGAATCTGAAATGAAGTCAAGGTATCCTTACCTCTTTGACATACCAGGTACGTACCCTAATTTCGAGAGCAAAATTTCTTAAGAAGGGGAGGTTGTAAGACCCCAACTTTTTGAATAAAGATGAATTTTTCTATAATTATCATTTTTGAATATTATGGAATAATTTGATATAATGTTATAGTTGTGGGTAGTATTTATAAATTTTGTAAAGTACGCAAGTGATTATATAATATTCGATTGGTCAGAATATTCATTTTAACAGAAATATTCGTATGACGGCAAGACAATCATTAGTGGACCCCATAATGTAATTATTGTTTGATCGAGAAAACGACAAACATATTTTATTAAAAATAACGGCGGAAGTTTTACTGTTAATCTTGTTGAACTACTTCGATAGTAAAAAATGCATGAATAATGCGTGGTTGCATAAGAAGACACTACGGTATTGATTATTAATACTTACGTGAGAAGTCACTTAGTTTTGTTTAATTATTGCTATAGTAATTGTTGCATAGTATCTCACGTTATTTGATTCAATTATTGTTGATATTTTATATATTATTAAATCAATATTTGAAATGACAAAGTTATTAATATTATAATTTACAATGTTAACGATGTCTAGAAGTTCTGCCAAGGAGAGGTTTGGTCACCTAATCATTGCTACCAATATGGAGAAATCTTAATTGGAAAGCCCCCTCTTTCCTGTGAAATCCACTGGTCGATTAATGTTGTGAATTGTAATAAAGATGATAAATGTTGTTAAAATTATTAAGGTGATTTTTATGAAGTCTGCTTATTTTATGGATTCCTATTTTACCCATTTTCAAAATAATCCAGAAAAGTTATTTTATATAATAAAAAAGGTGGGGCCCACGAGTGGGACCCATGTATTTGGCAAAGTCTTGGTTGAAGACATTTTGTCACTTCTGGGAATTAGGGGGAGAGAAAAAAAGGGTCAGGAAAGGAGTATTATTAAAGTTATTATATATATATATATATATATGATTGATAATGATATGGGTGGGACCCACGTGTTGGGAGAATAATTTTGGGGAGTGAAAAGTTTGCTGGGAAGGAATACTGACCGTCTATATATGTATAATATATAATATATATTATATTTTATTTAAAAGATTTTGCTTTAGTTATGAACCGTCAGATTAAAGTAAATCAATCTGGACCGTTCATGACTTAGTTACTATGCAGTCCATTTTTCTATAAATAGAAGCTCATTCCTTCATTATTATCTTACGAATTCACTAAACTCTAGAGAGATAAACTGTAGAGAGAAAGAAGGAAATTATTCTTCTATTTAACTACTCATATATTCAGTTCTTTTACGGTAAGGGATATTATTCTTTTGTATTCAAGAAGAGAACTTCTGTTATTCCATTTCTTTATTATTCTGTTGGAATAACCTGTATACGCGGGCTACCCTATACTTGGTGATATTCTTCTATTATTCTGTCTTTATTATTCCGTTGGAACATCCTCGCTCGTGCTTTTACTCCTAACTGGTTCCGCCTCTATTATTCTCGTCTTTAATATTCCGTTGGAACATCCTCGCTCTGCTTTTTGGGACCGGTTCCGAAAATTATTATTCTCGTCTTTTATTATTCGCTGGAATATCCTATCTCGTGTGTTTTACACCGGACTCGGTTCCGCTCTTTATTATTCTCAGATTTATTATTCTCGCTGAATAACTCGCCACGTCTGAAGTAACGCATGCATGGTGATTTCTGTTGTTATTCCATTCTTTATTATTCTGTTGGAACATCCTGCTTGCATTGATTTTTTCACACACCTTAGTTCCGTTATTATTATTCTGATGGAATAACCTGTCTATCTGGCACTCGCATGCATGGTGATTTCTTTTGTTATTCCATTCGTTATTATACTCAGTTGGTTAAAATTTTGAATTCTATACTCCATGAAATTAGTGGAATATCCTTGATATTTGCGCTTCATCCAGTATTTTTTTTTCATGGAAATATTCTTCTAAGCATTCTTAAATTTTACTTTACAAAGAAGTATCATGTTGACAATTTGGACGTTATTAGTTCCTAAATAACTTAATTCTTGAACTTGTTTTATTGAATTGTTATATCATTGTCATCATCCTCATGTTTATATTTTTTTTAAAGTCATCTATAGCTTGTAGAGCAGGGATGGACTTGGTATGATTATGACCAGGGATTATTCGGTGTAATCATGACCATAATGTAACAAGTGATGTGGTAAAAGTCCTCATTGGCCCGTAGTGCATTGATGGACAGTTGTTGGCATGATCATGACCATTGATGAATTCACAAATATCCTTAGCCCATAGTGCATGGAATTTGTGGTCGTGACCCTAATGAATATCCTTGGTCGTAGTGCAGGGATGATGTGGATTATTTATTAAACTGAGTCCCAGCGATAAAAGTGATGAAAAACCTTTTAAAACATAAAAGATAGTAGATTTTATTTTCTACTTGACTCTTTTAATGGATTATTTGTTCCGCTGCAGTTAAACTTAATGTCTATTGTATTTTATCAGTTTAACATTGTTAGAGACTAATGATAATTTATTCTCGCATTATCTTAGTCATAATATTTCTTCTTTAGGCTAGTTGAGCTCACCCTTTTTTTCACCGCTCTCTTCGTGAAATGAGAACGTAATTTGGGACGAGACGGAATCGGAGTGATGTTCGGATGATAGTGTTAGCTAGTAGTCCTCACTATTCTACATTAAATATTGTGGCAATAAATGTATTGATGACTTATTACGAGAGTGGATATTGTCAGAATTTAATATTTGTATTAAAACTCACAAAGATGTATTTTGTCGTACTTTACACGATCGTTGTATAATTAAGTTATATTTGAATTTTGTACCATGTATTGGTGACTCATGATGGGTGATGTATACCTATTTTTGGGGCGTCACACCAACGGTACAAAATATATCCTTAGTATTCATCAAAAGGAACGTGTTCAAGAAGATAAGAAAAGGACCATTGGGCAGAGAAAAACACCTTTTCAGGTGTTAGGTGAGAAAGTAGTCTGCGCCGTGTCGCCGGGCGAATGCAATTCGTAAGATGTGCGAAATGTCTCCATCAAAGCTCAGAAATGTCAAACGCATTTAATGCTTCATCAGATGACTTCAACGGATAGATTTCAAAGATCTCATATATACATAATACAGACACATGAAAGAAGTAAGCAAGTACTGAACAAAACGCACAAGAACACTCAACGCTGAACTCTACGATCTGAGAAAAAGAGGAAGCTTGTTCAGCAACTCATTTCTTTCAAACAAGTGCTTAACTGCAACTGAGTAGCCTCAATCACAACTCAACAACTATCAATCTATTGAAGTAAGAAGTTCCAAGTCAGAAGGACTTGAAGAGTTCTAAGTGAACTGTGAAGAGCCAAGTCTGCTGGACTCGAAGAGTTCAAGAATGAACTTAGAAGTGCCTAAACTGCTGGTCTAGAAGGAATCTGTGAGATTCAGAAAGTGTAAAAGACATCCTTAGTGGATTTCTTACTCAAGGAGTAGAAGAGTGCACTAGGAGCTTTGAGTGCTCTGAACCACTTAAAAACAATTGTGTCTATTTATAACTGCTATAACTGCCTTTCTCTCTTTAACTTGCTATCTAAAAGGGATTTTAAAGAAACAATAATTTCGATGTGCTTAAAAGCTTTATCAAAACAGTCTTTAAACAAAGAAAAGTTTTTGATATCTATTCAACCCCCCCCCCCCCCTTCTAGATAACTATTGTGCCTCCGGGAACTAACAGAAATTGTGGTTTTGATGAAAACTGTGGCTAAGACCGTGGTATGTTGGCTGACTGTGGTTTGGCTCAAACTGATTCTACTGATGTCCTTGGTTATTTGACCAACTAAAGTTTGGATGATTTCGGTTGTTGGGGTGGTATGTGTTCTAAAACTATCCTTGATCTTTCCTGTAATTGCCCACATCTTGCATCGAATTCGGAAATGATAAAGACATTGATCCGTCGAGTGTGACCCCGCACAAATCTCACATACGAAAGCAACTATTTTCACTTTGCTCTCTGCCAGTGTATCTATCTTCTTTGCCATCGCTGCCATCTATGCCAACAACTAGGTAATAGCATCAACCTCCAACACACCTGCAACCTTGGGCTGTGGCATCCGAGATGTAGGATTCTGGTAATCATTAGCATCCATAGTCTCGATAAGTGTATAGGCCTCGTCATAGCTCTTTGCCCATAATGCCCCTCCTGCAGCTGCATCCATAATAGGTCTCGACTGCCATCCCAATCCATTATAAAATGTGTTGATTACCATCCAATCTGGCATATCGTGATGTGGACACTTCCTCAGCATCTCTTTATATCTCTCCCATGCTTCATATAAGGACTCGCCCTATTGTTGCTCAAACTGAGAGATAGTCGTCCTCATCTTTGCAATCTTAGCCATTGGGAAGAACTTGGCTAAGAATTTTTGTGATAAGTCCTCCCATGTAGTGATTGACCCTGACGGCAAAGAATGTAGCCAACTTCTAGCCTTATCCCTCAATGAGAATGGGAATAGCCTTAGTCTGATAGCGTCCTCTGTCACATCGTTGTATCTGAATGTATCACAAATCTCGATGAAAATCAACAGGTGTTCATTTGGATCATCCATAGCAAACACCCCCAAATCAGACCGAATTTTTGCACCATCCGAATAGTGCCTCGTTTAATCTCAAAAGTATTGGTCGCTATCGCTAGCCCGACTATGCTAGATCGTAGTCCGCTTTATATTTGGCATGGAATAATCCTTTAGAGCAGGTGCTCTTCTCTTTGCTCAATTCTCTGTTCTTCCGCCATACTAATCTGTTGTACTTTCTAACTCGAAGCTTGGAAATTTCTCCATACACTTGCTTTCCAACCTCTTCCATTAATGTTATCCTCACACCGGCCGTGTTAATTACGAGTTGGATGATCTCGTGCATAAAAAATCTACAAGTACCAAACCAAAAACAAAACAAAATAGAAATGAGAAGCGATCGTAATTGTCTAAGTCATACAATATTGCTTGAAACCGATGATAATTATTTAAATTAATTTCCTGGCAATTCAATAAAAAACTTGTTCCCTCTTTTTAGTTCGATAAAAGAGCTCTAACTCATGCAAGCATACATGTGTCAACAAGTAATGAGAATAAGTAGAGTATCAATCCCACAGAGAAAGTTGTCAAATTTAAACTACTATGCATCAATTAAATCACTATACTTATATGCTTAAACTAATGACTATAATTGGTGAATTACTCTAATTGCATATAACAACTAAACAGGAATAATAATGAAATAAACCAAGTTTGGAAATAATGGGATCCTAACTTCATTTAACACTTCATCTAATTACCACTATCATGCAAGAATTGTTCACATATCACAAGAAAGTAGCCAAGAGCACTAATAGAGTCATAGCCATTTTTCAATGTACTAAGACCTACTTACACAGCATCCATAAATGATAGACTCCATGTAATCATCAATATAACCAAAATCACTATATGTCTATGTGAAATTGCAATCATACTGAATTTAAGCACAAGCCCTTATTTTAACTCATACGGTGAAACAGTATATGTCTATCTGGTTCACGAAATATACAAGCCATATAAAACAACCCCATATACGTATGTTACCATGATTACAATCCATACTTGCATGTTCATTGTCAATTCCATACAAGTACTGAAATGAATAGTGATCAAACATTCATACATGCAAAACAATCATGATAGAAATTCCATATAATATGTAAAACAGCCCTAGTAATCAAGCATGCAACTAAACTACATATTAAAATCCGTTAGAATCCCATAATGGAGTTTAGTTCATGACTGAACCAAAAGCCATTATGGGATTAAAGCTAAACATGGTTAATAAGCAAACAATTGAAAGATGAAGGATAGAAACGATCAAACCCAATTGTTGATTATAGACCAAAGTTAACTTTTGATTGGAGAATTGGAGAAATAGGCGTTTTAGCTTTGTTCTACGTTGGAATCTCCTTCAAGGTGTAAACCTTAGTTCCTACTATGAAAATACATAAAAAGTAATCAAAGATATGTCTGATACCAGTAATATATCGTTTTAATCAATCACAACCCTTTTAATTAAAAATTAAAATAAAACAAATCGCCAACAGCAAGCATCATACATGTGCTACTAGGCCCCTAGTGTAATCCTCGCGCGGGCGCGCGACTTGCAGTGTGTTATGTTGCTCAGTCGGGTGTTCACATGCAAGCGCTGCTTCCCAAGCTTGTCTCGCGCGCGACTTGCAATCATGGATTCTGGGTTCTGCTGCTTGCAAATCGATCCGTTCTACGCTCCTCCTCCTTTGTCCATCCATGCTTGGTCTTCTGCTCCACTTGATCCTCATGCCATGCATATCCCAGCTTGTGCCTCGCTTCATGCGTCCATTAGCCTCGTGCCTTCTAATACCACCAAATTAGGTAGTTTCCTGTACTTTTTCACCAAAAGGAGTTTTAAGTAAATGCAATGCAAAATAACATAAAATGCAACTAAAAACACACTAAAATGTACTTGAGATGGGCATAGTTCGCGTGAATTGGTATTCAATAAGTAGGTATAAAACCCACTTATCAGCATCTCTAAGATCGAAAATAGTATACAAAATCAACAACACCTTCAAGTTCAGTAACCAAAAACTTAATTACTGCAGTGATTGTTGAATACAAGATCAACATCAACTTCGATACAAACACGGAGGTATTTGAGTTTAAAATTTATAAGCATATAGTTATCTATTGTTACTATGAATTACTATATTGGTTACCTTCTTAAGTTTTTCGCACTTAAAATTGTCACAAAGTAAGAATACTAAATGTTTTGATTGCAAAATGTATTTCAAAACATGTTTTATATTATGGTTACTAAGGTTAATTAAATTGGTTACTGTCTGCTGCTGTATTGGTTACTGACTATTCTGTCTTGGTTACTGTGTAACATTATATTGTCTAATGTTGTATTAGTTACTGACTAATGCTATCTTGGTTACTGCATAATATTACTAATTAATGTTGAATTGGTTACTGACTAATGCTGACTTGGTTACTATGTAACATTCTTTTGGTTACTGATTAATGCTGACTTGCTTACTGTGTAAAACTATAATGGTTACTAACTAATGCTGACTTGGTTACTATGTAAAATTATAGTGCTGACTTGGTTACTGACTAATGTTGACTTGGTTACTGACTAATGATGACTTGGTTACTGACTAATGCAAACTTAATTAATGCAATGATTAATTGGTTACTGTAATATTGGTTGTTGAAGCATATTAATGTACACTTCTACTTATGTTTTTTATATTAATGGTTACTTGTTAGCTACATTGGTTACATTCTTACAAAAGTTTGTCTTTAGTTGGTAACAAACAAATTATACTGGTTATTTTTTACTATAAAAATGCAATACAGAATTTATTTATCTTGTGGTTACTAAATAAATATGAGTTACTTACAATCTAAAATGGATTTGGTTACTGTATAATGTTGTCATGATTAATGTATAATGTTATAGTGTTTTATTTTGGTTTGTTTTAATATGGTGGTTACTTATTGGCTACATTGGTTACTGTCTAATATGTATTTAGATATTGTAAGGTGTTTATTTGGTTACTATATGATGTTATTGTGTTTTATAATTGTTTCTTTTATATTGGTGGTTACTTATTAACTACATTGGTTACATTCATACAACTGTTAATCTGATTATATATATTGGTTGATGTATACTATTTAATTAGTTACTGTATAATGTTTATTTGGTTGCTGAATAATATTAATGTATACTTGTACTGATGTTTTTTATATTCATGGTTACTTATTAGCTACATTGGTTACCTTCATACAACTGTTAGTCTTTAGTTGGTAACAAACACATTACACTGGTTGTTTTTTTACTGTAAAATGCAATAAAAAATATGTTTATGTTCTGGTTACTAAATATATATATGTTGGTACATGTCTAATTTAAAATTGGTTACTGTATAATGTTGTTATGATTATTGTATAATATTAGTGTGTTTTATACTGGTTTGTTTTATATTGGTGGTTACTTATTGACTACATTGATTACCTTCATACAACTGTTAATCTGATTATATATATATTGGTTGTTGTATACTATTTAATTGGTTACAGTATAATGTTTATTTGGTTGCAGTGACAATTTGGCAATTTCTGTCAAGTTTGGAGTGTCAGATTTTGGCATTTTTGGAGCCTAATTTCATTGAAAACGGGTCAACGATCAAAAGTCACTAGCTTTGTTGGTGAACTGCATGGTTTTTTGGTCAAATTCCATCATTTAGGCCTTCAAAATTGCATATAAAAATATGGTTTATATTATGGTTACTAAGATTATGTAATTTGGTTACTGTCTAATATTAATTTGGTTACTTTACAATGTTTATTCAGTTGTTAGACAATGGAGACTGACAGTAACCAATACAACAAATTTAATTATTTATAGAAAAATATAATTGTTTACTGCTAGTAACTATTAACCACATGGTTGGTAACATTTTTGATGGTGTACAGTAACCAAAATTGATGTTGATTAATATTTGAACTTTTGATTCCATCATGAGTTATCAATATAAAGTAAACATATACATTGAACAATTGGTAACTGTTCTGAAATATTTTTATGAAAATTTGGTTACCCATATAAAATAAAATGGTTACCTCTATATTCATATTTAGTTACCAACTGGCATGGACCATTTCCAAATAACTTTTATAACTACGTAATTTAAAAGTATACATCAGCTAGATAAATGGAAACCCTCACATGTACATTAAGCACTTGATAATTGTTCTGATATAAGTTTTTAATTATTTGGTTACTAACAAAACCTAAAATGGTTACCCTTATATGCAGGTTTGGTTACCAACTGCACCTCTTAAGCTATTTTTATTTTAATATGAGATCTATAAGTGACCATCATATATATAAATGAGAACTCTTAATTGAAGTTTCTTATTCTATCATGATGACAGGGTATAAATAAAACATATACCTTTAACAATTTATAACAGTCTTGATACAAGTTTATAATTATCTGGTTACTAACAAGCTTGTAACTATCTATGATAATTATATGGTTACTAACAAGCTTGTAGATAAATAGGACACTCACACATGTACATTTAACAATTGATGTTTGTCCTGATACAAGCTTGTAACTATCTGGTTACTAATAACAGTAACCATAATGTAACATAATAAAACAGTAACCACATAATTATATGATAGTAACCAGAACAGGTTTTAATGGTAACCAAAACAGAAACATCATGTAATGAAACCCAGTTTAGGCAATCCATGTATACTAAACAATTACATATTAACCAGAATAAAAAATAAAAGTATCCGAAATTCCACATTGAGGACACAATAATAGTAGCCAAACCATAAGGTAACAGTAACCAAAACATAATAAAGAAGTAACCAAATAGTTATATGAAAGTAACCGGGACATGTTTTAATGGTAACCAAAACAGAAACAACATGTATATCCAACCAAGTTTAGGCAACCCATGTATACTCTCATATGTAGATTTAACCATAACTTTTCCAATGAATTTTCTAGAAGAGCATAACCCTTGTAGAATATATTTGAAGGAATTTATAAAAATAATACATCAATGTATACTAAGCAAATACATGGTTTATTATGACTTGGGTTTATTATTTACAAAAAATAATACATCCACAAACTAATGATGCCTTAAACTTCTCCAACTGACTTGGGTTCAATTTCTTGGTAATAATGTTGGGGACTTCCATATCACACCAATATATAACTTTTCTAATGAATTTTACATTGCATTCCTCATAGTAAAGATCCCATAGTACGCAAATAAACAAAATCAGATTTACAGGTCATTAGTAACCAGATATAAACAATATTTATAACATAAACGATTCACGTAGTGACCAACAAATAAAAGCATACTAACCAAAAATATAATATAACAATTACACAAGAGCTAAAAAGCAGACTATAACAAATAACCAACATCCCACATTGATCGCACAATAATAGTTATCATATCATAATATAACATTAACCATACCATAATAAAGCGATGAACCAAAAAGTTATATTATATAATCTAATGGTGACCAAAATATAAACAACATATAATACGAGACCATTTTATGTAGTAAACAAATAGTTATATATAATATTAACCAAAACATAATTTAAAGGTCACCAAAACAAAAACATGTATACCAAAAAATATACTAAAGAATTAACCAAACAGTTATATACTAGTAACAAAACCATGTTTTAATGGTAACCAACACATAAACAACATGTATACCAAACCCAGTTTAGTCAACCAATGTATACTAAGCAAATACATTGGAACCAAAAAAATATATAAAAGTAACCAAAATCCCAATTGAGGAAAAAAAATGGTATCCAAATCATAAGCCAACAAAAAAAAATATACTAATGAAGTAACCAAACAGTTATATGTTAGTAACCAAAACATATATTAATGGTAACCAATACATAAATAACATATAGACCAAACACGGTTTAGTCAACCCATATATACTAAGTAAATACATGATAACCGAACAACAAAAAAGCGAAGAACCAAAATCCCAACTCAAGGAAACAAAAATAGAATCCAAATCAGAAACTAACAATAACCAAAAACATACTAAAGAAGTAACCAAATATTTATATGATAGTAACCAAAACATGTTTTAATGGTAACCAATACATAAACAACATGTACACCAAAATCGGGTTTAATCGACCATGTATACTAAGTAAATACATGGTAACCATAACAACATAAAAAAGTAACCAAAATACCAAATCAAGGTAACAAAAATGGTATCCAAATCACAAGCTAACAGTAACCAAAACATAATGCAGAAGTAACCAAACAGTTATATGATAGTAACAATGACAAAATTTAAATTAACACATCTTTAAAAATTTTTGGGTTGGAAATATCTTCTGGCTATGAACTTGAGCTTCTGTCTTAACTACAGGAACATCAAAATCAGAATCCAACTGCACAAACCCAAATAAATTTGTTCAAGTCCTTAATAGAATCACCCTCGATGATTCTTTTCCTCTTTCCATCCTTCTTCCTTGTATCAACCATTCTATACAAAACATAAAAACAACACAAACTCAAACAATCAATACCCCATTCTGTTAGAAACATAGCGTAACGATAACGAATAACAACGATAATGAGTATCAATGGAGAAGAAGAAACCAACTGAACCACTGTGCAACAGCGATAACGAGTAACAACGACAATGACGAACAACTAAACAAAGATGGCGAACAACTAAACGAAGATGATAACGAGTAACGATCACGAAAATGTAGAATAAATCACCGAAAACGATCAATAGAGATGAAGAAGGCACGAACAGAAGAGAGAAACAAGGGTTTCAGTATACAAAACAAGGGTTTGTAACTGAAGAGTCCCAATCAAATGATAGGTGGTAGTTATCACGCGTTTCAAAATAAACCAACCCCATTTTAAGATGGACACTAATTTGTCATGTCAGCCCATTAATATTAATCCCTTAAATTAAGTACTCCTAATTGTATTAGTATTGTAAATAAATATGATGAAATGTCATATTTTTGTAATTATTTTATGGGTGTATGATTATTGTAATTATTTTTAAAAATGTATTAATATATGTAATTTATCCTAATAAAAGTGGTGAGCTAGCCTATGGGGAAGCCCAAACTAATTAATAAAGGGAGCCCAAAGAAAGTCCAATTGAGAAAGTCAAAATTGGGTCAAATGTAGGATGATAGAGATAATAATAAAAAAAAAAAAAAAAAATAAACTAAATAAAATGGAGGCAAAGAAGGGGGAAGTACCCGGCCATATAGTGGTTGGATAAGAGGAGTGAGTCATTTAATTTGTGGCTAAGTTTTGGAGATAAAGAATAGGATGACGTGTCATGTGCTAGTAATTTAGTATGTGGTGAAATGTAAAGCAAAAAGAGATGAGCAAAGGGGGATGCATGGTTAGGAGAGCAAGAGAAAGAGAGAGAAGACTCACGGCAAGAAGAGCAAGGGAAGGAGCAAGTGAGATCAAGCTTTGACCATCTAGCTAAGTAAGAAGTAGAAGATCTTCAAGAGGTAATCTTAAACCTTAAACCATTTCTCCATCTTTCTATGTTTTTATTAGCTTTGATGGTGGTTGTTGGTAGTTGTTATGATTATTTGAGATCATGAAGGATCTAGGAGATATAAGGTTGTTTATATACATAAACTACCGGTAAACAACATGAAAAGTGGAACAAAAATGAGAAAAATACAAACATATGCATAACGATGAATTATGGACCGTTAAAGGGCTGTTTTGGAGTCCTTTTGTTGTGGTGTCCCAAATCTAAAAATTAAGTTCTAAAGTGTTATGCTATGTTTTTATGATTAATGAACATCACCCAATTGGAACCAAGATAAAAGCTTTTGTAACGAAGTCATGGCGGATGCACGTTAGGATGTATTGGGCGATGTTGAGCAGCATCGTGCATGTCGGGCATGTCACGGGCGTGTCGTCGCACCGACATGCGACATTTTTTACATTATTCTAAAATGTTCTAACTTATAAAATATTAATATTATAAAAATAATGATTATAGACCATCGTAAAGGGTCGTTATAAGGGCCGAGGTGTTCCGGAATGCCGCGACGCGAAGAGACATTTTTCAAAAGTTATCGCGTTACTTTAATCGCGAACAACATAAAATAACTAATAATGTAACATAAACCAATATATGAAGTCGTTATGTGGCTAAGTGGTATATTATCGTTAATTAAATTATGTAGGACAATTGAAGGAAGATTTAGCATATAAATTAAATAACAATTCAGAAAAGTTTCTGAACTCTCATTCAATTTATGCATTGAATGCATGTTCTAATTTACGCAATGCTTTCATATTGTGTGAATTAAAGTTTTCTGACTTACACAAAAGTTATATATAGTGTGCAAGTATTTTATGACCTTGTACAAATTTATTATTATGTGCAAGAAATGTGTTTCAATTGTAGAATTTCGTATGCAATATGAAATTCATCGAATTATGTGATATGAGTTATAGAAAAAGAGTAATTGCCATTTGATTGGGCTTAACTCAGTTTGTTGAGCTATTCCAATTGGTATATTTATTGTTGAGATATGAATTGTAATAATTCATGAATTATTATATAAGTCTATAATGTCAAATCAAATAATTTGGGCAAGTATTTGTATGTATTGCACCTCGTTCAAAAAATGTGTTATGTAAGTAAATGTTGTGTCGTAATAGTGAAGTAGACATAGTAAATGTCAAATTTAAGAAAGAACAGAGAAGAAAAATTAAGGTCATGAGGAATTGTCAATATGTGGTTTCAAAAACGTTATATGAAAGGAAATGATTGTTCCTATTTTTTCGTAACTGCTTCACAACAGTTGTTCAGTTGTTAAAGTTTTCAAAGAATATGTTGATATTCATTTTGTTGTTGATTGTTTATTGAACTGTTATACTTACTGAGCAATTAAATGTTCACCCTTGCAAATTTTAAAATTTTTGCAGTTAGAGCAAGAAGACCTGAATGGTCAGATGGTGTTAAGAGTAAAGAATATATAAAGGAGGAAGATTTAAATGTATAAAAGAACATAATGTGTTGTAATATTATATAATGTTATATTATTATTTGAGATACTTTAATTACCAGGGGTTAGAGGTGATATGTTGTAATAATATTGTAATTACATTCATGTCTTAAGATTATGTTGAATGGATAGTACCGTGAAGCACCAGACCCGAGCTTGAAAGCAGACCCGAGGTTGGTGTCTTTACACACACACACGAGATATATATATATATATATATATATATATATATATATATAGCTATTAAAATTATTCTTATAGTCACTATTTTATATTCAGTCAATTTTGCTCATCTAATGTTTTGGATAGTTTATTTACTAGTTATATCTTTATGAAGGCAAATGAATTATTATGTGGATTATCATTTACTATGTTCCTAAAAATAAGATTAATATTATTTTTTAAAGGTAAGATATTTTAAATTCAAAAATTTATATTGTTTAAAAACAGTTTTAAAGGATAAAATAAAAAATATGTCTATTCGGATATTTCAAACAGATCAATTATCAAATAACTTATTTCATTCAGGTGCTTAATTTTTATTCAGATCTTCTTAATTACACAAAAAAATTTATTTAAGTTTTATCAAACAGTACGTAAGACCATGTTATAGGGATCATTAGTATAGGCATGCTTCTCATGAGATTGAGGTATGATTTTATGTACCTCATGTACATTCTTTCCTTGAAATTAATACCTTTATTACATTTTTTTTAATTATTTTTTATTTTGAATAAAAAAATTGAGAAATATAGGGAGTTAATATTTTCATAAACAAAAGTAATAGTTCCATAATAAATGAGTCATATTTTATATAAGAAAAAATAAAATATCAATTTTATTTCAAAATATATTAAAATAAATTATCTTTTCTTTTAAAAACTCAAACATAATGCACTAGAAATGTCTAATATTAAAACCCAAGAATATTTCCACCGAACAATTTTCACTCTTTTGGGCTTGATTTTCAAGCTTTTGAGGCCCAAAATTTTCAGACTTTAACCTGTTCATGCTCAGGCCAACCTTTCGGCTGAAATTTTTTGAGTCTTTAGGTTGGTTCAAGCTTTTAGCCAAAAAAAAATCAGGGTTCTTTATATTAATATACAATAATTAAAAAATAATTACAAGATTAGTGTATCCACAAAATAATTACAAAAAAAGTGCAACACAATAAACCTTTCCCAATTGAGCTTGTCCTTCAAATTCCTATAAACTCAATTCTTCTTTTACCTTTTCCCCTTCTATCCTTTAATTCCGTTATGTTGTTGTTGATAATGCTCCTGGCGACCTCCAAAATTGTTGACCTCCAAAATCGTTGACCTCCAAAATTCGGGATTAATAGTTTCAAGTCTATTTTTAAAAATAATTAAGAGATAAATTGTACCTTTTTTTTGTTAGTTTTGGAGGCGGGGAATTTGAACTCTAGACCAAGGGCGTAGCTACATACGGGCTACGGTGGGCTACAGCCCACCCCCAAATTAAAAATTAGCCCAGTAAGCTCAACCCAAATTTAAATACTTAGCAGTTAGCCCATATGTTGTTCTAGTTCATTTATATTTTTATCAAATATAAACTATTTCTTTTTATTAAGTAATTCAGTTAATAATGTGATTGGTTTTTATAGAGAATTAGGTCAACGTTTCCTCTTCTTTTTTCTTTACCCGTTGTCTTTCTAAAGCGGCTGTTCTTCTCTCTTCAGTGACCAGGTACGAATTGATTGATGGCCTTAAGTGAAATTGATTAATTTGATTTGAAGTCAATAAGATACCATGATTCATTGATTCTCGTTGCTAGTTGAATTGGGATTATATATGATATATCAATATATGGCCATATGGGTCTCAGGGTCTGTACATTTGTGATTTGTGAATTGTTGTTATACTATATGATTTACTTGTATGCATGATCGACAAGCCAAGAAAAAAAAATTAGTACATAGTACAAGAAAAAAGATTCAGCCCAGTTAATTAAACGGAATAGGCCAAATAGCAGTGCACCTCTTGCATCTGATAAGCATCAACATGTTCCTTCTCCTATACTCCATCCTAGAGAGTTTGTTCTCTTAGGCAGGTTTGGACTTGCATCGAATCTTGACAGAGAGTGCATTCCTATAGTTGAATCAAGTCATCGACAATACCGAGAGACTAGAAGAGAATGTCCCTACTTTTGATTCAACATCTGAAATTTATTCCTACTCCGTCGGATGTCTGATATTAACAATACAATGGTCGATAAAGCAACGATGTTATATCTAAGACTCTTAAAGATACAGATTTTGATGTTGGTGATTTAGAACGAGATCCGGGGAAACGAAAGCAAATATATGAATATCCTATTAATCAGCTTGACCAAATTCGACGTGCTTATATAAACTTGGGGCCATATCATTATAAACTTTTTGAGTATCCAAGAGTTCGGTCAGGAAACCAGTATTGTCGATTTAATTATTCTTGGTTCAAAGATTGGCCATGGTTAGAGTATTCACCTCTTAAGAATAAAGTATTTTGCTTCCCCTGCTTTCTTTTTGTAAAGGGTCCAAAAGTTATTCCTGCACTGACTAGTGATGGATTTAATGACTGGAAAAGAGTTATAGATGAAAAGAATTGTGTATTTTTAGATCACATTGGAGGTACATGCTCGTTACATAATAGTTATGAGAAATGCGTTGCGGATTTGATGAAAGCACCTCAACATGTAGACATAATTCTGATCCGACAAAGCAGAGATGAGATTTTGAAGAACCAGCTAAGACTCAAGACAACCATTTAATCTGTTCGTTATCTTGTTGTATCAAGGGTATGCTTTTTGGGGTCATGACGAGTCTTTAGATTTCAAAAATCGTGGCAATTGTGTTGAACTTATAAAGCATACAACAAAGTTTAGTCCGGAAGTTGCTAAAGTTGTTTTAGGAAATTCCCCAAAAAATGCTACATACACTTCACCCACAATCCAGAAGGAGATAATGAATATTCTAGCAAACAAAGTGAGAAGGCACATTCGAGGAGAAGTTGAGGATTCTGACTTTTGTATTCTTTTGATGAAGCCAAGACTCAAATTTCATAAAAGCAAATGGCTATTATTTTGAGATTTGTCGACAAAAAGGGTTTTCTAAGAGAACGATTTTTTGATATTGTGATGGTTGAAGACACTACTGCCGAGACACTTCATCAAGAGATATCTAAAGTTCTTCTCCATCATAATTTGGAAGTTGAAAGATTAAGAGGTCAGGGGTATGATGGTGCTAGTAATATGAGAGGTGAATGGAATGGGTTATATGCATTATTTATGAGGGATTGTTCATATGCATATTATGTACACTGTTTCGCCCATCAGTTATAATTGGTCTTGGTTGCAGCTTCAAAAAAAGTTGATCCTATTTGGAATTTTTTTTTCTTCCTTGAGTTCTATTGTCAATGTCATTTGCGCTTCTCCAAAACTTCATACTGAATTTCATGTTGCTCAAGTTATGCATATTATAGAATTGGTTATAGCATGTGAGCGTGGAACACGTAGAGGACTCAATCAAATTGGTACCTTACATAGACCTGCAACTACTCGTTGGGGTTCTCATTTTACTTTAGTTTGTGACTTAATAGATAAATATGATGCAACTTGTACCGACAGAGTCTTTACGTGCGGAAACTGATGGTGCTTACAATGCAATTAGATCATTTCGATTCATATTCATTTTGCATTTGTTGAAAGACGTGATGAGACTTACTGATGTCTTATGTTGAAAGTTGCAGCAAAAATCTCAAGATCTTTTGAATGCTATGAATCTAGTGGAAATTACAGTGAATTCTCTTCAAAAATTAAGAGAAGATGTGGTTGGGAAGATTTTCTTGAAAAAATGATGTATTTTTGCAAAAAGCATGATATAGATATTTTTGACATGAACGGTCAATTCAGTATGAGTTCACGTCGCCATAATTGTCAACAAAGAAACATAACAACTGAGCATCATTATCATGTTGACCTATTTTATGGTGCAATAGATTTCGAGTTGGTGGAATTGAATGGCAGGTTCAGTGAAAGAACAAAGGAACTTCTTATTCTTAGCTCATCTTTGGACCATGCAGATGATTTTAAGGCATTTAAAATTGATAATATTTGCAAACTTGCAGAGAAGTTTTATCCTCGAGATTTCTCTAAACAAGAGTTGCATCGCTTGAGAAGCGAGCTGACAATTTATGAGTTTGATGTACCTCATGATGATGTGCTCAAGAATTTTACTACTCTTGCTGAGTTATGCCAAGGATTATTTGAAACAAAAAAATCAACGACATATCAAATGATTGATCGGTTAATTCGTTTTGTTTTGACTTTGCCGGTTTCCACAGTAACTACAGAGAGATCATTTTTAGCTATGAAACGTATCAAAACAATATTGCGCAACAAGATGGTGAATGACTTCTTAGCTGATAACATGATTATCCACATCGAAAAGGAGTTGACTGAGAACTATGATGCAGACTCAATAATTACAGAATTTGCTTCTATTCAAGAGCGAAGAGTGCAATTTAACTAGGTATGTTATTATGTCTTGGATGTACGTTCGTTATCAAAATTGTATTAATGTTATAGTGAATTAGTGATGATTTTGTTTATTATTCAATTAGCTACGTGATTTTATGACATATACAGTTATCTTAATATATGGTTTAATTTAAAAGGAAAATGTATGTAGTGAGCGTTCACGAAATTTTTTTTTTAGCCCACCCCAAATCATAATCCTAGCTCCGCCCTTGCTCTAGACCAATAAGTCTAGGTGGACATGTTTTTTGGACCAAAAAATTGGACCGGTCCAAGTTTTTTTTCTTTTCTGGTGACTCCTAAAAAATATATAGTATTTATTCCAACTGAAATTTTTATAGAATATACAAGAACATGATTCTATAGTCTATACAATCCTGTTTTTTATATGTATCTAAATTATATCTAAAATACTATATTTTGTAAAAATTTCGGTTAGAATAAATACTATAAATTTTTTTTGAATTAAAAAAAATTAAACATGTCCAATAATTCAGTAAAAAAAAAAATGTTTCTATGTAGACACATATCATATCAACTAAACCAAAGACTGTTGGTAAAAAAATAATTTTAAGCCATAGTTTTGAAGGCAAAGGAGTAATAGTTTTTATTTTTATTTTTGGGCGTACTTTTATGGACTACTAAATCGCAATGTTTCCAAGCGTCCTTATTTATATTTCCTTGAATACCGTGCCCCAGTTGGATCGATTTGGGAACTCCAATTACATCGTCAATTCTTCCCTTTTATTAATCCCCAAATGGATCCAGTGAGAGCCCAAAATTTCTAGGGTTCGATTTGATCTACAATTAAACAGTATTACCGAGTTTTGGTCAATTTGATTTCACATTTGCTGCAACAATTAGGGGTTTTCACCGAAGCTCCTGAATTACTTTAATTCACTCTAAAATTAGGTGGTTTTCGAGTCATTTTTGATTAAAAAACGTCATCAATGGCAGTAATTCAACGCAATGAAATCTAGAGTTTTGCGCTGCACTTCTCTTCCAAACTTAGCATCATCAATGGCTGCGCCGAGGAGTTTGCTAATTGATACCAGTCGGTTGAATATAGACGAAGAAAATGCTGAAGATTCTCCGACAACGAAGAAACCGATCGGCACGAAATTGGAGGGGAAGGTTCCATTGAATCGGTGGGAATTTGTGGCGGCTTTTGGTGTTTTTGTGATCTTTTCTACTGGTTTGTTTTGCATATATTTGACAATGCCAGCTGCTGAGTATGGGAAGCTGAAGGTGCCGAGGACTATTGCAGATCTTCGATTGCTCAAGTAGGTTTTGAGATTAACACTTTTTTGATGACACACTTTAGCTATTATATGTGCATGTGTTTTTATATGTTGCTAGTAAATTCTGATAAATAACCAAGAATAGATCTAAAATTCGGATTATAGCTTAAGGTCCTCTTTTACTTGGGATGTTTTATTTAGATATTACAGTTTACATGGGTTCAAATTTACCAAATATTAGAACATATTCCCTCTGTCCAGAAATATGTAACTCCAATTTGTCTTTGGAAAAAATGCAGGTAAGAAGAATAGTTATGTTTAGGTTTAATTTTACCTTTCTTTTTCGTTGTCCACAAATCTTAATGCAGTTAAGAAGGTCAAATGGGACTCTGGAGGGACATCTAAATGAATCTTAATGCATTTTAATTTTACCTTTATAGTGGGAAATCTGATTGGAAGATTGGAGTTTGGACAATTTTTTCAACTCTTCCTCTTTCCTCAATCTCTGTACTTGTTCCCCGTGATCTTGATTTCACTTTTTGTTGGTACTTTTATTTTTACCTATGTGAGCTGTAATATGCAGTCTGATTTTTCAATGCCCTATTTGTTTATCCAGCCTGCAAACATGGAGTGCAATTTGTTGTCTAGCCTGCAAGCATGAACTTTTTGTTGGTAGTTTTATTTTTTACCAACGTGAGCTGTAAAAGCTGTGAAACCATGGAGTCCAATTTGTGTATCTAGCCTGCAAACATGACCTTGAACTAGTTTGGGTTATTTTTGTTAAACTTGAGATGAAGAAAACATAATTATGTTTATTTTAAACCTATAAATCCAATGTCAGTTTAAAGCTGTGGTTTGCTTTCAATAAAGATTTCTCTCCTGCTGCAAGAATATGCTATTATTAGCCCATGAGATTTAGAACTTCTTTTCCATATAAAATACATTTCAAAGCCAGATTTCTATTGCAGACTTGCAGTTCCCTTGAACATAGTGTTTGCCTAATTCTATATAACAATTTCACGCAAGTATACGCGATTGATTATGAAATATAGGGCGAGAAGAGTATCTTTTCCACGAAGAGCGATTACAACTTCCAATTCCCAATTACTAACTCTGCATCCACTTGATTCTATTTATAGACAAATGCATTAATAACTATTAAATAATCACTCAAAATAGTGAATATAAATTTATATAAATGGAAATATTAAAGAATTCAATTTCCCCTGAATCATAAAATTAATCTTATTAATATTGCATTGAATTGATTAATTGAAATTGCCAACGGAAAATCACTAATAATTAATATAATCATTTTCCAAATAATTATATTGCATACTTATTATTAATAATTTACTATATTCCTATGAGAAATAATAACAATAAATTCATTTTCCTATAGTTGCTTGAGGTATCTAGGTATATGTCTATCCTATCCACAAATTAGCATTCACTCCTAAGAAGAATTACCAATCACAAGTTACTATATCCAGATTTTAGACTCCATTTGTCAAATTTCATCTAAATCCATCACATAATTGTTGATCAGGCAATTATAACAAACATAACAAAATATAATAAACAATCCCAAGACATTTAACCAATTCAATAAACAATTAAAATAAATATTAAATCAAATCATCATCGGGTTTCATTGATTCCCTAATTAAGAATTTAGTTCATAACTGAAAATAAAAACAATAATAAATCATTCCCAGCCATTCTCAAAATATAAGAATTAAGAATTAGAGAAAAAAAGAAGAAACTCCGTAGAAGCTAATTGTCTTCTTTCCTAGCTCACCTTTATTTTCCTATGTACTATTCTCTACTCCTCTACTATGAATACTGAATAATGTTAAATAATAACATTATTAGTCTTCTATTAATGTTAAATAATAAAAGTGTCCCACCATACATGATTGAGTGTAAACCAATAAAATGCAGCCTTTTTTAGGAGTTTGAAAACTTCCAAACTTCAATAATAATCCCCAGCTATATCAGAAATCAAAAACTCTCAATTTTCCATCAGGCACGTGGGCTCACGCGCCTGCAGATTGGTCCTGCGCCTTGACTTCAATGGCTGCACTCCGAAGCTTCCTCCAGCGCCGCGGCTTCCCATTGTTTCGGGTCGCGGCTCCAAGTTCCCTGTCTCAGCTTTGATTTCTTCAACTATTCCTTGCACTTATGCCCTGTTTGGAATGATTTCTCCTCCACCCAAACTGATCTTTATTCACCTGTAGCTAAGTGAAGGCTAACAATATTTTGCACATTTACTCTAAAACAGGCTGGAAACCTTTATTATCACAAACTACTAAAATGCAATAAAATAATACTGAACTTCTTAAGAATAAGCAACATAATTCAATTTAAACTACTCTGTTCATAGATATAACATCTACTCATCACATAGCAGTCGAGTTAGAAACATCATTACAGAGCTCATATTTTCTGTTTAATATCACTGTTGTAATTTGCATACCCAAGCTTTCTATGTAAGAAACAGGACCCTTTTATACCTAATTAATCTGAGCCATGGAAATTGATAAAGTGATGCAAAAAACCTGTAAAACAGCTAACATATCCTCTCTCATCAAATAATAGATTTTAAGCCTCGAGAGGCGAGGTTCCTTGATTTAAAGACCTAAAAGTCCTCAAAAAATTATGAAAAAATACTAATAAAACCATAAAATAATTCAAGATCAAGACCACAAATTTATAAACTTGCCTAACTAATTAACCAGAAAACATTAGCAAATATTTTGGTGATGATCAAATTTATAACCAGAAAACATGATGATCAAGTGTCCAATCCTAAGTCCTAACTAATTATTTTGGTGACATTAGCAAATAGCAATTCATGTACACAAAAATTGATATTGTTATTGACAGTTTAAAAAACAAAATGGAAGTATCATTTGCTATCTTTGTTCAAAATTCTCTACAAACACTATCTAAAATCACAACAAAAACAGAACCAATAAAACAATACAGATATATTATTGTACACAATAAAACTTATGTTTAATGCTATTGTGATACACTGTAGTCACTAGACTCACTACATTGAACTCAAAACATAAAAAAATTGAAATCGGAAAAGAAAAAGAAAAGGAGAGGAAGAAACGAAAAAAAAGACTAATATAAAAAAAGCAATCTTACAAAGTTCAGGTCTTCAACACACGTAAGAAGAAACGAAAAAGAGGAAGAAGTTCTAAGAAAAAAGAATCCCAAGAAACTTGAGAAGCTGTCATGGGACTAAGGAGAAGAAGTAGAAGTAAAAAAAAGAAAGAGGAGAAGAAAGATACCGGAGAAAGGAGGAAAGAGTAGTCGAAGGGAGAAAGGAAATCTTGGCAATTCTTGCCTCTCAAGTCTCTCTATTTAGGTTTTTAACCATGTCCAGATTATTTATCATAGAAGCATAAGCCTAAAAAGGCATGATCGATTCCAAACTAAGCGTGAACTCCTTCCGCCTCGCTAAACTGAGGCGTATATAGAACTACGGTTAAGTTTTATCATATATTTTTATAAGTAGACCTTTGGTTAGGTGGTGTTAAAATTTACATTTGGACCATAAATTACCAATGTCATATATTTAGCTATGTGGAAGGGTTTGGATAAATGTAAACCACACATTATCATACTGTTTGATACTGAATTTAAAATTATGGCATTTGAAGAAAGTAATTGCAGTTTAAACTTGCAAGTCTTGGTATGATCTTTCGTATGTATCACAAAATGCTGCTACTGTATCATCCTATAATTTCTCTCATGTTAAAGTGTCTATGTTAGATGTGATCGTGCCTCTGAAAATAATAATTTGACTAGTAGGGTTATCAAATTTGCTACCAAAAATGGGTTCCCAAAACGCTCATTCCAAATTCTTCATAAAATAGAAAAAAGGCACACTTCCATAAAATTTTGGCATCCCACTTGCTTCCGAATCCTCAAAAACGAATGTAATATATTATCTGTGTTTTCAATGGTTTTTTTGGTTTCACAAAAATAAATGCTTGATTTAGAAGAGTTGGAAGAAAACAATACATGCAGCAAGCTGAGTTGAGGAGATATTATTTTAGGAATATATATTATGAGCTGAGTCAGCTGACTGCTGAGAATATATATATAGTAGAAGATTTTCCAGTGCTTTGAATAATAGAGCAATCTTATCATCCTATAAGTTATTTCTTGGTGAAGTGTCTGTGTTGCGAGGAAAGTTTTTTGCTACCAAGATATGTATATCATTGTCGTTGGGTATCTTTCTTCCGAACATTTTAGGTTTCCTTGCCCTTAGTAAACATGCATATATATAACCCGAACTCTAATGTTACTATCATTGTTTTGTCCGGAGAAACCCTGCAATTTGATTAAAATAAGGGCTCATATTTTTTTTGATAACAGTGATGTATGTTATTTATTTGTTTTTTTTTTTTATTTTCATCTATAGTTTTTCCAATCATGTTGAACTTAGTCATGCTTTTTCTGAATATTTTTCCAGAGAACATCTGGCAACATATGCAAATCATTACCCAGCAAAGTTTATCTTGGGTTACTGCTCCACTTACATATTCATGCAAACATTTATGATTCCTGGCACCATTTTCATGTCATTGCTAGCTGGAGCTCTCTTTGGTGTTATTAAAGGCCTTTTCTTGGTTGTTTTTAATGCCACTGCTGGAGCATCATCCTGCTATTTCCTTTCCAAGTTGATTGGCAGGCCCATAGTTAACTGGTTGTGGCCTGAAAAGTTGAGATTTTTCCAGGGAGAGGTAACTTCATTATTGTTATATTTACATTTTTTTCTTAAAAGAAGTTTAATCTTAGATTTTATCTTTTAATTCTTGGACTTACCGTCTCCATACTAATATTAAACTTTGCAAATTCAGATAGCGAAGCGTAGGGATAAGTTGCTCAATTACATGCTCTTTCTGAGGATAACTCCAACCTTGCCGAATCTTTTTATCAATTTGGCGTCGCCAATTATGGATATACCATTTCATGTGTTCTTTCTTGCCACAGTGATTGGCCTTATTCCAGCATCTTATATTACTGTCAAAGTAAGTGTTTTCTACTTTTGTCCATTTTGTTCTCATTCTTCATTATAACTTCTTCTCCAATGTTATCAATCATATATCTTGTTTATTGAAAATTTTCCTGCTGTGTTGGTTGCTGGTGTAGGTTCCCCCAACCTATTTATGTTTAATATTCTCATTTGGTTTACAATGCTTTCATTCTAGTATATGCATGCTTGACATTACAGTTAACTTTTTAGATATATTTTTAGAACACAAATTTAATGTCAAATGGTAATAATTTTAGCAAACAGGAGTGTTAAGTAAGCTCAGGGGTCGTATAAGCTCTTCGTTCATTAAGGTTTACACAACATATTTTTTAATAAAAAGAAAAAAATTTATTTGAAGGGGAATTAGAAGGGGAGGACAATGTATCCTCCAAAGAAATACACGAAGGAAAATTAATAAAAGCTAATGAAGCACTGCACGCCAATCTCGATGAACATCCGAAATAGCTACTCCTCGAAAAGCTCCCATAGCCGAAGCCCACAATGATGCTAGAAATAAAACCATATCCCAAAGAAGAGGAATAGATAGATAGGTATCATTGAAAATTCTAACATATCTTTTGGTCCATATGCCCCATAAAATGGCAAAACAAGAACACCTCCAAAGGATCTTGGCATCCTTGTGATTCCCAAAACCCCAATATCTAAATTTGAAGCAAACTGTCCAAATAGTAAGGGGACACCCAAGCCTCCTCAAATATCCCAAAAAGGTAATTTCATAACCTTAGCTTTGTAGCACAACACAAAAACAATAAAATAAAAATAGATGATCATGACACTCAATCTTGACTGCACATGACACACAACTGACCACAATCAACTGTATGCCTTCTCCTTGGCAACAAATCATTAGTATTGAGATGATTGAGAAATTCCAACCAAACAAAAGACTTAATTTTCAAGATTTAGTAACATCTTAATGCGTCCTGTTTAGAAGTCTTTCACTGGGAATTATAGTGTAGTTCAGTTGGTTTCTGCTGGATGAAGTCCTGCTTGTTCCTTGTATTTGTAGAAGCCGGGATAGAACATTGTGTTTCTTTACCGATGTCAGACTTCACAACCTCTGAAAAAAAACCTAAGGTTGTTTTCTGTATATGCAGGTCTATCAAGTTATTTATATTGCTATTGCTTAATAATTTAACTTGTACACTTGAGGGAAGGGAGTATAACATGACCACATTGCACTGTTGCAATGCTATGAAACCTAGAAGAATTACACTTTATTTTCAATATATATGCAAGTATGCTCCATTTTCAATTCATTACCACTTAGTTTTACTTGGAAATTCTGAGAACTAGCTTTTAAATATGGCAGTTGCTTGTGAAATTAAGGATACTAAATCTATCTATCTAATTTAGTTACACAAGAAATGTAGCTTAAACAAGGAGTTTACCAGTATGCATGAGTTGATTGGATTGAAACCTTAAACAAGGGTTTTCTTGTCACTAAGGTAGAATTTATTCCAATGTCCATGACACATAAGAACATGAGGTACAAAAGGATTAATGTTCCCTTTAGGTTTTCAATTCATAATCTAGTAGCGAGTCCTTTGATGTGTATGTGTTGGGTTTTGATGTGATGTTCATCCATTGGATCGGATAAAATTATTGAACCTATGAGGATAATCCATGATCTGTTTATTAGGCCCACTTAGGTGGGATTCAGCTATGTAGGGTATCCTTTTGGTGGACCATCCAATTATTAGAAAACAGAATTGTTTGATATATTGATTTATCTTCATGATAGGTTGGAAGCCCCGGACATGTAATTTTCTTATCCCTTTTGTTGTTTTTTACAAAGAATTTGGATTCTTTTTTTTTTTTTTTTTTTTTTTTTTTTTTCATTTTGATGGGTAGATTTGGGCCGGGGAGGTTATCAGCACACAAGTCTGTTAAGCAGCAAATCGAAATTATTATTTTGTATTCACCTTGTGGTGCTCTGACCTAATTGTTGTGACTGCATTTGTATGCAGGCTGGCCTTGCTCTTGGGGAACTGAAATCAGTCAAAGACTTGTATGATTTTAAGACATTATCTGTGCTTTTCCTCATTGGGTTTTTTTCCATACTTCCTACAATTTTGAAGAGGAAACGGATATATGAATAAGAGTTGTAAGCTACTCCTATCTTCACAAGGTTCTTTCTATACTTACATCATCGGTGGCTTTTGTTCTGGAACTTGAGACAGAACTTATATCATAATGTAGAAAAGCCCTTCTTCTTACTATACAATGCACCAGAATGCAAAGCAGGGCTTCATATTTTACTTCTGACACACTAGTAGTTTTAGTAAACCTGAATCAAATTATTCCTTTTAGGTGCTCTGTTTCTGTATGTTAATCATATAATTCGCCTCGTGATTTTCTGGAAAACTGGGTGCCAGAAATCCTGTATTGTATTGGTAGTTAAATATTGATTGTAGCAGCTATAGAGAAAAGCTGCTTCTGTTTCAATTATCAATTTAGCCGTATCAGTAATCTTTTTAGAGAAGAAGAGTTTCCTCAACTGTTTGATTAATTTCTTTGTTGCTGTCATCTCTAATACTTATTTCAGGTCATCTCTCTATCGGAATGGAAAAAAAAATCTGAAAAAGTTCAGCATGTTAATTCTATTTATTTTTAAAAATCCAGTAGGATAATTATTTTAAACCACATTATTATTATTAACATATTTTCAGTGCCAATTGTTTTTTTTAATCATACTAGAATAATATTTTAATACAATCAAACTTGTTAATTTTTAGTTGCATAAATGGAATACTATTACCGAATCTGTGTAAAATAGAAAATAGTAATTTGAACCGTAGAAATTCTTATATAATTTATTCTCGTCTTACAAATGGGAAAAATGATAAAAGTTGGAATCAAGAATAATGATTTCATAACCTAAAATTTTGGAATTTCAACATTACTCAAAAGGCCAGCACGTACGGCTTGCAAAGCATATACAAAAGATCACATTCCCTCCAGGCTCCAACAGACAACAATTGCCTTCTACAAATATAACAATCAGTATAGTGTACTCTCCAGCCTAGAATACAATCTTTGCAAGGAAATTTTATTTTTATGGAAGTGTGACCGCTGGGGAATCCTCGTAACCCGTGATGCCCAATATTCTTATACGCGTATTTGGCTGCAATATTAAAGCCGCACAACATGATGAAATCATCAATAAAAGGTGGCAAAAGATGTTTCTTTATTGTAATTCAAGAATTTCGAGACACTATGCATATGTTGCTGGCGTTGAAAGACGCCCAAATGGATTCCTCAAAATCATTATGAAAATATACTTTAAAAATAAATTCTTCAAAATGTGATCTCATAGATAATAGCTAAACCAACTGTGAATGAATCAAGTGATAAATTTCCCATACCTGGCGGTGACCAATGTTCCGTCGATAGTTCTTCTTCTTCTTGTACTTAAAGACAATAACTTTTGGATCGAGTCCCTACATAGAATGGGTAACAAAATGATTGAACTATAATACAGCCAACAATTCAGTATTGTATCAACTCAACTATGTGCATACCTGCTCTTCAACTACAGCATGTACAGCAGCATTAGGCACAATAGGCTTTCCTATGTAAGTGCTAGTCTTTGTTCCAACTAGTAACACCTTGTTCAGTATGACCTGCAGAAGATTAATCACAGTATGAAGTAAGAAAACAAAAACTATTGATAAAAGAATCGACCACCGTAACTAAGAAGCCACTAATATGAGTGATGTTTAAAGTTGTTCACTTCAAGAAACCAGGCTGTCTAGGTACATGGCTCTCTCCTTACATTCCGTTTTGTCAATATGTATTCATTTATTAGTTTTAAATATAAAGTTAATTTATATGCTTATATTAAACAATAATCTTCAAGTGCCTAATGACATTCATAGCCTTTAAAGCTCTTTGAAACAATTTATTAATCCTCTCTTAATTTTCCATTTTATGTACACACACACACACACACACACACACACACAAGAGAATGATCCATAGTCACAGTTGGCTATGGAGCAATGTGCTGGCCAAACCCTCAAGATCAAACGGTCACGATTAAGAGGTTCGTTAAATCGTTTGTCAAACTGTTTAAATAACGTTTTTTTTAATGAACCTCTGAATCTCAGCCACACAATTTCGCGGTGAAGGGTGTTAGATGGATTGGTTGGGTAGCGATCCATAGTCAACTTTAGCCAAGGATTATTTTCCATATATGTATATATATATTACGAGTATATGTATATGACTTTAATAATTTCAAGACTTTGCAAATTACAATATTTGAGACGCTAATATGAAATTTAAGTTATATAAAAATATATTGATATAAGGTTATAGAATTTAAATTTTGTAATATAGATTGTTCATATTTTTCAATATATTTTTAGAATTATAAATTATATATATACCTACTTGGTGGGTGGAAGACGCGGTGTGCAAGCGAAACAAGAGAGAGATCTGAGATAGGGTAATTTGCTCATGGTGGGAAAATGGCTCTGACAGCTTCCCTTATATCTAGGACTGTCAGTTGGGCCGTTCCCGAAGCCCGGTCGTTCGGCTTGTTAAATGCTCCCTCGAATTTAATTTGGAGTAAACTTAGCTTGGACAAAATTCAAGCCCAAAATGAAATTTGGGCTGAGTTTGGTTAATAGGTCATTCGACCCATAATAAGCCCGATCGAATTATACTGTTAAAAACATATAAATAAATAGACTATTTATATTAATTATTACATATTTACACTCAATTTTTATATACACGCATATATATATATATATATATATATATATATATATATATATATATATATAGTCTCAATGACTCAATTTTATTTTTTCGTCGTTATAGCATAGAAAACCGATTTGCTATGCTATATATATATATCCCTGAAGAAGCGAATGTATATATATATATATATATATATATATATATGGTTCAGATTATATACGGTCCGTCTCTCCAATGAACTAAAAGCGAACCGGTAATAGATACGGTTTTTATCGATCGCTATAGCATAGAAAAGTTTGTTTTTCTATGCTATAAACAGAGAAAACCGTCTATATAATTGATTTTTTAGCTCGCTCCCTATGGTTCATTGGAGAGAACAAGTCTATATATATATATATATATATATTTTTTTTTTTTTAACTAAGTTAAGTATTATGTTTTCTTTAAATTTATTTGTTTTTTAAATGTTGTCATTTTATTTAACTAATCCAAATAATCTAGAGATGTTTATTACCATTATTAGTTGTATGTATTAAGTTCAAACTTCTTATTTTTTGACTATATTTGATCTTATGAATTGTAAAGATTTTAATATTTTTATAAATAGGTTGTCAAAATGAGCTAATGTCGTTTTAATAATGAGTTGCATTAGTTTTTGTTATTCATTTTTAGTTTATTAATTTTGATCTTATTATTTGGGCATATGGATTGAGCTTGAACAACATATTATAAGCTCGAATGGGTGGAGCTTGAGCTCGAGCTCGTTAATATTTGAATGGGCTGAGCTTGGACAGCCTTAGGTTCAACTCACTTAGCCCAATTGATAGTCTTACTTATATTTGAATTGCCCAAGGCATATTTTGGTATGCATATGAACAGGTGGAGTGCTAAATCCATGATTTATGTTACTCATGCAAGTTCATGAAAATCTATTTCACAAGGACTAACCTCTTTTGGGCCTCATTGGAAATTGAGGTTTTGGGGAAGAACCATATTCATTTTTCGAGGTTAGGTTCAATTTTCCAAGGCTTGTAATCGTAGTTTTCTCAAATAACTTCTTTGCGTAATGCTCCCGCTTCTGATCTTATTATTCACGATGGTGATTCTTTGTATTTGAACTTGTTTAAAAATCTCACCAATCAGGATGTCCATATGTTTGTGTCTATGATTAATTTGCTATATTTCATACAGATTTCCACCTCTCCTCATAGATGAGTTGCAATTCTAGACTCACTTTTTCTTGCAAGTTATCTTTCTTTCTTTACTCGTTCTTGTCCTTCAATTCAGTTCAGTTTCTTTTGACTTATGCCATTTAGAAGACAAAGGTTTGGACCGTTTGGTCCAAAATCAAGGGAAGACATTAATTTGGTATATGGTTTTACAAAAAGTTGAACATTGATGATCTTTTACACAGCTGAAAATTCAGTAGAATATCAACGAAGAACAAATTGAATACCCTGCTAGCAAAACAACCCACCAGACCTTTGATTAAGGTTGCAGAATATGCACATAGTAAATAAAGTCCAAAAGAGAAAGTAAACATTAACTTTAAAAGTCATGAACTACCCACATAGGGTTCAGTGTGGTCTCCACAAGGGAAATCAGGTGAGCCTATAGATAACCATGAGAATGAGAAACAAAAAAATGCTTCTCAAAATGGATTCGTGACGAGAAGGCGGGAAACTGCTTTTAACTACTCTAATAACTATTTTAGTACTACATAACAGACTAACCCCTAAAACTATATCTGCAAATTCAAAATCTTTCATTTCTATTTTCTAAAACTTCAGTGACTTGACTCAATACTTCTCTCTAATCCATTTTGACCACAATCCCTTACTTGGGATTGCTCATATTTGCCTCTTTGTCCATTCAGTAAGGTAGGAAATGCAGTTTTTTTCAATAAGAAAGTATGGTAATATTAAGGGAGTGCACAAACTGAAATGCCAGCCACATGCATTGTTATTGTTCTAGCAGCGGCAATGCTAGTATGATTGACTATAGAGTTGCCTTTGTCTTTATTTTTGTTAAGAGACTATCACTAAGGGTTCGGAAATGTTCTTTATAGTAGGAATAAGCTTATTTCTGTGAGTTGGTAGTATGAAGTTATTACTCTCATAATACAATCCTCAAGTTCAGGCTTGAAGCCTATGTTTAGCCATTGCACCAACTGGAAGCTCCTATATACAGTGGCGAAGGTTGCGGGGTCAAAAAAAAAATTCCTTTATAATGTAAGGTAAATTTTAAAAAATTTAAGTATTATATATAAATTGACCCCGCTAAAATTTTATAAATTTTCTATTATACGTTGTCAAATTGAAAATTTATAACTTTATCAATCAAATTTTAACCACATATGACTCATATTCTCTCAATATATGTATATCTCTCTATAATATTTTAAACTAAATAATAATCTAATTTATATTATTTTTAAAAATAAATAATGAATTACTTACTTATGAACAATTGTGATCAAAAAGTCTATTATGAGTCAATATAATATATATATATATACCATATATTATTGTCTTATTATATTGTCATTGTAATATAGTGTGTATATATATGTGTGTGTGTGACCCAAAGTACAAAAGTATTAAAAAATTGTGTGTGTGTGTGTGTAACACTTGTGTGTTATTTATAGCTTAGTAAAAAATTTGACCCCACTGAAAAATGTTTCTGACTTCGCCACTGCCTATATAGTATACTATCAAAGTTGAGGCTATAAATTTGAAAACAATTAGCTAGAATTTCTATTACGGACATCAAACATTTACATGACTTTCCAAATTAGATTCTATACTGTCGTTCCGTTTAACAGGAAGGTGAAAAGAAGCAATGCAAGAAGTCTGTTTTTCGGGATTTTTTATTTTATTTTTGTTAAGTTTCTTTTTATATAGGTAAGGAAGAATACATGGTATCTTTCTTAGAGGGCATGTTTATTTATTAGGACAGTGGTGTACCAAAGTTTCGCTCATACTTATCAGAAGATTTCATCTAGTTTAACAGGCCAGCTCTTGAAGGTTTCACCATATCTACCAACACACGCTTTAAGTGTTCATGCTTTCTTAGAAAACATATTTTTTTTTTAGTTTCACTACATGAGTTTAGTTGAAGATTCGGACATAATGCCCTCGCTATGAGTCTCCATGTCATCTTTTCTAACAGGGATCCCGTATGATTCTTTTTTTCCGGTAAAAGATTCGAAGTATCAATAAGTTCAATCTGATTATTTTAAATTACTAAGTCACTAATAATTTGATAAAAAGAGTATATACCAGATAGCCAAGCTCAACTATTACAACGAACTGAAAACTTATTATAATGACAACTTACTAGACTAATCATAAAATTGGATAACACAGATAAATTTTAACAAGTCTAGGCCATAAAGGAGTTTAAAAGTTTTTCTTCTTTTTTTGAGAAAAGAAAGAATATGATTGACTAATATTTGAGAATATATCAGGGAAAGAAGAGATAGAAAACTATCCAAAATGCTTACTTTATCGTTTACATTTGCTCCTTTGAGCCTCTGAGTATAGAGAAACCGTCCTGGGAAAACAATATATTGTCGACCCCCAATCTAAAAAAGAACATTCACAATGAATCAGATCAAATGTTGGAACAAAAACTCAAAAGAAGTATCTGAGTAGCACAAAATTTCCCCAAAAATAAGTTTGTCTATGTAATACTTCTACATAATCAACGGAAAAATCATATATAACTCTAAGAATACAAGTAATCAATTCTATAAAGAACTCGAAAATAAAAATAAAAATCACTTTATCATTATGGATAGCCAGAAAATAATATCTACATTCTTAAATCCATTACTAGAACTTGTAATCATTCAGAGGGCAACTATAATAATCACTTCTTATCACATGTAATTCAGCACAGAACAATTCAAGCATGACATTACAGCAAAATAATAAAAAGTTTGATGACACAGATATTGATGAAACCTTAAGAAACTCTACACAACATTCAAATTAAACATAATGATTGGGTGGGTACCCATAAAATGACATAAAATCCATACCATTCGCAATTTATTAAAAAGATAAGCATTTAACGGGGAATTTGCAAAGTAACACAACACTCACCATAACAACAGCGAAGATTTCTTCGCGTTTGGGTTCTTCCTTTGGGGTTTCTACAACTTGGGTTACCACAATATCGGCAGGTTCAGGTTCAGGTTCGGATGATTCGGGTTCAGTAACTGCTAGTTCTGTTTGTGAGAATTTGGGGATAAATGACAATGTGGCCAGTGGTTTGGAATAGGAAAGCCTGAGTGAAGAGAGAGCGTGTGAAGGAGGAAGAGAGAGAAAGCTGAAATTGGTAATGGAGAGAGAAAGGGTTGGTGAGTTAAAATGGTTATGAGGAAGTGTAGATGAGAGAGAAGAAGAGTAGGAGAGGGTCGCCATATTCTTCTTCTCTTTCTCACACTCTATCCTTTTTTCTGTGTAGGGTGTATAATAGTCTTCTTCTCTTTCTATACACTCTATCCTATCCGCTTCTATTCTACTTACTAAACTTCGCACAGTAACACTGTTTGGCGCGTGTTCTCCACTACTTTTCTTTTCTTCTCTTCTATTTTTATTTTACAAATATTAATAATAATTTTTTTAAATAGAGTTGTAATATTAGATACTCCTATAATTTTTATAAATTTCGATAAGCTTCATACTTGTAATTCAATGTCTACATAATATTATTTTTAACTTTTTCGAGGGTAGAATTAATTTTTTAGCGAATTGAGTTAAAATAAATTTTTTTTGCGGGTATGAATAAAGGAACAAAATTCAAACTATGTCACATTGTCATGTATATTTAAGTCTAATATTAAACTGGATTCAAAAACTTAACTCGAGGTAGAATCGGTACCAACTCATTTAAGCCCGACTATATAGTAAAAACTTATTTGTAAAAACTGAAGTCTAATATTCTCCCTAATTTATCAAATGACTCTTATTTGTAAAAAAATTAAATGTTAAGAATTTATGTTTATTTTTAAGAATATTTAATTGTTAGTCAAATAGTAATATAATAACTTCTGAAAATAGCTATGCTGGACCACCTGCCACTAGTCTTCGACTGGAAGTGTTTATTGCACAAAACGCCGAGACGTAGGCTCCCAAAGAGGGAAGCCCAACGAATGTTAGACGCAAAGCCCTACACCTACACCTCATTAAGATTATATTGGCATACTCCCCCAAAAAGAAAGAGTAGACCTCATTGAAGATGAGAGTGACGTACAACAAGGCCATTTCTATTCGTCGTCCTCGCGGAACCGTACGTACGTGAACTTTACTACTCATACTGCTCTCAATCAGCAAGCAATTAGTCTTCCTCTACAAAGAATGAAAGCGTGAATGAATCGACATCAAATAGAGAAATTAGTTTTTTTTTCAACAATAATGACTTGATTCGTTTTTTTAAAATATTAATCAAGTTAAATTTGATAAGTCAAAATTTAGCATAATTCTGATTTATAGAAGGCCAGAGACGAAGGTAAACTTGATAAATATGTTTCACATGGAGACTGCTACACAATGGCAAAGCTACATATAAGATTATGGGGTCAATTGACTCCACTGAAAAAAAAAAAATTAATTTATAATGCAAGGTAAATTTTAAAATTTTAAAGTATTATATATAAATTGACCCCACTAAAATTTTATAAATTTTTTACTATAAGGGGTCAAAGTGAAAATTTATAACTTTGTCAATCAAATTTATATGATATATATCCTCACATCCTATATATATCTCTATCTAATTTATATTAATTTTAAAAATAATAAATGAATTAATTATTTCTGAACAACTGTAATTAAAAAAATCTATTATGAGTCAATATAGTATATATATACCATATATTATTACTTATTATATTGTCATTGTAATATAGAATATATATATATATATATATATATGTGTGTGTGTGTGTGTGTGACCCCACTGGAAAGGATTTCTGGCTTCGCCAATGCTGCTACACTCTGATTTTTTGAAGATCAGAGAAGAAGGTAAACTTGATAAATATGTTTCACTTTTCAGTACATGGATACTGCTACTCAGTTGTGTACACAAAATATGTGTCCCTTATTTGGATCATTTTTTCGGCCGAACCTGTTTTTGGCCTGATATGCCGTTTGCTAAAAATGGGTCTTTATGGCCCGGCGTATTTTTATCTAGCTCTGTGGTTTGTTAGGTTGTCAGTCAGATCATCTAAATGCATTTTAACAACTCATCTCTTAACGCATTTTAATGCCTCTGAATACCTCTAAATTATTAATATACAAATACGAGTCTATGTGACTTTTAAAATACATTAACATTCTGTTTATGAGTTTTGAACAAAAAAGAAAAGAATAGAAAACTTGAAGTTTTCTTTTGTGTTGTTTCTGAGTTTTTAATAGAAAAGAATAGAAAATTTAAAATTGAGGACATGAGTTGTAATTTAAATTTTATTATATTAAAAATTGAGGATAATATGAGAATTATAAAAATATTACTTATTCCAATTTCTTTTCCGTCCAAATAAGGCCAATTTTGGACGGAAAACTTTGACAGAAAAAGTAGCCAAGTTTTTATCTATTTTTTTTTTTTTCTGTTTATTAAAAAACTCAGAAACATAAGAATTGGAAAAAAAAAACTTAAATTTTCCGTCCATTTATTTTCTTTTCTGTCCATTTTAAAACTCAGAAACAGAGCGTAAGAGGTGGACTATTAAGATGCAAATCAAACACCACCTTTTATTGTTATGAGAGATTGTTGAGATTGATTATGTGAATCATTTTGTACTTGTACTAATATGATCAGTGGCTAAATGCAATCTTAAACATGAGCTCGAACTGAGAACTCTTATATATATATATATAAAATACTATATATATATATATATGAAAAATACTATTATGACAAAAATAGTCAAGAAAAACAGAAAACTGAAAAATCCAAAAAGAGCAAGTATATCAACGAAGCAAAGAATTAAACAAAACTGGAAAGGTTTCCTTCTACGTACAAAAGATGGGGTTCAGTTAATTTTTCGGACTCTCGGCAGCAGCAGTAGCATCATCTTCATTTTTCAACTTGTCACTAGAGGCAGCATCTACTACTTGTTTTGAACTGTCATTTGAGGCATTATTAGCACTTTCTGAATTTTCAGTAGAGGCTTCTGCAACTTTTAAAGTGCCAATAGCTTCGTCGACGCCTGTCGAGTCAGTAGCTCCTAAAGCTTCTGCCAAGTTAAAGTTAAGATTTCCCCTCATGGTTCTGCTCCCAACTCCTCCATCTCCCTTCCTCATCATTGTAGCAAATTCGTTATAATCTATGCGCCCGTCCTGCGCCAACAGAGTTGTTGTTTTAGTCTATACTTCCAGTTAGAATCAGAAAACTAATTAAGCCAAGTCATTAATTATCAAAATAATCACCCTGATCTAGATAAGACAATCTAATTAAAGTCTTAAGTTAACGCAGTACCTCTGAATTCCAAAGATATATTGGATTTCTTTAATGTAGTTATACAGGTTGATTAAGGCCATATAGAACATATAACTAATGAGACTTTATTCCAACTAGAAAGCTGCATTGTATAAAGCATTATGAATTCAAAACATGCAGTGTTAAAGGAGATTCTCACATGGTCTTGATCAATTTCATCTATCATCTCATCCAGTTGAACATCTCCAAGACCAAAATCTTTGCACGCCTGTTGAAGCTCATCAATGGTTATGTAACCACTACCATCCTTGTCAAAGAAAGAGAACGCCGTAACCAAGTTCTCCTCTCTCTCCATCTTGTTGATGTGTAAGGTAGCAGCAAGAAATTCGCCATAGTCGATTGTGCCACTGTTGTCAATGTCAGCCTGCCAGAAGTTCTCTATATGAGAAAATTAAACTAAATAGAATTCAACTGTACGATCTTTTAGAAATGCAAGTACTTGAGACTATTGTTATAATTAAAAATAAATAAAATTGTACCGCATTCATAAGATCTTGGATCTCAGACTCCATTAAGTTTGAGCCTACTCTTTTTAATCCTTGTTTTAGCTCCTCATATGTTATTGTCCCACTGTTGTCAGTGTCTATCATTTTAAATAACTGCTTTAAGCCACCAATTTCTTCCTCAGAAAGACTCTCTGCTATGACCTGCAAATAGTATTTGTGCAAGAAATGAATGCAAATTTTACATGGAATTTTAACCGAAAAATTCCATTAAAGACCTAAGCCGAATCAGAATTCAGGCATAAAGTATTATGAGTTTTTTTTTTCATAATGCATGATAGAGGTAACTTAAGTTGATTTTCTGGTATCGTTTTCTATATTTACGCAACATACAACAACTATATACCAGAAGCAAAAGTGTAGAACATAATACTGAGTTAAGAGTACATGATCTTTGTCAGTCATTGTTCATCTATTGATGTAATGAGTTTCATGACGGTCTTTATCTTTTACCATACCCCACTTCGATGGAAAATTTAGGTAAGTACAATTCATTGAAGCTACGACGTTCACATGCACTGATGCACACCCAATACCAACACCTCTTCAGGGAAATAGAGCAAAGTTGCCCATCAGAATGCTTAGTGTTAAAGGAAACAATAATCAGAATAGGCTGTCAAATATTGTACAATAATCACTAGTTATTTTCTTCCATATCTTTGTAAATAATTAAGCTTGATTATAGGCAATAGATTAGGATCTTGATGTATTATTATTAGTATAAAGTTGTAGCCATCTATTCATATTTGGTATACAAGAAAATAAATTCACTCTCTGTTTATTTTCATGGTATCAGAGCTCCAGCATTGACCTGGGCATCAAACAAAACACCAGCACCAAATCTTAGCTGACCACCATGGGTGACGACAAACCAAAAGGCGCAGCTTCAGGTACCAAATGGGAAAACCCCAATCATCAACTCTATCTCCACCATTCAGATCAGCCTGGTGCTGTGCTTGTCCCGCAACCTCTGGTCGAAGATAACAATAGCACATGGAGTCGATCCATGACTATGGCCTTAACAGTCAAAAACATAATTGGATTTATAGATAGTTTAATTAAGAAGCCTGATGATAAAAATCCAAAAGAATAGCAGCAACGGAATCGCTGCAACAACTTAGTCAAGACTTGGTTGTTTGGGTCGATGTCCAAAGAGATTGCTAGAAGCGTCATCAATTGTAAGGATGCCAGACAAATGTGGCTCGATTTGCATGAACGATTCTCACACGTGAACGTCGTTCAATTGTTCCATGTCGAGAACGAGATCCACGACTGCAAGCAAGGTGACATGTCTGTGGGATCCTATTTCACAAAGCTGAAAAGTCTATGGGATGAGAGGGATGCGATGTGCACCTTCCCAACCTGTACTTGCGGAACAATCAAAGAAGTGGCTGTGTATCTAGAGAAACAGAAAACCATGAAGTTTCTTATGGGACTTAATGAATCTTACACGGGTGTTCGCAGCAATGCCCTTTTACAGGAACCGCTACCCACTGTGAATAAAGCTTATTCACTGGTTCTTCGTCATGAAAAACAGTCGGAGGTGACGACCGGGAAAAGTCATGCCCAACCGGATGCTGCTGTCTTTGCTGTGAAAAATTCAAGTCGCGAGTATGAAAGAGAAAGGGGTGAACTTAAATGTTCTAAATGCAACAAACCGAACCACATTGCCAGAAATTATCGTGCTCATCTTAAATGCACTTTTTGCGGTCGTAATGGGCACATAGTCGACTCACATCGTCATAAAAGGAAGGCTACTTGAGGTGAGTTCCACACAACAATGTCCAAAGGGAAACAAGTTGCTTCCCACACAATTGACAGGCAGGGGCTGAACTTTTCCTTCATACCAGACGAGTGCAAACAGATTCTAAGTATGCTGAAGAATAAATCTTCGTCCGCCAACCAAGCTAGTAATTGTTCAACTCATGATGATCTTTCAGGTAAAACTTTCATGCTTATTTCTGGTGGCAAGAAAAATATATGGATTTTGGACAGTGGATGCACTGATCATATGGTTTGTAGTCCTAATTTACTCACACATTCAAAACCCGTTACTAATCACACTGTGGAATTGCCAAATGGTTCAGTAGCACAAGTAACCCATATAGGCAAAATTATTCTCTCTCCGTCCGACTCTTCACAATGTTTTGTGTGTCCCATACTTCCGTTTGAATTTAATCTCACCAGCAAATCGCCCTCGATTCATCTTCAGATTACTATTTTTCTAAGCTAATTTTGTGTTATTCAGACCCTACGCCGGGAAGATGATTGGGGCGTGAATTGAATCGGGAGGGTCTCTACTACTTCGACCAATCCAAGAAAGGAACATGCAACCATATCCGAATCTCCAATCCGACTCTTTGGCATTAACGCTCTTGGGCATCCTTCGCCTAAAGTTTCTTTGTTATTTTCCTTTCCGAATTCAAAAATAAATCTTGTGATATCGACAAGTGCTTAATTTGTCCATCACTAAACAAACAAGATTTCCATTTCATTCAAGTTCTACTTCTACTGCATCTTGTTTTGATTTAATTCATGTTGACATTTGGGGTGGTTATAAGGTTGCTTCTATTTCGGGTGCAAAGTACTTCCGTACCATTGTTGATGATCATACTAGATGCACATGGATTTATCTCATGAAACATAAATTTGATACAGGGAACTTCTAGTTTGTTAAAATGGCTGAAACTCAATTTAATTCCAAGGTCAAAATCATTCGTAGTGATAATGGGCCAGAATTTAAACTTGAAAATTTCTATGCTCTCAAGGGCATTGTTCATCAAACTAGTTGTGTGGACACACCACAACAAAATGGAGTCGCTGAACGGAAACATAGGCATTTGTTAAATATGGCACGTGGGTTACTCATTCAAGCTGGTCTTCCTAAACGATTTTGGGGGATGCTAT
Organism: Panax quinquefolius; assembly: GCA_020205615.1. Taxonomy (NCBI): domain Eukaryota; kingdom Viridiplantae; phylum Streptophyta; class Magnoliopsida; order Apiales; family Araliaceae; genus Panax; species Panax quinquefolius. The sequence goes on from CM035153.1 coordinate 15,548,856, forward strand.
TCTCACTTCTGCATACCTCATAAATCGAACACCAACTCCTCTTCTCCAAGGAAAACTCCATATGAGAAGTTGTTCAACAAAGTCCCCAATTATTCACACCTACGAATATTTGGTTGTTTGTTTTGTTTCCACTCATGCACAACACCCTTCTAAGTTTGATCCTCGAGCATCTCAAACAGATTTTCCTCGATATCCTTATGGACAAAAAGGGTATCGTGTTTATGACATTGTTTAGAAAAAGGGCATGATGTCACGGGATGTCATCTTCTTTGAAGACTTGTTCCTTTTCATCATCACTAACAATCACCGCACCATCAATTACCCCTGACACACCAAAAATTCCAGTGCTAAACAATGCACCATTTTTAAACTTTGACATAGACTCCTTGTCAGAGCCCATTTCTCCATCTCCTTCTCATGGACCTACTGCCACCCAAAATAGCCCTTCCATTCTTACCATCCCATATGAGCAGCCCACTCCAGCACAAGAACACGAAACACCTGCTCCTCCTTCGCCACATGCTTCCATACCAGCCATGACAGAAACTACATCATCTTCATCCGTTCTAACTCAGCCATCTCGTCGTAACAGCCGACCAACCAAACCGCCTACTTACTTGCAAGACTTTCATGTGGAGACAACTCTCCCTTCAAGGCCTGCACCGACATCGTCCACGAACTTGGTCGAAACTTCAGGTACTGCTCATCCCCTTTCTCAATTCCTGTCATATGATAATCTTTCTCCCGCTCATAAAGCCTTCACTACACAACTCACCATTCTCAAAGAACCCACAAGTTTTTCATAGGCTATTCAAAATCCTAAATGGCGTGAGGCTATGTAACATGAAATCACAGCTTTGCAAGCTAATGGAACTTGGAGTTTGGTACCCTTGCCATCCCATAAACGTCCTATCGGGTGCAGATGGGTGTATAAGATCAAATTGAAATCCGATAGGACAATAAAGCGCTATAAAGCTAGATTGGTGGCTAAGGGCTATAGTCAAGTTGAAGGAGTTGATTACACGGAAACTTTTGCTCTTGTGGCAAAAATGGTAACGATTCGTGTTTTTACTTAGTGTGGCGGCTTTGCGTGGTTGGCATTTACATCAATTGGATGTTAACAATGCATTTTTGAATGGTGACCTTGATGAAGAAGTATACATGTCCTTGCCTCCTAGTTTCAGACGAAAGGGGGAGAATCTTGTGTGCAAACTCCACAAATCGTTGTATGGATTGAAACAGGCTTCTAGACAATGGTTCATCAAACTTTCTACTGCACTCAAGGCTGCTGGATTTCATCAATCCTCGTCCGATTATTCCTTGTTCGTCCGAAGTCATCAAGATAGTTTTTTAGTTGTGCTGGTCTATGTTGATGATGTTATATCGGCTAGAAATAACTTGCAGGACATAGAGGACTCCAAATTATTGATGATGTTATATCGGCTAGAAATAACATGCAGGACATAGTGGACTCCAAATTATTACTGTCCAGACAATTCAAGCTCAAAGACTTAGGGAAACTCAAATATTTCCTAGGCATAAAAGTTGCAAGATCACGGCATGGAATCACCTTATCTCAGCGCAAATATGCCTTAGAAATTCTGGATGATGCTGGATTCTTGAGTGTCAAACCTTCTCGATTCCCTGTGGAACAAACATGTCACTCACACAGTCAAGCGGCAAGCTCTTGGATAATGCATCACCGTACAGAAGACTAGTAGGGAGACTAATCTACTTGACCATAACAAGACCAGACTTAATTAACTTATGTTGTTCACATGCTAAGCCAATTTATGGACAAACCCCGACAACCACATCTAGAAGCAGCTCATAAAGTGCTCAAATACATTAAACAAACACCTGGACAAGGCATTCTTTTACCATCCACAGGTTCACTTCAGTTAGAAGCCTTTTGTGATGCTGATTGGGCTCGTTGCAAGGACACAAGGAGGTCGATTACAGGTTATTGCATAATGCTTGGTCAAGCGCCAATTTCTTGGAAAACCAAGAAACAAACTACAGTATCACGTTCAAGTGCAGAAGCAGAATATCGGTCGATGGCCACTACATGCTGTGAGATTACATGGTTAAAAAACATTTTAAGGGATTTGAAAGTCAGCCACACGCAACCGGTAATTTTATTCTGTGATAATCGAATGACCATTACATAGCATCAAACCCAAATTTTTCATGAACGGACCAAGCACATAGAGATAGATTGTCATCCGTGCGTGAGAAGATCCAATAAGGAATGATTCTTGACAAATTTATATCCCACCACGTAACAACCAATGATTTGTTCACCAAACCACTAAGCTCCACACAGTTCGAAATCTTACTTGACAAGTTGGGTATCATTGACATACACTCCAACTTGAGGGGAGTGTTAAAGGAAACAATAATCGAATAGTCACAAATATTGTACAATAATCACTAGTTATTTTCTTCCATATCTTTGTAAATAATTAGGCTTGATTATAGGCAATAGATTAGGATCTTGATGTATTATTATTAGTATAAAGTTGTAGCCATCTATTCATATTTGATATACAAGAAAATAAATTCACTCTCTGCTTATTTTCACTTAGAACCCTCAAAAATGTATTAAAATTAATTAGAATTCTTATTTGTGTATTGAACAATGGTTAAAATGCTATGCATGACGCATAATATTGAAATAACTCATCTTTTCTTCGACTGCTTACCTTAACATCTGTTTCTTCAATCCTGCATGCCTTAGTCAATTAGGTTTTCATTTTTGATTCACAATCTAAGGGAATAAATATGCTGTTAGCTCTACAACTAGCTTCAAGAATTTTGATGGGGAACGGATAACAGTTGATTTAAATGTAAAATCCTTTTTTCCAAATATCATTGAAGGTCCCACATTCCAAATCTCTTCTTCATTCAGATTCCTCTTTTTAAAATCAGAAAATAAAATCAGTACATTGTAGCATACTTACATACACTACAGCATCCCAAAGCATGACACAATACTAAATTTCTAACATTTAATACAGAGCTTTTGAAGAACTAATTGCTCCATAAGGTAAAAACATCATTCCCATCTTGCATGGCCAGACTTCCCTAATGAGTGGATCAAATTTTTGCATATGCTAATATTTAGATTGATATCCGAAAACAAAACTTTCCTGCTCCAATATCATGTTAACAGCCAACTACTCCAAAAAACTTTTAAGTTCCTAGATGGGGTATGCGTTAAATGTTTCATATCGTCAGCAAAAGTTACCCTATGTATGCCATCAAAGTAATGACTCACTGCCACTGGTAAGCAAGCTTCATTTTGTCTAAAAGAAAATCAGGAATTACAGAGTGTAATAATTAGAACAGTATTTAGATATAGCTTGACAGTAAATATATACACACACACGCGCGTATATATGCACATTTATATTCCAATATATGGCACTACCAAATCACCATTTAACTTAATGATGAAAAGGCAGACTAACCATTCACAAAACTACTTATTTCGGCATATTTTGGACTCTCTTGCTTTTTTTTTTTTCCTTTTTCTCTACTGGTACCATATGCAGGACTCTCAATATTCATAAGAATAGTAATACATTGTCTCCTCACTATTTCAGGTTTCAATAAAACCTTTTTTCACTTTCTAAATAAGATAACATTACCTTGATCTTGTGGATCCTAATTTGAGTGGGTACGAGTGTGTATGTAAAAAAATAAAATTAAGAGTCGGGTAATTACGACAATGCATATTAGGGTTGCAAAATTCAATTGAAAAGTAAGCATGAAATACATAAACAGAACCATACCCGCAAAGCCATCTTTTTTAGTTTGTTCATAGCTGAGAACTGCTTCAGGCGTGTCAAAACTGCAGAATCCAAAGGCTTGTCTGGGGCAACTCTGTCATCCACGATCCACGGATGACCTGATACATAATCCATTTACACTCACGAATAATATTGATGTAAAGAAAGCTTCTACAAGAACATAAATAAAATTTCCCTTTCCACCAAACACCAATATATTATGACTCACATAAGACTTCATGAGCAGTTATTCTTTGCCTGGGGCTCCTGTCAAGCATCTTCCGAATTAAATCTTTTGCACTCTCTGAAATCTGCGGCCATGGATCGGATTCAAAATCTAATTTTCCTTTTAAAATCTGTCTGAAGATACCAGAGTCGGTTTCTGCAAAAATAAAGAACAATAAACATAAAAAGCAAACACATAACTGATCCACTAGAACAATTGAGTATTTAGTAATACATTTTCGGTATTTATAACTCCTAGTACCTGCCCAAAAGGGAGGAACTCCACATAGTAAGATGTATAAAATAACACCGGCACTCCAGACATCGATTTCAGGTCCATAATATTTATGCAACACTTCAGGTGCAACATAATAGGGACTTCCAACAACATCAGAAAGATACTGACCTGGAAGTAAAACACAGTAATTATTTGTAAACAATAGTTAATACTCTCCATGTTCAACCAAAAGAGTCTCATTTGCGAACTTTTTTTTTGTTCCACAATAAGAGTCCCGTTTTTATTGATGGTAGTATAAATGACAAGAAATGTTAATCAGCAAGTTAAACAAAACTATTGAAGATTCAACTTGGAAAATAAATGGCCCCAAAATGAACACAACAAAAAAATGAGACTTTTGAGACCGGAAATTTACCACAATGCAAAGAACTCTATAAACCTAGTAGCTACTACTCGATCAAGGGCACAAAAGCATTTTCACTTTTGCCTTAAGATTGACAGTGTAAATGCATTCTACACATCGAGCTAATATAAAAATTTTGACAGAAACCAAATTTACAATCCTAGAGCAAAATTGAAAGCAAGCAAATGTAATACTTATACAACTAATCAGCCAATAATAGTATCTCCATATGATAAAACAAAGAAATAAAATCAAACCCATCACAAAAATGAAAATGACTTTGAAACTACAATATTGCCAAAGTGGGAGAAAATAATGAACCACTTGGCCACTACTTGGTCAAAGGCACAAAAAGAATGATTCTACCATAGAAACAAATAGCTACAATCTAATACCACAAGATAACATCAAATATATGAAAGACACTAATCCATTACTCAGGCAGTCAGGCGTAATATCAGTATAGTAAAATATAGAAATGGAACCAAACCCATCAAAAAATAACCACCAAATCAGCCAAAATGCACAAGAAAATTCAAATCAAGCAATCAAAATCCAACAAATTATATGAAACCCGAAATCAAGAACCAACCGGGCTTGTAGAACACAGACAACCCGAAATCAATTGCCTTAAGCTTTGCATCCTCATCACGAGAATCAAACAAGAAATTCTCAGGTTTGAGATCTCTATGCATCACCCCAAGGGAGTGACAACCCTCCACAACCCCAACAATGATCTTCATCAATTGGGCAGCTTTTTTCTCACTGTAATGACCCTTTTGCACAATCCTATCAAAAAGCTCACCCCCACCACATAATTCCATCACAAGGTGAACAAAAACATTGTCCTCATAAGTGCCTTTGATCCTCACCACATGTGGGTGTTCTGACAAATGGTGCATTATTTGAATTTCTCTCCACACATCCTCATAGTCATCCTTGCACAAAAGCTTGCGCTTCGCAATCGATTTGCAGGCATATTCCTCCCCAGTGGCCTTCTCAGTGCAAAGATAGGTAGTCCCAAATTGGCCTTGTCCCAATTTCCTGCCCAGTAAATAGTGATCTCTGAGTCTTGGTGTTTGGTAGGGAAGGATTGATGAGGTGGGTTTTGAGCCTGAAGCTCCTGATTGTTTCTTCATGGGTGTTCTCTCAGATTAGATCTCTATTTCTCTCCTTTTTCACTTGTTTTTTTTCTCTCTCTTTCTAACAATATCCTGTTTTCTAGGTGGGGAAGTAGGGAAATTGTTGTGGATCCTTTGTTCTGTCTCTCTCTTCTCTCTTATTCTTCTACTCGTATTTCTCCTTTCTTTATTTGTGAGAGAGTTGTGGTTGTGGTGATCGGTGTGAAACTAACTGACTTTCATTATTTGGTCAGATTATTTGGCGGGTAACATAGTGGCTGAAGTCAACAGGCAGGATCATGGGATGTATCACAATTATGTCAATTATTTATGGAGACAGTTTTTATTATTATTATTATTATTAATACTTCCTTCAACCAAAAATGGCAAATCCAAAAAAATAAAATATATTCTTTAAAAAATTACTACTCAAAATTATAGTCATCACATTTTATAGAAAGAATCACATTTATAAAATTCATAAATTATGGTGATGTACTTCTTTTTATCTAATTTTATTTTTGTTAACTTGCATTATGTGAAAAATTAACATCAACTATCTCACTCAAAATTACAATAATCGCTAACCTTACATGTAAGACCAAAATTTTTTTTTTAAATAAAAAGAAATTCCTTTATTTATTATTTTGAAATAGTAAGGGTTGATTTGATTAATGTGGATAGTTAAGGGTTAAATACGCAAATATTTCAAAATAAGCAAGTGGTTATAAAATATTCATTGTTGTTTTAATATTCGTTTGGTCGTGGAATATTAAATCTTTGTCGGAATATTCGTATGCACCTGCCAGTAGCCATGTGTGGGCCCCATAACTGAAAAGCGATTGGATGAGGAAAACGACAAATATAAGTTGTTTAAAAATAATAGCATGCGTAATTGTTACTGATTATCTTCATTTGGAATACCCTATGGTTAAAACACACTAATGCGCGTTGTTGAACAAGAGTAGCATCAGTATTGCATCAATTATTGATTCTTACGTGAAAGGCACTTTCGATAATTGTTACAAAGAATTATTGCTCAATAGTTTATTTTATTGATTCAATAATTCTTTGCGTTGGTATTTTATATTATTGCTGTTTCAATAATTGTCAACGCACAAATTTCCCATTATCGGATCAATAATTCATATTATTTGAATAATATTATTAGATAACATTATTGGCAATGTCTAGAAAGTTACATACAAGGAGAGGTTTGGTCACCTAATTGCGCCAGAGTAAGGAGAGATCCTTATTGAAAGCCCTCTTTCCCAGGAACAACTTTCGTTGTCATAAATGTGATTACATAATATTATTTGTGAATAATTAATTATTGATTCATATGATAAGGAAATATTTATTTTATATGAATATAAATGATGGATTTATTTATGTGGTTATTAATGAAGGAATTAAAAGTTTGAGATGTTTTATTTGTATTTTGTCGGATTGGAGGTATTAAAAGATCAAATTGGTGTTATTACGACTTTATTGTGTGAGTTATAATATTTAATCCGACCGTTGGATCGTTGTAATTTTTTGGATATGTTATACATATATAAGTTGAGTATATGTCCACAAATTTTGAACCGTTAAAATGAGCGTATAATTTATTATGAATTTTAAGAGGTGACCGATTCGTAAATTAGGTTATAAATGATTTTGGTGAAAAATTCTAGAATTAGTGGGCCCCACTTTTGGTTGGTGAGAAATGTGCTCAATTGAATTTTCAAATGTGGTGGGTGGGAATAGTAGCAGGTAAAGTGTGACGCCCCCAAAATTAAGTATACGTCACCCATCTTGGGTCGCCACTTACATGGTACATAAATTCAAATACAACTTACTAATATAACTGTCGTGTACAATACGACATAAACTGTGAGTTTGAATACAAATATTGTCTACTAGATATTATACAAACTCAAAAGGAGTCCTCATTACAACTATTATCACACTATATCATAGAATAGTGAGGACTACTAATGCTATCCTCTGGACCATTTCTTCGCTCCCAGACTAAATCCCAAATATATGTTTCATTTCAAAGAGAACAATGAAAAAAAAAGGGTGAGCTCAACTAGCCCAAGAAGAAATATTATGACTAAGATAATGCGAAAATAAATTATCATTAGCCTTCAACAGATGTTAAACCGATAAAATACAATAGACAACCAATTTAACTGCAATGGAATAAGCAATCCATTAAAAGAGTCAAGTAGAGAATAAAGTCTACTATCTTTTAGGTTTTAAAGGTTTTCATCAATTTTTATCCACGAGACTCAAACAATAAATAAACCACCACATCTAATCATCCCCGTACATACACGGCCAAGGATTTTCATCAAATTATCAATGGTCATGACTATACCAAATCACCCCCAGTCATAATCATACCAAAACTATCCATCATCGCATTACAGCCACTTTGAGGACTTTTGTCACATCATTTATATCAAGTCATGATTATACCGAATGATCCTCGGTCATAATCATACTAAGTTCATCTATGCACGTAAGTCAAAGATAACATAATATAACATGAGGATGATGACAATGACATAATAATTCAATAAAACAAGTTCAAGAATTATTTAATCCATGAATTATTAACGTCCAAATTGTCAACATGATACTGTTTCATAGAGTAAAATTCAAGAATGATCAGAAGAATATTTCCATGAAAAGATATGGATGAAACGCAAATATCAAGGATATTCTACTAATTTCATGGAGTATAGAAGTCAAAGTTTTAACCAACTGGGTATAATAAAGAATGGAATAACAAAAGAAATCACCATGCATGCGGTGCTTGCATATGCGATGTTTATTCCAATGTAATAATAATAATAACGGAACCAGTGTCGTGAAATTCACACCAAGCGGGATGTTCCAATGTAATAATAAAGATGGAACCAGATCCGGTGTAAAACACATGATAGATATTCCAATGAGAATGATAAAGATTTTAACCAGTCCTATTGTAAAACACATGCATGTGATGTTCCAATGTAATAATAATAAAGATTTTAACCAGTCCGTGTAAAACACACGATGTGGATGTTCCAATGTAATAATAGAAGAATGTCACCAAGTATAGGGTAAACCGCATGATACAAAGTTATTCCAATGAATAATAAGCAATGGAATAACATAAGGATTTCACCAAGTATAGGGTATGCCACGTATCACGAGTTATGTATAGGGTATGCCACTTTTACAAAGTTATTCCAATGAATAATAGTGAATGGAATAATGTAAGTTCTCTTCAAGAAGAAAGAATAACACCCACTTACCGTAAAAAGAACCTAATATAGAAGTAGTGAAGTAGCGAGAATACTCTTCTTCTTTCTATAATTTTCTCTATAGCTTCTCTCTATAATTTCTCTCTCTAGTTTCAATGAATTCGTAAGAAAATAATGAAGGAATGAGCTTCTATTTATAGGAAAATGGAATGCATAAGTAATTAATCCATGAACGGTCCAGATTGATTTACTTTAATCGACGGTCCATATTTAAAGAAAAATCTTTTAAATAAAATATAATATATTCTATTTATATAAAAAATATTTTACTATCTGAGATACTTATGCAATACTATGCAAAACACTATGCAAAACACTATGCAACACTATGCATAATAAAATATAATATATTCTATTTATAGAATAAATTTAATAAAGTATTTTATTTTATATAAAAAGATGTTTCGCTTTTATTACGTTAATAATACTGAATAAAACAAAACGTCATTATCGCTATAATAATTCATATTATTAATCGACAATAATGGAATCAAACCGAGTGACTTCTCACATAAGCATCAATAATCAATACCGTAAGTGTACTATGCAACCACACGTATTACTGTACTTTTACTACCGAGTAGTTCAACAGTAACCACGGTAAAACTTCCGCCGTTATTTCAATAAAATATTTTTGTCGTTTTCTCAATCCGACAATAATTATGTTGTGGGGTCCACCAATGATTGAGTAGTGTATGCGAATATTCCCTGCTAAACCGAATATTCCCCGACCAATCGAATATAATATAACCACTTGCATACTTTGCAAAATTTATAAATACTACCCACAACTATAATATTATCTCAAATTCACACCATAATATTAAAAAATTATTTTGACAAAATTTAAATCTTTATTGATAAAATCTGGGGTCTCACAATCTCCCCCCTTATGGAATTTCACCCTCGAAATTAGAGTACGACTACGATATGATAAAGAGGTGAGGATACCTTGAATACCTTTATCGTTGAAAATATTAAGTTCATCTTTGCAATCCTACCAAAGATATTCATTAACAATTCATCTTTACACTACTGCCAAAGATATTTATTAACAATTCATCTTTGCACTACAGCCAAAGATATATAAGCTGTAAAACCAATAATATCGAGACTCGACAATAGTATCACAACCATGAATTATTCATGTACTACTAGCTAAGGATATTCGTGTTTTTCAATTACGGTCATGATTATACCGAATAATCCGTGGTCATAATCATACCAAGTCTATCAATGCACTACTACCAAAAGATGACTTTTTACCACATCCATGAATTAATATTTCATTCTTTGAGACTCACTCAATAATTAATCCATATCATCGAATCATCCCCGCACTACGGCCAAGGATATTCATTAGTATCACCGAATTATCCACGAATTAATCCATTCATTAATTACTACCAAAAGATATTGTGTATTCATTGTGTATTCACAAAATTATCCATCACTACCACATAATTATCCATTAGTATCACGACCACAAATTATCCATGCACTACTACCCGAAGATAATTGTGTATTCATTAAGATCACGACCACAAATTATCCATGCACTACTACCAAAGATAATTGTGTATTCATTAAGTATCACGACCACAAATTATCCATGCACTACTACCAAAGATAATTGTGTATTCATTAAGATCACGACCACAAATTATCCATGCACTACTACCAAAATAATAATTGTGTATTCATTAATATCACGACCACAAATTATCCATGCACTACTACCAAAGATAATTGTGTATTCATTAGTATCACGACCACAAATTATCCATGCACTACTGCCATAGATAATTGTGTTTTCAATTACTGATTATGATTATACCGAATAATCCGTGGTCATAATCATACCAAGTCCATCTATGCACTACTGTGCCACGTATTTGACTTTCAACATAATATAAGCGTGAGGATAATGATATAAAGAATCAATCAAATGAGATAAAGGATAAATATTAAACATTTATAATATAATTTATCCAGATTCAAGAATATCCCCATGTTTTCAATCACTTAATAATCTCATAATCTAATATCATTAATATTATAACAATATTTTAATCACTTAAAATTTATAAACAATTTATCTTAATTGTTTACGCTTTTACCATATAATGCATTTAATCATTCAAAATGTCATACTCATAAGATATCATCACCAATTATCAAATCCTCATCCAAAAATATGCATATACTCTATATAGGATTCTCTAGCCATAAAATCCTATTTTCAACTTTGTTACTTCACATAACATATTTAACTCATATGTTCAGTAATTAAACTATTTTCATGAAAAATACCAAATCAGTCCCAAGAATATTTCTTTTCTGGGATTTAGCAGAATATAGTCCCATAATGAACATATATTTTTCTCGGAATTTTTAAAATTCATTTACTATTTTTCAAAAATCAATTTCTAATTAATTCCTTAAGAAATTAGCTACCTCAAGTTTAACTCCAAAAATTCCCAAATCTTGGCAGGATCTTACACATGTTAACGTGAGCTTCTAGTTTAAATTTCATGGTCATTAGAGTTATAGAACTCCAGTTATAGCGTTTTTCGTCGGAAAAACCTAAATATTGAAATGGTCATAACTTGCTCATTTTAAGTCGAAATGAGCTCATTTTTGGACAGGAGGTACTTTATACCATATAATTTCATGTCCCAAAAGGCCAGAATTTTTCTCATAATTTAAGTGGCCGAAACAGCCCTCTAAAATCATGGCAGCAGACTTTTTTCGGTTTTTGCAGCTTTGCACTCCTTTGCTAAAATCAGTCCACACAAAAATCTACAACACCTTTTCCAGTAATTCCACTTGTATTAGTTAGGTAACTCATAGATCTAACTCTAGGACTTGACCACACTCAAAAATTCAAAATATAATAGGAGATATGGTCAATTGAATTTCATGTTACGTTTTTTCACCAAAATCGATTTTCAACTCTTTGTGATTTCTAAGAAACTTTCATGTTTTCACATACTAACCAACATAACTCATTATAACACTTACTAATACCACGATACCCATGATTTTCATTAGTCCAATGCTTTTATTATGACTTTCATCATAATCCACGTAAATGATCCTTTTAGTTGAAGAAATATTTGAGGTTTAAGAAATGGGTTTTTGTCTTTGGGGGTCAATACAAAATTCGATTTCACGCTCTAGGGCAGGCTAGGAAGTCTTCAAGAATACGCCAAGAAATTTATTAATGATAGAAATATCATTCAAAATCACATTTCATCCAAGACTTGGATAGTACATCACATTGATACCAACTGTGACTTCTATCCCTTAACCTAGATAGCACCTCACAATGATATCTATAAACTTGCCATCTTCATTCACGATGTTGCCTACAGAAAGTGTGGCTTCGGTGCATTCCACACAAGGAAGTCAACAACGAAAGGTTCGGGGCTCTTTACTTATGGCTTGATATGACAATGATTAACTTTAGGGTTTGGTTACTTTGAATTCGTGTAACAGGGTTGTTATAAATATAAAAGCTAACAACCTTACGAAAAGAATAATGAGTAGTTAATCAATCGTTTTCAAAAATTACCTCAAAGGCAAGTATTTTCAAAGAGATAAGATCGTGAAAGTGTTTATTTGAATTAAACAAGATTTAAAAATAGTAGCGGTAACGAAGGCTCCTACTAACGAAGTTTCAACCAATAAGTCAAAGTTTAACTTCTTCTTGAGTTAAATTTAAACGTTGAACGCAAAGCAAGAGAGATAAAATAATGGGTAGAACCCAGATTCAATAAGGTATAGACTTCGCAAGAATTTATAATTAACTAACCCGTGCTAACTTCGTTCAGTTACCCACTTTTTGAGAAGTCACGAAAAACGCTCTTCCTAAACCACCGACTTTGTTTTGTCTCAGATCCGCTTTTTGGTGCCACTATCCCAAATGGACTTGACTTCACTATACGACAAAATTGAGCTAAATGACCTTCTCTTCTTGAAATTTCCACTTCAATTATCTTTGCCATGATTACCAATCAAGTGGTTACCATTCTTAGCATGATAATTTCCCCACGATGGTTATCATTGTTACGATAGCGCTTGCCACCAATATGATTATTATCGTGTTGTTGGTCGTTACCTTTTGTTTGAAATTTGAATCAACACTCTCATGTGCTTCATTGCTTATTTCACATTTTTCCGATGCCATTCTCAAACACCATCACAAAACAAGGGTTAATTGACATATAACAAATTATCCCTATATTCGTGAGACCAATTAAATACCAAATAAATTTAGGTAGGTCATACTAGCGAAGGAATTCCCCGTCTCTCCCTCCTAGTACTATTCTCACATCTTAGCCAGGATCGTATCCCTAAGCTCGATACTAATCGCGACTCGGACACCAACTTGTGTCAAGACTCACATTGGTACTGTCGACTTTCCAATCGAAAGACGCGGCCCCCCTACGGAGAGTCCGGCTTCTGTGCATTCCCCATCAACAGAAGTCACCAAATGAGAGGCTCGGGGCTCTTCACACTTATGGCTCGATACCAACCGTGGCGCCCCAAAATTAAGTATCGTCCACCCATCTTGGGTCGCCACTTACATGGTACATAAATTCAAATACAACTTACTAATATAACCTGTAGTGTATGCAATAATACGACATAAATCGTGAGTTTGAATACAAATATTGTCTACTAGATATTATACAAACTCAAAAGGAGTCCTCATTACAACTATTATCACACTATATCACAGAATAGTGAGGACTACTAATGCTATCCTCTGGACCATTTCTTCGTTCCCCGACTCGTCCAAATTATGTTCTCATTTCACAGAGAGAACAAAGAAAAAAAAAAGGGTGAGCTCAACTAGCCCAGTAAGAAATATTATGACTAAGATAATGCAGAATAAATTATCATTAGCCTTCAACAGTGTTAAACTGATAAAATACAATAGACAACCAGTTTAACTGCAGCGGAATAAGCAATCCATTAAAAGAGTCAAGTAGAGAATAAAGTCTACTATCTTTTAGGTTTTAAAAGGTTTTCATCAATTTTTATCATTTGAGACTCGACTTAATAAATAAACCACCACATCTAATCATCCCCGTATACCACGGTCAAGGATTTTCATCAAATTATCAATGGTCATGACTATACCAAATCACCCCCTGGTCATAATCATACCAAAAACTATCCATCAACGCATTACAGTGCCATTTGAGGACTTTTGTCACATCATTTATATCAAGTCATGATTATACCAAATGATCCTCGGTCATAATCATACTAAGTTCATCTATGCACGTAAGCCAAAGATAACATAATATAACATGAGGATGATGACAATGACATAATAATTCAATAAAACAAGTTCAAGAATTATTTAATCCATGAATTATTAACGTCCAAATTGTCGACATGATCTTGTTTAGTAGAGTAAAATTCAAGAATGATCGGAAGAATATTTCCATGAAAAGATATCTTTGGATGAAACGCAAATATTAAGGATATTCTACTAATTTCATGGAGTATAGAAGTCAAAGTTTTAACCAACCGGGTATAATAAAGAATGGAATAACAAAAGAAATCACCATGCATGCGGTATTGCATGTATGGCAAGTTATTCCAATGTAATAATAATAACGGAACGGTCGGTTGAAATTCACAAGCGGGATATTCCAAATGTAATAATAAAGATGGAACCGGATCCGGTGTAAAACACATGATAGGATATTCCAACGTAATGATAAAGATTTGAACCAGTGTCCTGTAAAACACACGAGCGAGGATGTTCCAACGAATAATAATAAAGATTTTAACCAGTCCTGTAAAACACACGACATGTGATGTTCCAAATGTAATAATAGAAGAATGTCACCAAGTATAGGTAAATCACAGATATCTGAGTTATTCCAATGAATAATAAGCAATGGAATAACATAAGGATTTCACCAAGTATAGGGTATGCATGCGTATCACACAAAGTTATGTATAGGGTATGCCACTTTTACGAGTTATTCCAATGTAATAATAGTGAATGGAATAATGAAGTTCTCTTCAAGAAGAAAGAATAACACCCTTTACCGTAAAAGAACCTGAATATAGAAGTAGTGAAGTAGCGAATACTCTTCTTCTTTCTATAATTTTCTCTCTATAGCTTCTCTCTATAATTTCTCTCTAGAGTTTCAATGAATTAAAAGAAAATAATGAAGGAATGAGCTTTCTATTTATAGGAAAATGGAATGCATAAGAACTAATCCATGAACGGTCCAGATTGATTTACTTTAATCGACGGTCCATATTTAAAGAAAAATCTTTTAAATAAAATATAATATATTCTATTTATATAAAAACATTTTACTATGCGAACACTATGCAATACTATGCAAAACACTATGCAAAAAACTATGCAACACTATGCATAATAAAATATAATATATTCTATTTATAGAATAACTTTAATAAAGTATTCTATTTTATATAAAAGATGTTTCGCTTTTATTACGTTAATAATACTGAATAAAACAAAACGTCATTATCGCTATAATAATTCATATTATTAATCGGTCAATAATGGAATCAAACCGAGTGACTTCTCACATAAGCATCAATAATCAATACCGGTAATGCTACTATGCAACCACACGTATTCTTCGTACTTTTACTACTACCGAGTAGTTCAACAAAGAACCACCAGAAAACTTTTTGCCGTTATTTCATAAAAATATTTTTGTCGCTTTCTCGATCCGACAATAATTATGTTGTGGGGTCCACCAATGATTGAGCCGTTAATACGAATATTCCCCTAAACCGAATATTCCCCAACCAATCGAATATAATATAACCACTTGCATACTTTTGCAAAATTTATAAATACTACCCACAACTATAATATTATCTCAAATTCACACCATAATATTAAAAAATTATTTTGACAAAATTTAAATCTTTATTGATAAAATCGGGGTCTCACATAAAGCCATCGGTTTGCGAGTTAAGTCTGCTTCGGCGTGCTAACATTTTCCTATAAATAGAGGGCTAAGTTAGAATTGAAAATCACACCAGAAACAAAGTTTTCTCTCTTTCTCTCTCTATATTATTGAGTGTATTTTGTGAGTATTTAGATACTTTGAGAGTTCTTTGTCAAGATAAAGTTTTATTCAAATTTTCCTTCCAATCGATTCTTTGAGGTAAGGGATGTTATTTTCTTCTCAAATGATATTATTTCTTCAATATCATTATGCTGAAATATTGGTTGGAACTTTTTATCAAATTTGGAACTTTTTCATGTCGGGGTTACTATTCATGAGTTACTATTCATGAGTTACTATTCATGAGTTACTATTCACGAGTTACTATTCACGAGTACTATTCATGAAGCGTGAAGATGTTTTTGTAGAATTTCTATCTTTTGGTGTCGGAGTTACTATTCACGTATACGGCACTATTCACGTCTGTGACTATTCACGATACTGATACTATTCAATTTAAAAATAAAATTTCTTCTTTTCGTCCAAAATATCTATTCTGGATACTAGCTTTGATTGTATCCATGTTTTGATTATTCTTGAATTTTACACCACTATGATTATTTTTGAGGTATTGTTGGACATGGATAAAACAAAGTACGAATCCTTAATCCTTAATCCTTGTCATTTTGTTTCAACTGGATTCGTTCTTTAAAAATATTTTCATCATCCTCCTCAGCCTTTAAATGATGATATTATTGAATATCTTTGGCTCATAGTGCAAAGATGAATGATTTCAAGAATATCTTTGGCACAGAGTGCAAAAGATGAACAGTGTTTAAATGAACATACCGATCGATGAATATCTTTGGCCTTTAGTGCAAAGATGAACAGTGTTGAGATGAACATGACCGATTGATGAATATCTTTGGCACATAGTGCAAAAGATGAATATTTGATTTGAGATGAATATTGATTGATGTTACGTGGATAAAATATTGATGATGGATTGTTAAATTCATAGATTATAGTAGATTTCATTCTCTACGTAACTCTTCTATGAATTATTATTTCATTGCGAATATTGATCTGAAACTTGTTGTCTATTGTATTCTATCGATTTTTCCTGTTGGAGACTAACGATAATTTGTTGTATGTTATCTTAGTCATAGTATTCTTCTTTTATCGGGCTAGTTGAGCTCACCCTTTTCCTTGTTGTTCCATTTTTCTTCTCGGAGGCGAGAATGTAAATAGTACTAGTCGGGTATGGAATGAAGGTTTTAGAAAGGATTGTTTAGTAGTCCTCACCATTTTTGTAAAATAATGTATCAATAAATGTGATGGGGATTTATTTGAGTATAGATATTGTCTAGAAGATAATATTTGTATTTAAACTCACGCTTTCTTGTTGTAATAATAAAGTTGTAGTTGTTTTTACATACCATGTATTTGGCGACTCAGAATGGGTGTGGTGTATACCTATTTTGGGGGCGTCACATTACATAAGAGACAAACCTATACACAATCTCCCATTTGAGAGGAATAAAACTTGACGTTTTGGTTTAGAATTAAGATTGTTTTGGTTTAGAATTAAGATTATTTTGTTTGCAAGAATTATAATCTCGGGATTATATTCTTATGAATTATAATTTCAAGACTATTAATCTTAAGATTAAATAGACATAGGGGGTGTTTGATAAAAATTGAATTAATCTGAATTTGAATGAGTTGAATCTGAATCTGAATGAAAAAAGTTGTTTGATAATGACATATTTTTTTTTTATTTTATCCCTCTAAAAAAATTCAAAATTATTATAAATGTATTTAATATTACTTAATATAAAGTTAATATTGTAAAAAAAACTTCATTCAACCTATTTAGTCAAAAAAAAATACTAAACCATTCGTAAATTTAAATCGTGCGAATAGTTGGGAATTCACTATTCGACAGAACAAACAAATTTCTTAGTCATATGTTTATTTTTCATGAGATAATTCATAAGATAATTTAAGGGATAACTTAAAATAATCACATGTTATGTTTGTTTTGATCATGATTATTTAAAAGATTGGAAAAAAATTTACCATTTGAACTATTATACCATTACCACTAATAACAAAAATATCATATTTTCATTAGTTTGATTATACATTGGTCTTTTTAAATAAAGTTAAAGGTTAATTTTGTTTACAAATTTTAATCCCAAATGATAGAGATTATAATACTTAGTTGAACATAGTATTAAATAATCTCTCATTTTAAGTCATTTTATTATCCCAAGACTAATAATCCCGGTCTATTTTTAAAAACAAACATATGACTTGAGATTAATAGTTCAATCTCAAGTATAATCATTGCAAGCAAATATAGTTTGTGTTTAATTTAGTGGTAATAACATGATAATAAATGAAATTTTGATATATTGCCATAAAATAAATGAAACTCTTCTTCATTAAAAAAAATAAAAAATCAACAATGCAACTCTTTTATGCAATAGAAAGATTAATGGTAGGCATTAAAATACTTACTTGGACATAGTATTAAATAATCTCTCATTTCAAGTTATTTTATTATCTCTAGATTAATAGTCCAAATTTATTTTTAAAAACAAACATAAGACTTAAGATTAATAGTTCAATCTCAAGTATAATTATTGTAAACAAATATAGTTTGTGTTTAATTTAGTAGTAATAACATGATAATAAATAAAATTTTGATATATTGCCATAAAATAAATGAAACTCTTCTTCATTAAAAAAATAAAAAAATCAACAATGCAACTTTTTTATGCAATAGAAAGATTAATACAAAAAGAAAAGAATATATTTCGGTATTTGTAACATAATTATTCCTTATGTCCAATAGAAGATGTCTTTTAAGTAAACTATTCACACAATTTGAGGGAAAAAATCGAGCATAAGTAAAGAGGTGTTTGATAAAATTAAATAATTGAGATCTAAATTGTTAGTATATTTTAATAAATTAGATCATTTGAGTGAAATAACATTTAAATTTAAAAATTTGTTTCGTAACTAAAAAGTTTAAAACATCTGAATAACTTTTAAATTTAAAAATATCAATTTTAAAATTAAAAATATCTCAAATTGACTTTTCAAAAATTAATAATAATCTTAAAATCTAGAATAGAGGGAATACAATATTTCTTGAGGCTCCATAAATTTAAATTTTTCGTTAAGAGACAACTCTTAATAGTTTGGATTTATATATTCCTCTTGTCGATTAAGAGACGACAAGAGACAAACAAAATTTTACCAAATATTTTTTTTTTCCTACCAAATTAGATATGGAGCTGTTAAAAGGTATTTAGAGATAAACAAACACCAGCTAAATTATTATTCTAATCGTAATGGACCCCAAGCAAGCACACTTTTAAAATAAAATAAACTTTATATAACATTTTATATTTTATTTATTTACTTTAATATCTTTAATATAATAAATATTTTTTTTTACTTTAGTCCTCTTTTGTGGGACAGAGGGAATATATCAAGTGAATTTTCTTTTCTTTCCTCTAATTTGATATTCTTAACTTGCTCGAAAGTTTTATTATCCAATTTTGGTGGATGCAAATATTAGTACTACTATTAAATGAAACTCTAAATAAAGATTTATTAACATGTAAATCCCGTGAAAAACATGATAACTTATTATAAAACTAGTTGTTAACGTCATGATTCGTCCACGCGCCTCAATTATCAATAGCGCGTCTAATCCTGTACAGAAACAGAATCACACGTAAAGCTTGACAGCTTGTGTCGTCGGGGAATAGCTCCAGTGTGAGAATACGTACAAGTTGAATACGGTTTTAACAATGGATGCTTAATGTTCTAGTGCAGTAAAATAATATTGTGTGTACCTGATAGTTAGAGTATAACCTTGTATTTATAGTGATCACATCTTCTTCTCCGTGTAGAAATATGATTCCTCATTAGGCATGATTCCTTAATGGAATTAAACTGAATCTCCTTAAAGAAAGGAAGTCAGATTATATCCTGAGACTTTTCTTAAGAGTTGGAAATTAAATGTAATTAGGAATATTTGATTCCTTAAACTATTCAGTTCCCGAATCAGAATTCTACACATGGTAAATACATCCACGTTGACTTTGGCCAACCAAATTATTTGGGCCCTAATAATCACGCCCCAACATTTCCCCTCCAATCTTCTAGTAAATGAGACATTTAATCGAAGAGTTCCTCATTGAAAATCCAATAATTACATAATAGATGCAGTAAGCCTAACCTCCTTGGAAACTTTCCCAACAGATAAAGTCAAAACCCACCAGCTCACCCATGTTTGTAATCATAATAACCCATTTAATAGTTGCTCCCCGAGAAGCGCGCAAAGTTAAAAAGACAAATTATTTTAAAACCCCCTTTTCCCCAAAAGAGACATTACATACCCCTAATTTTCAAAATCCCCAAAGCTCTCTCTGCTCCATCTTCCCTACTGCAAAATTCCTTTTCCAGCAAAGCTTTCCTTTAAATGTTAATGGCTTCCTCAAGTACCCCCGTTACCTCAACTCATACTTCCGATGAACCCAATAACGGCATCCCAATTGCCTCCATTCCTCCTATCCCAATAAGTATTTCTACCGCCACTAACAACCCAAAACCACCACTACCGCCACCATCATTGAAGTTACAACAGTCACCACCACCACCAGTTCTGCCCCCAAGCACCAACCCCATCTAAAGTAGAGTTGGAGTTTCAGAAAATGATGAGAGAATATTCAGATGAAACAAAGTTCATCCATGCTAACACCAAATCTACAATCACCAACAATGATCTCGTCAAAATACGGGAGCAATATCGCATCCCAGACACCTACAATCTTAAAGCCCCTTTTGAAATCGACCGGATGTACCATCGCCCAAACGGTTGTGTCAGGAATATACATGAGAATGTTATTCCTATTTATATATGATTTGATTATGATATAAATGAATGAATATGTAAGTATGCTTGCATTAAGAAAAGCTGTAAAGTCCTTTGACAGATAATAGGAACATATGTATAAGAACTTAGAATGAATTGATCAAATGTGTTAGGTTGATCCTACATAAGCAAAACAGCTTTGTAAAGTCCTCAAAAAGAAATGATGTATAAGGACTATAAAAATAGAAAGATCAATCTTGTTAGGTTGATCTTATAATATAATAGATAGGCTTGTCTGATCGTCGAGCACTGCACCAGAAATTGTAGTCTGCCAGGAGAGTCAAGGAAAACTCGAGAGCTATCAAGGCGGAGTCGTAGTCTGCAAGATAGTAGATCTCGGAGTTCATTAACTTCTAGGAGAGACGAGGAAGGATCGTAGTGTGTCGAGAAGAACTCCCTAGGAGCCGTAGTCTACTAAGAAAGTCATGTTTAGAATAGTAGAGACAGCCTGTCTAAGAGCCGAACGAGCATCTGCTAAAGCCAAGTCAAGAATCGTAGACTACACTCTGAGTCGTAGAGTCTATTGATCAAATAAGAGGCAGAGATCGTAGTCGAGCCAGATCAGATAAAGACAACAAGCGTAAGGACAGAAAGCGTAGAGTGTTAACATCTGATCTCGGAATCATAGTGTCAGCATAACCAAAGCTAAATCGTAGAGTGCAGAACTAAGGCTTCAACAGAGGTGCTCACAACGCCAAGGTAGAATCGTAGAGTAAACATGATTCTCAACAGATGAGAACTCCCAGAATATCCAAAGTTTGAAGCCTCTGGTCTAATCTGCAAAGATACATTCCACCTAAAGGAAACCAGAGAGCACTCAACAAATGGTATGCGACCTAATAGAAGATCTAAGCATCAACCCAATCAATATCCAGATTGAGTTGAGAACCCATTCGAGTTTAGTTCTTCCACAAGTTGATCAGAAGAAGACTTCAGTAAAAGTAATTGACTAAGGAAAGTCAGTAAGAGCAGTAGCTGTTAAAAGAATAGAAGACAACGATCTTGGGATTACCCAGGATCGTAGTGTTTACCAAACAAAGCAAGAACTGATACAGAGATACTGGTCAGCTTCTGAAGAACAAGGCTAAAGTGATTAAGCATTGGGTTAGTCTGTTAGTTCCCAGTAGGCACAATATAGATCTAGAAGGGGGGTTGAATAGATCCTTTTTCTTTTCAAATACTTTTTTCATTTATTTTGTATTGCTAATGAATTAGCATATGACAAACATAAGAATATTTTCAAGCACAATGGAATAAGTAAAAGCTCCCCTTCATTGATATATTCATAATCATACATACATTGTTCTTAGAGTTAGTTCGGTTGTAAGCAGTTAAAACATACATAACAGTTATAACACTTAATGTACATAATGTAAATGACATAAAGTAAAAGACACAAGGGGTATTAAGTGGTTCAGAGACTCAAGTTCCTAATCCACTCTTCTGCTTTCAACTAGCAAGATTTCTACTAAGGAAGGGTAGCACCCTGAATCACTAAGATTGCTTCAAGGCCAGCAGCCTTGGGACTTCAGTTCACTAAGAACTCTTCAAGGCCAGCAGCCTTGGAACTACTCTAGTTTCCTATGAACTCTTCAAGCCCAGCAGGCTTGGAACTTCATTTAGTCCCTTCGAATAAGGACCCCTCAGGTCCTGGCTTTTTGTTGTTGTTGCTGTTGTTTTTGTTATTGTTGTTTGTTGTTATTGTTGGTGTTGTTGGTGCTGAGCTGCTAAGATGTCATTAAGCTTGAACATTTTTTGTACTTAGCAGGTTGGTGTGGTCCTCTTTACATTCTGCTTCGAGTCTGGACCACATCTTCTCTGGTGCAGCTGATCTTTACTCCTTTTTGCTCATCTTCATCTGATGTCAGCTGTGCACCATCACCATCTAGATTTGCTAAGTCTCTGAGCTTTTGGTAGACTTCGTCTGGCACTTAGCAATCCCTGAACCCTTCTTTAATGTTTTATAGACATGGTTCTGCACTTGTTCAGTTTCAGCTTTAGGTTCATGGTGATTCGTAGAGTGACTCTCTGGATCTTCTTTGTGCTCTGCCACTCTTCTGAATGCTATCTTTTATCCTTCTCAGCTCTCAGCTTAGCTGCCATTTTTAGTGGCATTCTCATCTTTGTTGAGTGAAGCTTTAGTCTATTTAAGTCCTTCTACAAAGCTACTTCAATTCCACCTATGTAGTCTCACTGTCACTGAGACTTGATCTGTTAATCTTTTCGTGGAACTCGTAAAGTCAATAATAGCATTCTACCAACTCAACAATTCTACAACTTTGCAATAATCAGCAAGCACTTGATCGTTGAAGCTCTGGCTTATTTATACTCCTTCCCAAACTTCCCGTTGAGAAGTAGCCATTGAAAGCTCTTTGAAATGCTTCGCAGATCTCGAGTTATTTGGTGTAGACTGCAGATGTGACATGTCAACTTTTTCTGACTTTTTAACACTGCAGTCTACTATTTCACCTACCACGTCAGAGATGTCACTCTGATGTCTCGGGCAGGTCGATGACTTTATTTTCTCCTTCTGATTTCTCGATCAGAGGTTTTTCTTTTACATTGATGCTCTCAATAAGCTCTTGTCTTGAATACCAACATTCAGATTGAACCGTTGCCAATGCTTCAATCTTCCGATGACCGAACTCTACGATTCTGATGCTTGCTTTTTTGGACCTGATCGTAGTGTCTTGTTGACTTGCTCATTTGACATGTAGAGACAACACTACGATCTTTGAAGAATGTTCATTGGATCTTCGATGTAGAATACTTCTTCCTTCTCTTGTATGCGATTACCTCAACACTTCGCATTTTGCCTCGCTCGCTCTCGATCATCGATGGCTTGACTTTTTTACTCACGCCCCTTTCTCGAATAAAAAGACACTTCAGATTTGTGGCGTGTCCAAATTCGCGCTTTCCTCCTTGGATCTCCCGCTTACTTATCATCAATGGATGACCCAATGCTTAATCACTTTAGCCTTGTTCTTCAGAGGCTGACCAGTATCTCTGTGTACACTCCATCAGTTCCTTCTTTGTGTGGCAAACACTACGATCCTAGTTGCTTCCAAGATCGTCGTCTTCTATCTACTTGACAGTTACTGCACTTGCTGACTTTCCTTAGTCAGTTATTAAAGTCTTCTTTTGATCAACTTGTGGAAGACTTCATCTTGAATGGCTTCACAACTTAATCTGGATGCTGATTGGGTTGGGGCTTAAATCTTTCGTTAGCTTGTCATGCCATTCGTTGAGTGCTCTCTGGTTTCCTTCAGGTGGGATGTATCGTTGCAGCTTAGACCAGAGGCTTCATTCCTTTGGATATTCTGGGAGTGCTCATTTGTTGAGAATCATATTTGCTCTACGATTCTACCTTGGCGTTGTGAGCATATCTGTTGAAGTCTCAGTACTGCACTCTATGATTCAGCTTCGGATGTGCATACACTACGACTCCGTGATCAGATCTTGACACTCTACGATTTCTGTCGTTATGCTTGTTGTCTTCATCTGATCTTGCTCGACTACGATCTCTGCCTCTGATATGATTAGTAGACTCTACGACTCTGAGTGTAGTCTACAATTCTTGACTTAACTTCTACATTAGATTGCTCTACGTTACCAGAGTGTAGGCGGTATCTCTCTACGATTCTGAACATGACTTCCTCAGCAGACTACGGCTCCGAGGAAGTTCTCCTTGATACACTACGATCCTTCCTCGTCTCTCCTGGCAGTCTACGAACTCCGAAATCTACTATCTTGCAGACTACGATTCTGCCTCAATAGCTCTCGAGTTTTTCTTGACTCTCCTGGATGACAACGATTTTTGGTGTAGTGCTCGATGATTAGACAAGCCTATCTATTACATCATAAGATCAACCTAACATGCTTGATCATTCTACATTTATAGTCCTTATACATCATTTCTTTTTAAGGACTTTACAAAGCTATTTTTGCTTATGTAGGATCAACCTAACATATTTGATTAGTTCATTCTAAGTCCTTGTACATATGTTTCTATTATCTATCAAAGGACTTTACAACTTTTCTTAATGCAAGCATACTTGCATATTCATTCATATATATATATATATATATATATATATATATATATATCAAATCAAATATATAAAATAGAAATATCATTCACATGCTTATTCCCGACAATCTCCCCTATTTGATTATGACAAAAAAATAATAAGTGCATATGCATGTTATGAATGAATTATTATATATACAAGGAGCAAATCAGATTTCTAAAATAGATAATCATGAATGTCATTTATAATAATATTGAATTTAATATACTTAGACATTTTACATCCTGGATCTAGAACATACCTAACTAGTTAGAGATGTACCTCTTTGGCTCCATGTATGCTTCCAGGATGTCTGTAAATCAACTATTCATCTGTTTGATTTCTTTGCTTCTGCTTCCCCTAGGATGTTGACTTCATTTCTTTTGTCTACTCCTCTGCAGATGTATGCTCCTCTTCTTCTTCTGGTTCCTCCTCAGCCTTTACAAATACAGGATCATCATCCTTTGGCTCTCCCTCAAATGATGACCCAGCTTCTTCTGTTGCCTTCTTCTTTTCTTTCCTTCTGCTCTTCTTGCCCTTTCTTGAGTGCCTCTTACTCTGCCTCTTTCTATGCCTCTTTTTCTCCCCCTTTTTGTCATTAATCACTTGGGAGAGCTGGTCCATGTTGGACATAAGCTGCTCCATCAGATAGAAGGAGTTAACAACTTCAAACTTGAATTCTTGTTGGCTCATCTCAAGTTACATGGAGAAAGACTGATTCATGTTGTCAATCTTGTCAGTGAGGACTTGGAGTTGTTCTTCATTTGCCTTCTGTGGTCGTAGTGCATCTGCCTTCTGATTATTCATGGCCTTCAGATAGATGTGATCTCTCTCTTTGATTTTGAGAGATACATCAGCCATCGTTGCTTGGAGTCTGTCTTGAACTAAATTATCTCCTGCTTCTATCAACCTCTTTGATTCTTCATTGATTAGAGATATCTTCTCAATCAGCTCGTCAGAATTCTTCAATAGTTCTTGTTCCATAGGAATTTGGTCATTTGGTTGGACAACCTCTTGTTGAACACCCGATTGGACTCTACGATTTTCATCCTTGGACAAATTTTCAAAGGTGTTGAGATTCTGAAAAATCGTTGAGTACCAATCGCTATTGGTGGATGAAGAAATGTCGGGCAATTGTGTTTAAGCAGATGGAGGCCTCTCATTTTGAACTTGAACGCCATCAGTAGTAGAGTGAACAGACTCTACGATTATCTCCTTGGTCATGATCTTTCTTCCTTTAGAGTCCACTCTATGATCATAAGGAATATAGTGGTTGCCAGCATGTCTGTAGACTTTATAGTGGGGCTGGTCTTTGATCATCATTGTTGCATAACTCTTCAACTTTGGGAGGTTCTGAGCCACCAGTTCTAGGCTTGGAATTTCTGGAAGTACTTCTGGTGGTTTATTCGAGGCTTCCACTTCTATTCTTCTGTTACTCCTAGCTGGAGAAATGTCAGGATGATCTTCTAGTTCTTCCGATTCCTGATATGCAGAGTCAGAATCTTTCTCCATTTCTTCTTTTTGAGCTCTAAACATTCTTTTCCTCGATCCATCGCTGAATCCTTCTTCTTGTGATTTTCATTTCCGTAACCTTCTTCAACAAGATCTTCCTTGGATTCATCTTCTTCATCACTAGTCCCATCTTCAGTACTCTCTTCCTGTGATTCAGATTCATCATCACTTTATTCAATGATTGCAGTAGAGTGATCACTTTTCTTTTTGGAGGCAAATTGAGCAAGTAATATGTAGCTCTTCCTTCTTCTTGGAGGAGGTTCAGCTATGGGAGAGTCGACTCTTCTTCCTCTTCGACACTCTGAGCCCTTTGAATCATCGTGAAAACTTCCTTGACTTTCAAAGATTGGCGGGGTATGTCCTTTCCTTCAGAATCAACATCATTTGACCCATCATCTGGGCTTGTTGGAACATTTGCATTTGGAGATGCAGTTGGGTCAGCTTGTAGCTTTTCTTCATCATCAGAGTGAATGCTTTGAGAGTTAGCCACAGGGCTTGTGCATTTTTCTTCATCGACAAATTCTTCATTTTCTTCCATGAATCCAGCTTCAGCTTCATTGTTGGATTCGTTCTTCAGGGACTCGATTTTGAGACCATCAGCCCTTTTCTTCCTCTGACTCTACGTTCTCCTTTTCGTCAGATATACTTTCTTGGGAAATTGGAACTGGTCTGTTTACCACCTTAGCTTTCTTTCTGGATGGCCCTTGAGATAATCTTTTACTTCTCCTCTTTGTGGTCTCTGCAGTTGAGACCTTTTCATCTTCATCCTTATCTTTGGTGGAGAGACTTCTTGGTGGGGCCTCAGTTTTCCTCACACCTTTGGATTTCTTCCTAGCTGGTGTGGTTGTTGCTGGTACAGAGTCACCAGATTCAGAACTTTCCACCTCTTTTGCCTTTCTTTTCTTAGCGAGTAGTTCTTTTTCACGCCCCAGCTGATTGTTAGCCTCCTGTTTTTCTTTGGGTTCTTCTTTCAGTTTACGAACAGCTGAGGAGACATTACTTTGTGGACATTTAGAGGCTCTCCTTCATCATCCTTGATTTTGCTTCCCAGCTTCTTCTTTAGCACTATACTCAACAGTCTTCCATGAAACACCTTTGTCGGGGGTTTTTCTGTAGACTTCTTCAACTCAAATTTTTCTACCCATTTGAGATCTGATCAAACAGATAACTCCAAAGTTGATTCGCTTCTTCGTAACTATTGCGTATACATAATCTTCAACTTGTTGATCAAGCATGTTGTCATGTGTCCAGTATCCTCAGATAGTATACATTTGCCTACTATCTCAAAGAAGGAACTCAATTCCTCAGAAACTCCTTCTTCTTCATGTCCTTTAGACTAGGGTTTCTTTGGTACCATTATTAGCCTCTTGCTTCTTCAATGTCGACTTCATCCAGTTTATCGACCTTGATTGGGAAACCCTAGACATTGATTGATGTCCGATGCTCTTATCTTCGAGACTTGATCCTTTTTCCTTAGTGGTCGAAGCCCGTAATTCATTGAAGCATTTGAGTAGAATCGCTTACTAGCTCAGATAGACTGTAGTGTCGGCCTCCAAGCACTCAGAGAACCCAACTTTCTTTACGAGTTCAAGTATGTCCTTGAACTTCGTTTCTAATTTTTTGAACTTTTTGAAGCCGAGTTAGATTCCGATTATAACTCGCCATTCTGCCATTTGAAGAGTTCAAGGTATATAGGTATATTATTCAGAGAGATTTATGAGAGATAGCTGATTGTGATTTGGGTTCTGGAGGTTTAATTGATTTAAGCTTCGAAGAGGATTCTAGGGTTTGAAAATGGGAGGGAGAGAGGTTCGATAGTTTCTGGTAACTGTTTGCAGATTTTGAATTTATCTTTTATGGCAGCCTTCGACTCTGCATACGTTGTGATGTGTCAACTAGCCATTGGTTGCACGATGCCCAATAATGAGTCAGAACTCCCCATTAACTCTTCAGTTTAATGTCCCTTTTTAAAACAAATAGTCGTCAATGACGTGGATTGACCGTTGACCATCTTGGTTCGTAGAGTAGCATGGAAAGGCAGCTATGGACTCTACGTTTTCCTTTGTTTACTCAACGATCAACTTTTGAGAGGTGCTGCAGTGGATGGTTTTGACATTAATCCTCATCTTGAAACTGCATAGCTTGATCACTGATGTTCCCCAAGCCATTTTGAGCACTTAAGTTCTGAGATGCGTTTGCATGATATCTTTCCAAACTGTATTCGAACTTATCTCTCTCATAATTTGAATGGTTGAGCAATTGTCCCGTTCTTTCAAGCTCCTCATGAGTTAGAGTAACCTCTTGTAAGACTGCGATCGTCGAGTTTGCTTTTATGATCGCTGAGGTTGCACTACGATCGTTGAGATTTCATCACGATCGTTGAGTTTTCTTCAAACTTTACTCTATGATCGTTGAGGTTTCATCACGATCGTTGAGTTTTCTTCAAACTTTACTCTATGATCGTTGACTTCCTTGGTCCTTGAGATGAACTTGATCAAGCAATCCTTCTGGGTTAAGGTAGCTCAGGAAGGGCCAACCTCTTAGAGTGAGCTAAGGGTCGCTTGTCCCCAGGCGCTTTCCGTGATGAAATACTTTGGAAGTGATTTTGCACCGATATCTCATTTGACCTTTTCTCGTGGTGAGGTCCTCTACCAACTTTAGACAATTACATTTGTTGTAATCGTGGTGTCCTCCTCGCTTCTTACACTACGATCGTGTGTTTGATCGTAGGCGCCCACGATTTTTGAGTCAGGGTCGAAAGGTTATCGAGAGACGTTTTTTGAGACGCTTTCTACCGACTATGGATCTTCATTTGTTCATCACCCACAAAGTTTTGGGACTCTCAGAATCGGTACATTGCTTCATAGTATATCTCAAAGTTGTTGTTTCTTAATGTATCACCGCTTCCCCATGTTTATGCTTATCTTCTCAAAGGAGGTGTGATTTTCTTTTCTTCATGTGCATTAGAAGCATCCTCGCATATCTCCTTTCTCGATCGGAATCACCTCCGATAATTAAATCTGCTTACATCGTAGATATGAATATCTCCAGACTAATCATTCTACGATCATTTGACATCACTACGAACGTAGTCTTCTTTGTCAGCTTGTGCTCGTGGAGTCCTTGCTCCCGAAATGAGTTCCTCATGTTTGATGCTTGATGATCCTCTGTGGTGAGCTTCCTCGAGGATTCTTCTTTTATGACATGCTTTGCATGATTGAACATCTAAGACCCTTTTTCATCTTTGGTTGAATGGCTCGCTTCTCATATAAAGATCGCCAGCCATATGTGAGCTTTATTCGATCAGCTCAAGAAGTCTTCAAGGACATGCTTTTGACATATAGGATTTTTATCGTAATCATTTCAATGTATCTTAACCTTCTCATTGTTGAATCTTCTTGATCAAGTCTTCGCTTCAAGATTCCTTAGTGTGGCCGAGATAGACCAAGTACCGCAGGTTATAAATTTCTATTTTTGGTACCCATGGTTAAATGGGTCCTCTTGTTAGTTAGTTTTCTAAACCTCTGCTCCTTATATATTTGGATAATCATCATATTTATCACCAATGTATCATATTCATGCATGTAACTAATTTAGATAATACATTTTGAGATGCATGATGGTGAGTGTGTGTAAGATTTGCTATTTTAATAAAACACTCCTTTTCTTTGATGGTTTCATCTTTTGCTGGGTTATGTTCACAGGGTTTAAATGTTCACAGAGTGAGAATCAACTCTACGATTTATTTATATCTGATTGATTCATGGAGGTGATCAGTTTCTACGAATCTTCAAGATACTCTTGTAGAACTGATCATACTCTGTGTGTTATTAAACACTTAGAACATAGGTTGTACATACATACTAACCCATCAGCAAAGATGACTTCACATAAAGTTAATTCAACCTGTGATGCTCTTATGACCCATTTCAGATTTCCTTCAAGATGTCATCTTCAACCTAAAACTTGGATGGAGAGAAAGTTTATAATTATTTGAGTTTCCACCCTTAGTGTACTTTCTCTCTTCACCTTTTAGGTAGATTATGATTCCTTGAAAGAATACTGTTATAGTTCACAAGGAGGTGCAATCATGATGTACATATTTATATTAGTGAGGAACCGTACCTTTTTACTGTCAATTTCTTAACAGTCATTTATCTTAGATATACTTAGTTTGGGAATTGATGTGCATAGTTTCTCATTTGTTCCTGACAGCTAGTTGCTCCAGTTGACCTTCAATCAATCAGTTGTGTTTTTGAAGATGTAAGCTAAGAGAATATCAACATTTTTAGTTCTTTGACTTCCTTGAGTTCACAAGGTTTACATCTAGCTGCTGGTTGGCCAGTTACATGTTTGAGAAGTTCTTCTTTCTTCTCTGGATAAGCATTTTTTAGCATGTGTGGCCTTTTCATCTTTTCAGTCTGGTGGATGTTTGACTCTTTTCTGTTGATGTCTCTTTAGCTTTCTAGCCTGATCTTCAGACTATAAGATTGACCGTGAGCAAGGCTTGGTCTTGTTGATATGATAATCAAGGTCATGGACCAATTTGAGCAACTTCAGGTGTATATACACATTTTACCTGTACACAGTATTTCCAACGTGTGAGCTTATCTGAATGCAACAATTAACTTACTACTAAACTAAGTCTAGAATAATGTTTGTGCCTAGGATCAGACTCAAAGCGATTAGCTTTAGAATATAGCATGAGAACTTGCTCTGATACCAATTGTTAGTTCCCAGTAGGCACAATATAGATCTAGAAGGGGGGGGTTGAATAAATCTTTTTTCTTTTCAAATACTTTTCTCATTTATTTTGTATGGCTAATGAATTAGCATATGACAAACATAAGAATATTTTCAAGCACAACAGAATAAGTAAAAGCTCCCATTCATTGATATATTCATAATCATACATACTTTGTTCTTAGAGTTAGTTCGGTTGTAGCGCTTAAAACATACATAGCGATTTATAGCGCTTAATGTACATAATGTAAATGACATAAAGTAAAAGACACAAGGGTTTTAAGTGGTTCGTAGACTCAAGCTCTAATCCACTCTTTTGCTTTCAACTAGCGTGATTTTCACTAAAGAAAGGGCAACACCTCGAATCACTAAGATTCCTTCAAGGCCAACAAATTTTGGGACTTCAGCTTCACTAAGAACTCTTCAAGGCCAAAGACCTTTTGAACTACTCTAGTTCCTAGGAACTCTTCAAGCCCAATGAGCTTGGAACTTCATTTAGTTCCTTTCGTACAAGGACCCCTCAGGCCCTGGCTTGTTGTTGTTGTTGTTGTTTGTGTTGTTGGTGCTGAGCTGCTAAGATGTCATTAAGCTTGAACATCTTTTGTACTTAG
The DNA here is from genome assembly GCA_020205615.1 of Panax quinquefolius. Taxonomy (NCBI): domain Eukaryota; kingdom Viridiplantae; phylum Streptophyta; class Magnoliopsida; order Apiales; family Araliaceae; genus Panax; species Panax quinquefolius. The sequence continues at coordinate 15,580,797 of CM035153.1, forward strand.
CAGCTTGGTGTGGTCTTCTTTGCATTCTGCTTCGAGTCCGGACCACATCTTCTCTGGTGCAACTGATCTTTACTCCTTTCTGTTCATCTTCATCTAATGTCAACTGTGCACCATCACCATCTGGATTTGCTAAGTCTCTGAGTTTTTGGTAGACTTCGTCTGTAAGACCCCAACTTATTATAAATGAAATTGAATTTCCTCTATTTATTATTTTGAAATAGTAAGGGTTGATTTGATTACTGTGGTTAGTGGGTAAAATGCACAAATATTTTAAATAAGCAAGTGGTTATAAAATATTCATTGTTGTCGGGGAATATTCGTTTGATCATGGAATATTCTTGCTGTTGGGAAATATTCATACGATGGCGCAGCCTTGTGTGAGCCCCATTACGGTAAATGATTGGATGAAGAAAATGACAAGTATAAGTTGTTTATAAATAACGGCGTAGTTGTTACCGTTAATACTGTTGAAATACTCGGTGGTTAAAATACAATACCACACGGTATTGCACCAATTATTGATTCTTACGTAAGAAGGCACTACTCAATAATTGTTACAGTAATTACTGTTCAATATTTTATTTTATTGATTCAATAATTGTTGCGTTGATATTTTATATAATTGTTGTTTCAATAATTGTCATTACACAATATTTTCCATTATCAGATCAATAATTCATATTATTTGAATAATATTATTAGATAGCATTATTGACAATGTCTAGAAAGTTCTGTCTAAGGAGAGGTTTGGTCACCTAATTGCGCGCCAGTAAGGAGAAATCCTTATTGGAAAGCCCCCTCTTTCCTGGGAACGGCCTAATTGTCGATATTGTGATTCTGTAATATTATTTGTGAATAATTAATTATTAATTTATATGATAAGGAAAATATTCATTTTATGTGGATATAGATGGAGAAAATTTTAATGTGACAATTGTTGAAAAATTGATATTTTATCTTTTATGATAAAATAATTCATTTAAATATATTATTATATTTTAATAATATAATAATGGTGATATTTTTACAGTGAATGTGGGATATATGAATAAATGAGGAGGAAGAGTATTTTTGTTACAATAAATGTTAAAAACATGTTAAACATGTCGGCGGGCCCATTTCTTGACTGAAATTTGATTATAGCCTGTAAAATCGTCCGTATGTGGATTTCGGTCAATTTCTGTTTGGAATTTGGAAAAACTTTCTTCTGTAAAGTTGTAGAGAATTAAATTTCCTATGGAATGGACTTAAGATTTGAATTTTTCTGATAAAAGGGCTATTTATTATGAATTAATGAAGTTCTAGAATAATTATTTTTTTAAAGTTTTAATTTTTTTTAAAAGAAAAACATTTTTGATATGTTTGGTGGGCCCCACTGGTTGTTGAAATGGCTGAATTCAGTTATTCAAGGTAGGCGTAGGAATTTAAATAAATAATATTAATATTTTATTAAATTTTCTACTTTGGTGTTCTAAATATTTTCTTATAAATAGGGTGGTTAGGTTAGAATTGAAAATCACACCAGAAACAAGTTTTCTCTCTCTTTCTCTCTCTATATTATCGAGCGTATTCTTGTGAGTATTTTGAGATTTTGAGTGTTCTTATCACTGATCTGAAGTTCCTTTCAAAGACTATATATCCGATATTCCAATCAAAATCTTTCTTTTCGAGGTAAGGGATGTTATTTTTTTATAAATGATATTATTTCTTTCAATATCATTATCTTTAAATATTGGTAAGATTTTTCTTGTGAAATTCTTGTCTTTTAGTGTCGAGAGTTACTTATTCACGTATATGGTACTTATTCACGTATATGACCTTTATTCACGAATACTGCCACTATTCACGTAAAAAATTAAATTTTTATTTTTGTCCCAAATATCTATTATGGATAGTAGCTTTGATTGTATCCATGTTTTGATCATTCTTGAATTTACTTCACTATGGTTATTTATGAAGTATTTTTTGAACTTGACTTGCTTTTAAAGTCGTATCCTTAATATTTGTTCTTTTGTTTCACCGGATTCATTTTCTTTAAAATATTTTCATCATCCTCAGTCCTAAATGATGATATTCTTGAATATCTTTGGCTGTAGTGCAAAGATGGTTGATTTTCTTATGAATATCTTTGGCGTAGTGCGCAAAGATGTACAGTGTTGAGATGAACACGATTAATCGATGAATATCTTTGGCCTGTAGTGCAAAGATGAATATTTGATTCAAGATATATATTGATTGATGTTACAGGGTTAAAATATTGATGATGAACTTTTAAATTCATAAATAATAGTAGATTTCATTATCTACGTAACTCTTCTATGAATTATTATTTCCGCTGCGAATATTGATCTGAACTTGTTATCTATTGTATTTTATAAAATTTTTCTCCGTTGAAGACTAACGATAATTTGTTCTATATTATCTTAGTCATAATATTCTTTACTGGGCTAGTCGAGCTCACCCTTTTCCTTTTTGTTCTATTTTTCTTCTTAGGAGGCGAGAATGTAGCGAGTACTAGTCGGGGTGTGGAATGATGGTTCTAGAAGTTGTTTTAGTAGTCCTCACTATTTTGTAAAATAGTGTATTAATAATTGTAATGAGGACTTATTTGAGTGTGGATATTGTCTAGATGACAATATTTGTATTTAAACTCACAGTTTATGTGTTGTCGTATTTTGCACGACAATTGTATTAATAAAGTTATAGTTGTTGTTTACGTACCATGTATTTTGGCAACTCGAATGGGTGTTGTATACCTATTTTGGGGCGCCACAGGTTAGTATCACAGCTTAGGGATATGATCTCTGGCGGAGATCGGGGAATAGAACTAGGGGGAGAGCGAGTAAATCCTTCGCTAGTGTGTCCTACCTAAGCTTATTTGTTGGTTGGTCAGAATATAGAGATATTATGTGATATGTTAATTTCTTTAATTAACCCTTGTTTTATGGCAGTATTTGAGAATGGCAAGTGAGAATGTTAACAGTGGAGCAAATGAGACCGTGGAGACACCTTTACTTACCAATGAGGAGAACGTGCAATAGGCTGGCAATGTTCCTCCTGTAAACAACACCACTGATCATACGATGAACGATGGGATGTTTAGAAGCTTTTTGCAGTTCATGCAAAATCAGATGAGGGAGACTCGTGTTCAAAATACAGGTGAAAATGATAGCAACGCACGGTTTGTCACACACCAAGCGATTCAAAGAGTTGGGACCACCGTGCATTCGGGGAAAGCGGATCCGATTAAAGGCGAGACGTGGGTCAAACAAATTACCATGATATTTGACATCTTGGGATGCATAGAGGAACAGAAGGTTCCAGTCGCCACCTTTATGTTCCGTAATGAGGCAGATTATATGTGAGAATCTATGAAGCGTACCCATCCAGCCGCACTTAGCATGTCTTGGGAAACGTTTCAAAAACTGTTCAATGACAAGTACTTTCCTGAAAGTATTCGTCATATGAAGGAGGTAGAGTTTATTAGACTGGAGTAGAACAACATGACGGTGTCCCAGTACGAGGTGAAGTTCGCGGAGTTATCCAGGTTTGCACCTCATTTGGTGGAGAATGAGGAACGTATGACGCGGATATTTCTGAGAGGTTTGAAACCCGACATACGTCAGTATCTCATTTCTTATAAATTTTCTCTATATTTAGATGATGTTAACAGGGCTCAATTATTAGAGCGAGATAACGAGTACGTTCAACCGAGGGACCACAACTAGGGTCATACCGGTGACAGCAGTCATCGTAGTAATGATATCAACTGGGAAAGAAAAATACGGACAAGAGCGGCAACCACTCTGGTGGTAATCATGACCATGAAAATAGAAGAAGTGAGTCGGGAGGAGATTTTAAAAAGAGAAGGTACAACAATGACAATGTGAAGACGTCGACACCATCAACAATTGGTTCTAAGGGAGGAGAACGACCACCGGTCGTATGCTATAAATGCGGAAAAGAGGGACATATCAGCCCAAACTGTCCACAATAGTTGAAGGTATGCTATAATTGTGAAAAGGAAGGACATATCGCTCGAGATTGTACGGTAGCGAAACCAAGTCCAGTGGGGATGGTGACTCAAAAGGCTGTCCCAGAAAAGTCAAAGTCAACGGTTCCTGGAAGAGCGTTTGTTGTGACTGACCCAAACGAGGTGATCACGGGTAAGCTAATCATAAATTCTTGCGAAGTTTATACCTTACTAGATACCGGTGCTACCCATTCATTTATTTCTCCTGCTTGTGCTCAACATTTAAACTTAACTCCGGAGAAATTAGACTTTGACCTATCTGTGGAGACTCTGTTAGGAGACACTTTTTTACATCCACTGTTTATAAATCTTGTTTGATCCAAGTTGGCACCATCACATTACCTGTTGACCTTATCTCTTTAAAGATACCTGCTTTTGATGTAATTTTAGGGATTGATTGGTTAACTACTCATTATGCCAAAATTGATTGTTTTCGTAAGGTTGCTAGTTTTCATATTCCTAACCAACCTGTTGTACGAATTCAAGCAACTAAACCACTAAAATCAATCACTGTCATATCAAGTCATAAAGCTATTCGTTTATTGAAAAATGGATGTCAAGCTTTCTTAGCCCATGTTATGAATTTAAATAAAGACACGTCAGATTTGAATAATATTCCTGTTGTTAGTAAATTTCCTGACGTATTTCCTGAAGAACTTACCGGTCTACCCCCAGAATGTGAAGTTGAATTCTTTATTGACCTTGAACCTGGTACAAAGTGTGACGCCCCCAAAACATGTATACATCACCCATCTTGAGTCGCCAAATACATGGTACAAAATACAAATACAAACTTAATTATACAAACGTCGTAAAATATACGACAAAACATATGCTATGAGTTTTAATACAAATATTGTCATCTAGACAATATCCACACTCAATGGAGTCTTCATTACATTTATTATCACACTATTTAACAGAATAGTGAGGACTACTAATGCTATCATCTGGACCGTCACTTTGTTTCCTGACTCATCCCAGCTATATTCTCATTTCCTGAAGAGAACAATGAAAGAAAGGGTGAGCTCAACTAGCCCAGTAAGAAATATTATGACTAAGATAATGCAGAATAAATTATCATTAGTCTTCAACAATGTTAAACCGATAAAATACAATAGACATCAAGTTTAAGCTGCGGTGGAATAAGCAATCCATTAGAAGAGTTAAGTAGAACGTGATATCTACTATCTTCTATGATTTAAAATGTTTTCATCAATTTTTATCAGAGACTCGACAATAAATAAACCACATCATCGAATCATCCTCGTATTACTACGGGCCAAGGATATTCATTAAATCATCAATGGTCATGACTATACCGAATAATCCTCGGTCATAATCATACCAAAAATTGTCCATCAATGCACTACAGACACCGAGGACTTTTACCACATCATTTATAACATTACAGTCATGATTATACCGAATAATCCAGTCGGTCATAATCATACCAAGTCCATCTATGCACGTAAGCCAAAGATGACTTTCATCATGATATAAGCGTGATGATGATGACAATGATATAAGCATTAATCAACGAAAACAAGGATAAATATTAAAGACTTTAAATTTATCCAAATATTATCAATCACTTAATAAACTCATCATCTAATATTATTAATATTATAACAATATTTTAATCACTTCTTAAACTTATAAACAATTTATTTCAATTATTTACACTTTACCAAATAATGCATTTAATCATTCAAAAATGTCATACTCATAAGATTTCATCACCAATGATCAAATTCCTCATCAAAAATCTGCATATACCCTATATAGGATTCCCAAGCCATAAAATCCTATTTTCCAATTTTGTTACTTCACATAACATATTTAATTCATTTACTCATAACTAGTTCATTTTCATGAAAAATACCAAATCAGTCCCAAAAATATTTTTTTTCTGGGATTTAGCAGAATATAGTCCCATATTGAACATATATTTTTCTCGAAATTTTTAAAACTCATTTACTATTTTTCATATGGCCAAAGTCATTAGAATATTTAGACATTTATCATAAATTGTACTTTTGTCCAAAAATTCTGAAATTTACAGGGGTATACTCTCGTTATACATATGTATACTCCCAATAAAAATTTTACCAAATTTGGAGTTAACCACAAAAGAGTTATAAGGGTTTACTTTTAAAATAGTCTTTTCCAATAAAATCCATAATTCTTAATCTATACATCCAAAAATCGCCATTTTGGACACAATCTAGAAAACTCATCAAATTATCATTTCAAAATTTTTTAGAATTTTTGAGGGTAAGAAAAATTATGAAACTGCCCCTGGCAGAAACCCCTTTTGAATGAAAATACTATTCATATGAATACAAAGGATCATTTACCATGCATGCGGTAATCCACATAGATAGGTTATTCCAATGTAATAATAAAGAATGGAATAACGTAAGAATTCACCATATGCATGCGATGAGATCAAGACAGCAGACGGTTATTCTTAATGTAATAATAAAGAATGTAACCGGTCACGCGTAAACCCACAGATGGATATTCCAAATGTAATAATAAAGAATGGAACCGAATTAAATGCGTAAATCGCATTGCAGACGGGATATTTCAACGAGAATAATAAAGAATGGAATAACAAAGAATTCACCATGCATACGATAGACCATACATGCATGTGTTATTCCAATGAATAATAAAGAATGGAACCAGTCTAGCGTAATCCGCATGCATGTGATATTCCAATGTAATAATAAAGAATGAAATAACGAAGAATTTCACCATGTATGCGGTACTTGCATGACAGTTTATTCAACATAATAATAAAGAATGGAATAATGAAAGCTCTCTTCATGAATACTGAAAAAATAATACCCTTTACCTTAGAAAGAAACCGGATCTTTGGGTAGAGAGTAGCAGAGACTTCTCTTCTTCTTTCTCTCTATAATTTCTCTCTATAATAATTGCTCTAAAGCTTTAGTGAATTGGTGAGAAATGAAGAAAGAATGAGCTTCTATTTATAGGAAAATATAGTTTCGATAATTGAACGTTTTGGGGCTTGAAATATTACAGTACAATACCTCTAACTTTTCTTTCATTATTAATTTAGTCCTGCAAGTATTATCAATCTTGCACCAACTCCCCTAATAGTACAAGAATGTGATTCAATAGTACACACATGTGAACAAATAGTTATATAAGCATGTGAATTAGTAGCAATTAATTTCTCATTTATCCGATTAATTACCCGATTTATCAATATAATCCCCAGACATCAATTATCATCGGAATAAATGTCAATTTTCACTAACACTAATAATTCCAACACAATGGAACTATCAATTTCATCTTTAATCAACATAATATTATTCATCATTAATATTATAATTCACAATATTTAACAACCAGGTCATTCTCAGGAAAGAGGGGGCTTTCCGATAAGGATTTCTCCTTATTGGCGCACAATTAAATGACCAAACCTCTCCTTGACAGAACTTCTAGACATTGTAAATATTGAAATTTAATAATATGAATAACTTTGTCGTCTCAATTATTGATTTAATAATATATAAAATATTATGCGAGATATCTTGTGATAATAATAGAATCAATAATATGAGAGATATGATACAACAATTCTTCTTAGCAATAATAGAGTATAACCGAGTGACTTCTTACGTAAGAATCAATAATCAATACCGTGTGCTACTTATGCAACCACGCCAGATTCTTTGTACTTTTACTACCGGTAGTTCAACGGTTTTAACGGTAACACTTTCGTAGTTATTTTTATAAAATGATAATTACGCTAGTTTTCTAACTATGACAATACTTCTGTTGTGGGGTCCCCCAATGATTGTGCCGTCGAACGGATATTTCTCGACAAAAAGAATATTCCCTGACCAAACGAATATTATATAACCACTTGCTTACTTTGCAAAATTTGTAAATATTACCCACAACTATAACATTATATCAAATTCACACTATAATATTCAAAAAAATATTTCAAAAAATTTAAATCTTTAGGAGTTAATTTGGGGTTTCACACAAAGCCCATTTCTAAAACCCCATATCGAATGGCTCCTATTGAACTTTAGGAGTTAAAGGTCCAACTACAGGAGTTGTTGGACATCGATTTTATTCGTCCTAGTACATCTTCTTGGGGTGCTCCTGTTTTATTTGTAAAGAAAAAAGACGGAAGTATGCGACTTTGTATTGACTATCGAGAATTGAACCATGTCACCATCAAGAATAGGTATCCGCTACCTCGCATTGATGACTTGTTTGACCAGTTGCAAGGAGCACAATTCTTTTTAAAGATCGATCTTCATTCTGGATATCATCAGTTGAATATTATAACTGAGGATATTCCAAAGACTTCCTTCAGAACTCGGTACGGGCATTATGAATTCTTAGTCATGTCTTTCAGATTGACTAATGCTCCTGCGACATTCATGAATATGATGAATCGAGTATTCAAGGAATATTTGGATCAGTTCGTTGTTGTCTTTATTGATGACATCCTCATCTATTCCAAAAGTCGTGAAGATCATGAGCACCATTTGAAGTTGGTACTCCAAAGGCTTCGTGAAAACAAGCCTTATGCTAAGTTGAAGAAATGCGAGTTCTGGCTTGAGGAAGTAGCATTTCTTGGACACGTGGTGTCAAAATATGGAGTATCTGTCGACCCGACGAAGATTGAGGCAATACAAAGTTGGGAGCAACCGAAGACGGTGACCGAAGTTCATAGCTTTCTGGGCTTAGCTGGTTATTATCGAAGATTCGTGGAAGGGTTTTCTCGAATAGCTACTCCGTTAACTCAGTTGACTCGGAAGGATACAAAATTCGTATGGAGTGAGGAATGCGAGAAGAGTTTTCAAGAGCTTAAGAGGAGACTCATTTCGGCACCTGTTTTGACAATATCATCTGGTTCAGATGGATTTGTTATCTCTGACGATGATGCTTGAGCAAAGGGTTGGGTGTGTTCTCATGCAACATGGGAAAGTCATAGCCTATGCCTCGCGATAACTTAAAGAATATGAGAGAAATTATCCTACTCATGATCTAGAGTTGGCGGCCCATTGTGTTCATTTAAAGATCTGGAGGCAGTATCTATATGGAGAGAAAGTGGAGATATATTCAGACCATAAAAGCCTCAAATATTTTTTCACCCAAAAGGAACTCAACATGCGGCAATGACGTTGGCTCGAGCTGTTAAAAGATTACGACCACACCATTCAATACCATCTTGGAAAAGCAAACGTGGTAGAAGATCATATGCGGGAACGAGTGCGATGTTGTTAACATAAAGGCCCATTTTGTGTGATTTACAAAAGATGAAGATAGAATTCAAGACTCCGGGGACCTATGCGATGATGTCAAGTATACGCGTAGATCCGACTTTAATCGATAAAGTTAAAGTTGCTCAAGCCACAGACCCGGAGCTGATGCGTATGAAGAAGAAAGTACAAGAAGGTGCTATTCCAGAAGCAAGAATCGATGAAGAAGGAATACTTGAGTCCACTCGGGACTTTGTTTCCTAACCTCTCGATTTGAAATACAAGATCATGATGGAGGCACACAATACACCGTTTGCAATCCATCCTGGAAGTACCAAAATGTATCATGATCTTCGACATACATTTTGGTGGAACAATATGAAGAGAGAGATTGCAAAGTTTATCTCGAGGTGTTTAACTTGTCAACGTGTAAAGGTGGAGCATCAAGTGCCTAAGGGTCCATTGCAACCACTTGAGATTCGAAATGGAAGTGGGAACACATTACCATGGATTTCAATTCTGGGTCTTCCCACCTCGCTTTCTCGGCGTAGATCTTATTTGGGTTATTGTTGATATATTAACCAAGTCTGTTCATTTCTTGCCGATACGGGATACTTATTCCCTTGAACGTCTTGCTCGTCTGTATGTAAATGAGATTGTGAGATTGCATGGCATACAAGTATCCATAGTTTCGGATCGTGACCCAAGATTCACTTCACGATTTTGGGTTAGCTTGCAAAAAGCTATAAGCACGGATTTACGATTTAATTCGACATACCATCCTCAAACGGACGGACAATCAGAGAGGACTATTCAAACTCTTAAAGATCTATTAAGACTCTGTGTCCTAGATTTCAAAGGGAGTTGGGATAAGTATTTACCATTAGTGGAATAATTTTCTCGAAATATATTTTTGAATATTATGGTGTGGATTTGATATAATGTTATAGTTGTGGGTAATATTTACAAATTTTGCAAAGTAAGCAAGTGGTTATATAATATTCGATTGGTCGGGGAATATTCATTTTAATAGGAAATATTCGTAAGATGGCACAATCATTGGTGGACCCCACAACAGAAGTATTGTCATAGTAAAAAAGCAATGTAATTATCTTTTATAAAAATAACTATGAAAAGTGTTACCGTTAAATCTGTTGAACTACCCGGTAGTAAAAGTACAGTAATACGCACGGTTGCATAGTAGCACACGGTATTGGTTATTGATACTTACGTGAGAAGTCACTCTGTTATACTCAATTATTGCTATAATAATTGCTGCATCATATCTCTCATATTATTGATTCGATTATTGTCAGAGTATCATCTGCATAATATGATATATTATTAAATCAATAATTGAGACGAAAAATTTATTCATATTATTATTTGCAATATTGACAATGTCTATAAGTTCTGTCAATGAGAGGTTTGGTCACCTAATTGCGCGCCAATAAGGAGAAATCCTTATCGGAAAGCCCCCTCTTTCCTGGGAACGACCTGGTTGTTAAATATTATGAATTATAATATTAATGATGAATAAGTTCGTGTTGATTAAAGATGAAATTGATAGTTCCATTATGTTGGAATTATTAGTGTTAGTGAAAATCGACATTTATTTCGATATTAATTGATGTCTGAAAGTTATACTGATCAGTCGGGTAATTAACCGGATAAATGAGCAATTAATTGCTATTAATTCACATGCTTATAACTATGTGTTCACATGTGTGTAATATTGATTCACATTCATTTACTATTAGGGGAGTTGGTGCAAGATTGATAATACTTGCATGACTAAGTTAAAAATGGAGGTATAGATGGAGGTACTATACTGTAATTCGTATTTTCACATGATTATAACTATTGATTCACATGATTGAACTATTGATTCACATTATTTACTATTAGGGGTGGTGGTGCAAGTTTGATAATACTTGCAGGACTAAATTAAAAAAAAAAAAAAAAAGAAGGTATTATACTGTAATATTTCGAGACCAAAATGTGCAATTATCGAAACTATATTTTCCTATAAATAGAAGCTCATTCTTCCTTCATTTCTCACCAATTCACTAAAGCTATAGAGAAATTATTATAGAGAGAAATTATAGAGAAAGAAGAAGAGAAGTCTCGCTACGTCACTATTCCAAAGATCCAGCTTTTTTCAAGGTAAAATTATTATTCTTTCATATTCATGAAGAGAGTTATTTTCTTCAATACTCGTAAGGGTTGTTATTCCATTCTTTATTATTATGTTGGAATAACGTATACATCTGGTACCGCATACATGATGAAATTCTTACATTATTCCATTCTTTAATATTCTGTTGGAATAACTTTTATGCATGCGATCTATATCGCATTGCACAGTGAATTTTGTTGTTATTCCATTCTTTATTATTCATTGAAATATTCTTTCTCTGTGGTCTATCGATGCGGCGGTGAATTCATTCCATTCTTTATTATTCATTTGAAATATCACATGCATAACGCATGACTTCGGTTCCATTCTTTATTATTCTGCTTTGGGAATAACGTGCATGATGTATGCATGGTGAATTCTTCATTATTCCATTCTTTATTATTCATTTGGAATAACTTTGTTTATGTGGATTAATGCATGCATGGTGAATGATCCTTTGTATTTATTCCTTATTAAATTTTGGAAATGATGCATCTTACGTGGATTATCGCATGGCGCAAGCGAAAATCCATTTGCGCTTCATATATTCTATTATACTCGATTGGTTAAAGTTTTGGCTTCTATACTCCATGAAATTAGTAGAATATCCTGATATTTTTACGCTTCATCTAAGTATCTTTTCATGGAAATATTCTTACATGCATTCTTGAATTTTACTCCATAAAGCAAATGATCATGTTGACAATTTGGGCGTTATTGGTTCTGGATAAATTAATTTATAAATCTTTAAAATTAACATTGAACTTGTTTTATTGAATTATTATGTCATTGTCATCATCCTCATGCTTATATTGTGATGAAAGTTATCTTTGGCTTACGTGCATAGATGGACTTGGTATGATTATGACCAGGGATTATTCGGTATAATCATGACCATAATGTGACGAATGATGTGGTGAAAGTCCTCATTGGCCTGTAGTTCATTGATGAACAGTTGTTGGTATGATTATGATCAGGGATTATTCGTTATAATCATGACCATTGATGATTACATGAATATCCTTGGCCGTGGTGCAGGGATGATTTGATTTTATTTATTAAGCTGAGTCTCAATGATAAAGTTGATGAAATTTTTTTTAAATCATAGAAGATAGTACATTTTATGCTATACTTCACTCTTCTAATGGATTGCTTATTCCGCTGCAGTTAAACTTGTTGTCTATTATATTATATCAGTTTAACATTGTTAAAAGCTAATGATAATTTATTCTGCATTATCTTAGTCATAATATATTTCTTACTAGGCTAGTTGAGCTCGCCCTTTCTTTCACTGTTCTCTTCAGGAAATGAGAATATAGCTGGGAAAAGTCGGGGAATGGAGTGATGGTCCAGATGATAGCATTAGTAGTCTTCACTATTCTGTTAAACAGTGTGACAATAAATGAAATGAGGACTCCTTTGAGTGTGGATATTGTCTAGATGACAATATTCTTATTAAAACTCTCAGTTTATGTTTTGTCATATTTTACACGACAGTTGTATTATTAAGTTGTATTTGAATTTTGTACCATGTATCTGGCGACTCAAGATGGGTGATGTATACCTATTTTGGGGCGTCACGGTTGGTATCAAAGCTTAGGATATGATCCTCTGGTACGAGATGTGAGACAAGATCTAGGAGGGAGAGCGAGGAATTTCTTCGCTAGTATGACCTACCTAAGTTTATTTGATATTTAATTGGTCATCGAGTATAGGGATAATATGTGATATGTTAATTAAACCTTGTTTTGTGGCAGTATTTGAAAATGGCATCCAAAAATGTTGAGATAATCAATGAAGCACATAAGACCGTTGTGTCACCAACAATCAATACCCAGGGTAATGTGCAACAAGAAGACAATAATCCTCATATAAATAACAACACCGATCAAATGATGAACGATGGGATGTTAAAAGGCTTTATGCAATTCATGCAACATCAGGTAAGAGAGACTCCTGTTCAAAATATAGGTAGAAATAATGGCAACCCACGGTCGGTCACCGCTAAGCTGTTCAAGGAGCTGGGACCACCGGAGTTTTTGGGAAAGCCAGAACCACTTAAGGCAGAGACATGGTTAAAGTAGATCACCAAGATATTTTATGTCTTGGGATGCTCCGAGGAGCAAAAGGTTCTCGTTGCCACCTTTATGTTGCGTGAAGAGGCAGATTACTGGTGGGAATCTATAAAATGTACCCAGCCTGACGCACTCAAGATGTCTTGGGAGAAGTTTCAAGAGCTGTTCAGCGATAAGTACTTTCCCGAAAGTATCCGTCACATGAAGGAGGTGGATTTTATCAAGTTGGAGCAAAACAATATGACCGTGTCGCAATATGAGGCTAAATTTGTGGAGTTATCCCGGTTTGCATCCCATTTGATCTATAATGAGGAGCGAATGACGCGAATGTTTCTAAGAGGTTTGAAACCCGATATACGTCAATACCTCATTTCTCACAAACTTTGTTTATATTCAAATGTTGTGAATAGGGCTCAGTTATTGGAGTGCAATAATGAGTCAGCACAACCAAAAGGCAACGACTAACAACACGATAATAATCGTACCGGTGGCAACGGCCATCGGAACAATGATAACCATCATGGGGGAAATTATCATGCCAAGAATGGTAATTACTTTGGTGGTAATCATGGCCAAGATAATAGGAGTGGAAATTTCAAGAAGAGAAGGTTCAACAACGATGGAAAGATAGCAGCACCAACACCTATTTTCAAGGAAGGAGAACGACCACCAATTGTATGCTTCAAATGCGAGGGAGGGACATATCAGTCCAAACTACGTGATGAAGTCCAACGCATTTTATAATTATGGAAAAGAAGGTCACCTAGCTCGATTTTGTCGCGCACCAAAGTCAAGTCCAGCTGGGACAGTGGCACTAAAGGCGGATACGGACAAAACAAAGTCGGTGGTTTCAGGAAGAACATTTTTCGTGACTTCTCAAAAAGCGAGTAACCCGAACGAAGTTAGCACGGGTTAGTTGATTATAAATTATTGCAAAGTTTATACCTTATTAGATACCTGTTCTACCCATTCTTTTATCTCTCTTTCTTGCGCTCAACGTTTAAATTTGACTCTGGAGAAATTAGACTTTGACTTATCGGTTAAAACTCCGTTAGGAGAAACCTTCGTTACCTCCACTGTTTATAAATCTTGTTTGATTCAAATCGACACTTTTACGTTACCTGTCGATCTTATCTCTTTGAAAATACTTTCCCTTGATGTGATTTTAGGAATCGATTGGTTAACTACTCATCATGCCAAAATTGATTATTTTCGTAAGGTTGTTAGCTTTCATATTCCTAACCAACCTGTTATGCGAATTCAAGTAACCAAACCACTAAAGTCAATCACTGTTATATAAAGCCATAAGTAAAGAGCCCCGATCCTTTCGTTGTTGACTTCCTTGTGTGGAATGCACCGAAGCCGAACTTTTCGTAGGGGACGTTGTGAATGACGATGGCAAGTTGATAGGTATCAATGTGACGTACTATCCAAGTATTGGATGAGATTCACAGTTTTGAATGACATTTCTATTGTTAATAAATTTCCCGACATATTCTTTGAAGACTTCCTGGCCTACCCCCAGAGCGTGAAATCAAATTTTGTATTAAACCTAGTACAAAACCCATTTCTAAAACCCTTAAATATTTCTTCACCCAAAATGAACATATCATGCGCCAAAGACGTTGGCTCGAGCTGTTAAAGATTACGACTATACCATTCAATATCATTATGGAAGAGCGAACGTGGTAGCTGACGCGTTGAGTAGAAGATCGTATGCGTTTACAAGTGCAATGTTGTTAACACAAAAACCCATTTCGTATAACTTATAAATGATGAAGATAATGTTAAAGACTCTAGAGACCCATGTGATGATGGAGAATATACGAGTGGAACCGACTTTAATCGATAAAGTTAAAGCTGCTTAAGCTACAGACCTGGAGCTGATACGTATGAGGAAGAAAGTACAAGAAGGTGCTTGTTAATCTGCTTTATCCACGTCTCTGCCTTAAGTGGTTTTGGCTCTCCAAAAAACTTCGGTGGTCCCAAAATAGGTATACATCACCCATCTCGAGTCGCCAAATACATGGTACAAAATTCAAATACAACTTAATTATACAACAATATGTAGTAAAAAATACGAATAAAAAAACATATAATCTAAGAGTTTTAATAAGAATATTGTCATCTAGACAATATCCACACTCAAATGGAGTCCTCATTACATTTATTGTCACACTATTTAATGTAATAGTGAGGACTACTAATGCTATCATCTCTAGACCATCACTCCGCTCCCCGACTTTATCCCGCCTATTTAATGCTCTCTATTTCCTCAAGAGAACAAAGAAAGAAAGGGTGAGCTCAACTAGCCCAAAAGAAATATTATGACTAAGATAATGCGTAATAAATTATCATTAGTCTTCAACAATGTTAAACCGATAAAATACAATAGACATCAAGTTTAACTCAGCAATGAATAAGCAATCCATTAGAAGAGTCAAGTAGAGCATGATATCTACTATCTTCTATGATTTAAAATGTTTTCATCAATTTTATCACCGAGACTCAACTTAATAAATAAACCACATCATCGAAGTCATCCCCGCACTACGGGCCAAGGATATTCATTAAATCATCAATGGTCATGACTATACCGAATAATCCTCGGTCATAATCATACCAAAAAACTCGGCCCATCAATGCACTACAAAGCCACCGAGGACTTTTACCACATCATTTATAACATTACAGTCATGATTATACCGAATAATCCTCGGTCATAATCATACCAAGTCCATCTACGCACGTAAGCCAAAGATGACTTTCATCACAATATAAGCATGAGGATGATGACAATGACATAATAATTCAATAAAACAAGTTCAAGAATAAATTTTAAAGATTTATAAGTTAATTTATCTTGAAATCAATTACGCCCAAATTGTCAACATGATATCGCTTTTGTGGAGTAAAATTCAAGAATGCTCGTAAGAATATTTCCATGAAAAGATATCGGATGAAGCGCAAATATCCGTGATATTCTACTAATTTCATGGAGTATAGAAGCCAAAACTTTAACCAAATGAGTATAATAGAATATATGAAACCGCAAATGGATTTTCACCACCATGCGCAGTAATCCACGTAGATGCATCATTTCCACAATTTAATAAGGAATGAATACGAAGGATCATTCACCATGCATGTGATAATCCACATGCATGACAAAGTTATTCCAATGTAATAATAAAGAATGGAACCAGTCATAATTAATCCGCATCCACACATGTGATATTCAAATGTAATAATAAAGAATGGAATAATAAAAGAATTCACCATGCATGCGCGATAGACCATAATGCATAATGTTATTCCAATGTAATAATAAAGAATGGAACCAGTGTCATGCGTAATCCGCATGCATGTGATATTCCAATGTAATAATAAAGAATGGAATAACAAAGAATTCACCATGCATGCGATAGAATCGCATGCATGTGTATTCCAATAGTATAATAAAGAATGGAACCAAAAATAGCGTAATCCGCATGCATGTGATATTCCAATAGTAATAATAAAGAATGGAATAATAAAGAATTTCACCACGATGCGATAGAATCAAGATGTATAAAAGTTATTCCAACATAATAATAAAGAATGGAATAATGTAAGAATTTCACCATGTATGCGGTATTGCATGATATATAGTTATTCCAACATAATAATAAAGAATGGAATAATGTAAGCTCTCTTCATGATATAATGAAAGAAAATAATACCTTCACCTTGAAAGAAATAATACCCTTTACCTTAAGAAAAAAACGATATCGAATAGAGAGGTAGCAGATTTCTCTTCTTCTTTCTCTATAATTTCTCTCTATAATAATTGCTCTATAGCTTTAGTGAATTGGTGAGAAATGAAGGAAGAATGAGCTTCTATTTATAGGAAAATATAGTTTCGATAATTGCACGCTTTGGGGCAAAATATTACAATATAATACCTTCAACTTTTTTTCATTTTTATTTAGTCCTCGCAAGTATTATCAAACTTGCACCACCTCCCCCCTAATAGTAAAAATAATGAATCAATAGTTCAATCATGTGAATCAATAGTTATAATCATGTGAAAATACGAATTACAAAGATAAGACTTCCATCTATACCTCCATTTTTAACTTAGTCATGCAAGTATTATCAATCTTGCACCAACTCCCCTAATAGTACAAGAATGTGAATCAATAGTACACACATGTGAACAAATAGTTATAATCATGTGAATTAATAGCAATTAATTGCTCATTTATCCGATTAATTACCCGACTGGTCAGTATAACTTCCAGACATCAATTAATATCGAAATAAATGTCGATTTCCACTAACACTAATAATTCCAACACAATGGAACTATCAATTTCATCTTTAATCAACACGAACTTATTCATCATTAATATTATAACTCACAATATTTAACAACCAGTCGCTCCTGTGAAAGAGGGGCTTTTCGATAAGGATTTCTCCTTATCAAGCCACGCAATTAGATGACCAAACCTCTCCTCGATGTAACTTCTAGACATTGTAAATATTGCAATTTAATAATATGAATAACTTTTGTCGCCTCAATTATTGATTTAATAATATATCATATTATGCAGATGATACCGTGACAATAATCGAATCAATAATACGAGAGATATGATGCAAAGAATTATCAGAGCAATAATTGAGTATAACCGAGTGACTTCTCACGTAAGCATCAATAATCAATACCGTGCTACTATGCAACCACGCCAGACATCGTATTTTTTACTACCGGTAGTTCAACAGCTTTAACGGAAAACTTCCGCCGTTATTTTTATAAAAAGATAATTATGTCATTTTCTAACTACGACAATACTTCCGCTGTGGGGTCCACTAATGATTGTGTCATCGCATTTAATATTCCCCGTTAAAACGAATATTCCCCACCAATCGAATATTATATAACCACTTGCTTACTTTTTTGCAAAATTTGTAAATATTACCCACAACTATAACATTATATCAAATCCACACCATAATATTCAAAAATATATTTCGAGAAAATTATTCTTTATTCATAAAAGTTGGGGTCTTACAACCTCCCTTCTTATGAAATTTCATCCTCAAAATTAGGGTGCGACTGGTATATCAAGAGGTGAGGATACCTTGATTTCATCTCGATTCTAACTCCCGTGTCATTTCCTCCACATCGTGGTTTCTCCACAAAACTTTGACTTG
The DNA here is from genome assembly GCA_020205615.1 of Panax quinquefolius. Lineage (NCBI taxonomy): Eukaryota > Viridiplantae > Streptophyta > Magnoliopsida > Apiales > Araliaceae > Panax > Panax quinquefolius. Next base: position 15,599,547 of record CM035153.1, read on the forward strand.
AGGTATAACTTTAGAGCGTAGAATATGATCCTTCTTATCCAAGATTTTAACAGTAACTCTTCATACGTTAAATCTTCCTCTATCTCGTCCGGTTCTAATTCAATAATGTGGTTCGGGTCTTTCACATATTTACGTAACATAGATATGTGAAAAACGTTATGAACACGAGACATACTTAGAGTAAAGCGAGTCTATAGCCACAGCTCCTACTCGATCGAGGATTAAAATGGGCCAATGAATCGAGGATCGAGCTTTCCTCTCTTTCCAAATCTCGTAACTCCTTTCCATGGAGCAACACGTAACAACACACGATCTCCAATATCAATTCCACGCCTTTTCGATGAAGATCAAGATAACTCTTTTTGTCGATCTTGTGAGGTTTTTATATATGTTGTTTGATCGTTTGAATCTTTTCCGTAGTCATACGCATCCAAATCCGGTCCCAACAACGCTTGCTTCACCCACCTCATCCCAAAGATACCGAGAACGACACTTTCTTCCATACAACGCCTCAAATGGAGCCATGCCAATACTTGCTTGATAACTATTGTTGTAGGAAAACTCCACCAATGGTAAGAACTTGTCCCAACTTCCCTTGAAGTCAAGGACACAGTAGTCTTAATAAATCTTCAAGAGTTTGAATAGTCCTTTCCGATCGCCCATCCGCTTGAGGATGATATGCCGAACTAAATCATAAATCCGCGCTCATAGCTTTTTGCAAACTAACCCAAAATCTTGAAGTGAATCTTGGGTCTCGATCGTAAACTATGGATACCGCATACCATGCAATCTTACAATCTCGCTTTATGTACATACTAGCAAGACGCTCAAGTGTAAAAGTTTCTCAGATTTATAAGAAATGAGCGCACTTGGTCAATCTATCAACAATGACCCAAATCGCATCTATGCCTTGAGAAACCTTGGGAAGACCAAAGAATCTAAATCCATGGTAATGTGCTCCCACTTCCATTCTAGAATTTCAAGTGGTTGCAATGGACCTTTTGGCACTTGATGCTCCGCCTTGACTCGCTGACAAGTTAGACACCTTGAGATAAACCCCGCTATCTCTCTCTCTTCATATTGCTCCACCAAAATGTATGTCAAGATCACGATACATTTTGTACTCCTGTGATGGATTGCAAATCGTGTGTGTTGTGCGCCCCATCATGATTTTATACTTCAAGTCGTAATCATTAGAACACAAAGTCCGAGTCGACTCAAGTATTCCTTCTTCATCGATTCTTGCTTCCTAATAACACCTTCTTGACTTTCTTCTTCATACGCATCACCTCCTGTGTCCAGTAGTTTGAGCAGCAATTTTAACTTTATCGATTAAAGTCGGTTCCACTCAGATATTCGCCATCATCACATGGGTCCCTCGAGTCTTTAACTCTATTTCCATCCTTTCCAAGTCATACAAAATGGGTCTTTATATTGACAATATTATCATCGCATCTTCGCATATGATCTTCTACTCAATGCGCCACCTACTACGCTCGCTTTTCCAGATGGTATTGATGGTATGATCATAATCTTTCAACAACTCAAGCCATCGTCATTGCCGCATGTTGAGTTCCTTTTGAGTGAAGAAATATTTGAGGCTTTTATGATCCGTATAGATCTCCACCTTCTCTCCATACGTAATGCCTCCAAATCTTAAGCGCAAAAAACGATCACGCTAACTCTAGATCATGAGTAGGATAATTCCTCTCATATTCTTTGAGTTGTCGAGAGGCATAGGCTATGACTTTCCCATGTTGCATGAGAACACATCCTAACCCTTTGCCTCAAGCATCACCGAGATGACAAATCCTCCGAGCCGATGGTATTGTCGTAACAAAATTTAAATGAGTCTCCTCTCGAGTTCTTGAAAACTCTTTTCACATTCCTCGCCCAACCGAATTTTGTATCTTTTTTTCGAGTCACCGAAGTTAATGGAGTAGCGATTCGAGAAAACCCTTCTACTTAATCTCCGATAATAACCAAATAAGCCGAGAAAGCTACGACTTCTATTATCGACTTTAGGTTGCTCCCAACTTTGAATTGCTTCAATCTTTGCCGGTCAATGATATTCCATGATTTGATATCACGTGCCCAAGGAATGCAACTTCCTCAAGCCGTAACTCACATTTCTTCAACTTGGCATAAAGCTTGTTTTCACGAAGCTTTTGAGTATCAAACCTCAAGTGTTGCTTCATGGTCTTCACGGGTTTTGAGTATATGAGGATGTCATCAATAAAGACGACCACAAAGTGATCCAAATATTCCTCAATACTCGGCTTCATCATATCCATGAAGGCAAAGAGGAGCATTAGTCAATCCAAAAGACATGACTAGGAATTCATAATGCCCGCATCGAGTTCTCGAAAGCGCTTTTGAATGTCATCGCTTTTAATCTTCAACTCGATGATATCCTAACGAAGATCAATCTTTGAAAAGAATTTGCTCCTTGCAACCGGGTCAAACAGTCATCAATGCGAGGGCAACGGGTACCTATTTTTGATGGTGACATGATTCAACTCCCGATAATCAATACAAAGTCGCATACTTCCATCTTTCTTCTTCACGAATAGAAATGTGAGCACCCCAAGGAGACGTATTAGGACGAAATGAAACCGATGTCTAACAATTCCTCAGAGTTGGGTTTTTAACTCCTCAAGTTCAATAGAGCCATTCGATATGGGGCTTTGAAAGGGGTTTTGTACCGGATTCAAGGTCGATACAAAATTCAATTTCACGCCTGGGGTAGGCCAGAAGTTCTTCGTGAATACGTCAGAAATTTATTAACAATAGAAATATCATTCAAATCGACGATTTTTATTTAAACTCCGATATGGGCTAAGAAAGCTTGACATCCGCTTTTTCAATAAACGAATAGCTTTATGACTTGATATGACAAAGATTGATTTTAGTGGTTTGGTTGTTTGAATTCGCATAATAGGTTGGTTAGAATATGAAAGCTAACAACCTTACGAAAAATAATCGATTTTAGCATGATGAGTAGTTAACCAATCAACCCCTAAAATCACATCAAATGCAAGTATTTTCAAAGAAATAAGATCGACAGTAACGTATGTTACCGATTTGAATCAAACAAGACTTATAAACCGTGGATGTAATGAAGGTTTCTCCCAACGGAGTTTCAACAGATAAGTCAAAGTCTAATTTCTCCGAGTCAAATTTAAACGTTGAGCGCAAGTAAGTAGAGAAATAAAGGAATGGGTAGAACCGGATATCAAATAAAGTATAAACTTCGCTAGAGTTTATGATTAGCTTACCCGTGATCACCTCGCTCGATTCCTCGCTTTTTGGAGGTTACGACAAACGCCTCCCTCGAACTACCGGCTTTTCTTTGTCTCGGGACACCTTTTGATGCCTCCATCCCACCGGACTTGACTTTGGTGCACGACAAAATCGGGCTAGGTGACCTTCTTTTCACAATTATAACACGCTTTGACCGCATCGCGCGCTTGGACTTATGTGTCCTTCCCTCCACATTTGTAACATACGACCGGTGGTCGCTCTCCTTCCTTAACAACAAAAAGTTGGTGCCGACGCCTTTTCCATCATTGTTGAATCTCCTCTTCTTGAAATGTCCACTCTTATTGTCATGGCCATGATTACCACCGGCGTGATTATCATTTCGCATGTTGATTCCTCCACGCTTGTTGTCACCGCTCACGATCGCTACCACCGGTATTATCGACTTGTTTACCGCTTCTCTCTTGGTTGGGTTGACTCATTATCGCGCTCCAATAATCGAGCCCTATTCACAACATCCTAATACAAACACAGCTTTAGAGAAATTAGGTATCGACGATCTCGGTTTCAAACCTCTTAGAAACATCCGCGCCATTCTCTCCTCATTATCAACCAAGTGGGACGCAAAACCGAGACAACTCGAAGAACTTAGCTTCAGATCGCGCTACCACGGCCATATTGTTTTTTGCTCAAGCTTGATGAACTCTACCTCCTTCATGTGATTTAATACTTTCGTGAAAGTACTTGTCATTGAATGTTCTTCGAACTTCTCCCAAGACATTTTCGAAAAGCAGTAGTTTGAGTACGCTTTTACGATTCCCCACCAAGAATCGCTCCGCCGCAAACATGAAGGTGGCAAAGGAACCTTTTGCTCCTCGAGCATCCCAAGACATCAAATATCTTGTTGATCTCTTTATCCACGCCTCCGCCTTTAAGTGGTTTTGGCTCTCCAAAAACTCCGTGGTCCCAAATTTCTCGAATCGCTTAGCGGTGACCGTCCGAGAGTTGTCAAGTGTTTCCACCGCATTTTGGATGTGAGCCGCTTCACCGATGTTGCATGAATTGCATAAAGCCTCTCGAACATCCCATCGCTCACCATTTCATCGTTGTTATTTTTACATGAGAGATTATTGTCTTCCTCATTGCACATTATCCTCCCGGTATTAATCTGTGGTGACTCAACGGCCTCATGTGCTTCATTGCTTATCTCAACATTTTCGGATGCCATTTTCAAATACCGCCACAAAACAAGGGTTAATTAACATATCACATATTATCCCTATACTCCGACCGACCAATTAAATACCAAATAAACTTAGGTAGGTCATACTAGCGAAGGAATTCCCCGTCTCCCCTCCTAGTTCTTGTCTCACATCTCAGCCAGGGATCATATCCCTAAGCTTTGATACCAACCGTGACGCCCCCAAAATAGGTATACATCATCACCCATCTTGAGTCGCCAAATACATGGTACAAAATTCAAATACAACTTAATTATACAACAATGTGTAAAAATACGACAAAACATAATCTAAGAGTTTTAATAAGAATATTGTCATCTAGACAATATCCACACTCAATGGAGTCCTCATTACATTTATTGTCACACTATTTAATGTAATAAATAGTGAGGACTACTAATGCTATCATCTCGACCCATCACTCCGCTCCCGACTAGTCCCCGCCACGCTCTCATTTCCTCAAGAGAACAATGAAAGAAAAAAGGTGAGCTCAACTAGCCCAAGAAGAAATATTATGACTAAGATAATGCGTAATAAATTATCATTAGTCTTCAACAATGTTAAACCGATAAAATACAATAGACATCAAGTTTAACTCAATAAATAAATAAGCAATCCATTAGAGTCAAGTAGAGCATGATATCTACTATCTTCTATGATTTAAAATGTTTTCATCAATTTTATCATCGAGACTCAACTTAATAAATAAACCACATCATCGAAGTCATCCTCGCACTACGGGCCAGGATATTCATTAAATCATCAATGGTCATGACTATACCGAATAATCCCCGGTCATAATCATACCAAAAATCGCCCATCAATGCACTACAAAGCACCATCGAGGACTTTTACCACATCATTTATAACATTACAGTCATGATTATACCGAATAATCCTCGGTCATAATCATACCAAGTCCATCTATGCACGTAAGCCAAAGATGACTTTCATCACAATATAAGCATGAGGATGATGACAATGACATAATAATTCAATAAAAAACAAGTTCAAGAATAAATTTTAAAGATTTATAAGTTAATTTATCTTGAAATCAATTACGCCCAAATTGTCAACATGATATCGCTTTGTGGAGTAAAAAATTCAAGAATGCTCGTAAGAATATTTCCATGAAAAGATACTCGATGAAGCGCAAAATATCCGTGATATTCTACTAATTTCATGGAGTATAGAAGCCAAAACTTTAACCAAAACGAGTATCATAGAATATATGAAACCGCAAATGGATTTTCACCGCCATGCGGTAATCCACGTAGATGCATCATTTCCACAATTTAATAAGGAATGAATACGAAAAGATCATTCACCATGCATGTGATAATCCACATGTATGTGTTATTCCAATGTAAATAAAGAATGAATGGAACCAATGTGTCATGCGTAATCCACATGCATGTGATATTCCAATGTAATAATAAAGAATGGAATAATGTAAGAATTCACCATGCATGCGATAATCCGCATGCATGTATTTCCAATGAAATAATAAAGAATGGAACCAGTCTAGCGTAAATCCGCATGCATGTGATATTTCCAATGTAATAAAAAAATGGAATAACAAAAATTCACCATAATATGCGATGGACCGCATGCATACATGTGATTATTCCAATAATAATAATAAAAATGGAACCAGTCTAGCGTAATCCATATGATATGTGATATTCCAAATAATAATAATAAAGAATGGAATAACAAAGAATTTCACCATGTATGCGATAGATATGCAAGCATGCATAAAAGTTATTCCAACATAATAATAAAGAATGGAATAATGTAATAATGTAATTTCACCATGTATGCGGTATTAGATGATAAAAAGTTATTCCAACATAATAATAAAGAATGGAATAACAACTACGAGTATTGAAAGAAAATAACTCTTCATGAATACGAAAAGAAATAATACCCTTACCTTAGAAAAAAATCGGATACTCGAATAGTAGAGAGGTAGCACTTCTCTTCTTCTTTCTCTCTATAATTTCTCTCTATAATAATTGCTTCTATAAGCTTTAGTGAATTGGTGAGAAATGAAGGAAGAATGAGCTTCTATTTATAGGAAAATATAGTTTCGATAATTGCACGCTTTGGGGCTCAAAATATTACAAAGATAATACCTTCAACTTTTTTTTCATTTTTAATTTAGTCCTCGCAAGTATTATCAAACTTGCACCACCTCCCCCTAATAGTAAATAATGTGAATCAATAGTTCAATCATGTGAATCAATAGTTATAATCATGTGAAAATACTAATTACAATATAGACTCCATCTATACCTCCATTTTTAACTTAGTCATGCAAGTATTATCAATCTTGCACCAACTCCCCTAATAGTACAAGAATGTGAATCAATAGTACACACATGTGAACAAATAGTTATAATCATGTGAATTAATAGCAATTAATTGCTCATTTATCCGATTAATTACCCGATCGGTCAAGATAACTTCCAGACATCAATTAATATCGAAATAAATGTCGATTTCCACTAACACTAATAATTCCAACACAATGGAACTATCAATTTCATCTTTAATCAACACGAACTTATTCATCATTAATATTATAACTCACAATATTTAACAACCAGTGTCGCTTCCTGTGAAAGAGGGGGCTTTTCCGATAAGGATTTCTCCTTATCATGCACGCAATTAATTAGATGACCAAACCTCTCCTCGATGTAACTTCTAGACATTGTAAATATTGCAATTTAATAATATAAATAACTTTGTCGCCTCAATTATTGATTTAATAATATATCATATATATGCGATGATACTGTGACAATAATCAAATCAATAATATGAGAGATATGATGCAAAGAATTATCGTAGCAATAATTGAGTATAACCGAGTGACTTCTCACGTAAGCATCAATAATCAATACCGTAGTGCTACTATGCAACCACGCCAGACATCGTACTTTTACTTTACTACCGGTAGTTCAACAGTTTAACTAAGAAACTTCCGCCGTTATTTTTATAAAAGATAATTATGTCATTTTCTAACTACGACAATACTTCCGCCAGGGGGTCCACTATGATTGTCATCGCATGAATATTCCCCGTTAAAACGAATATTCCCCACCAATCAAATATTATATAACCACTTGCTTACTTTGCAAAATTTGTAAATATTACCCACAACTATAACATTATATCAAATCCACACACATAATATTCAAAAATATATTTCGAGAAAATTATTCTTTATTCATAAAATTATGGTGTGGATTTGATACAATGTTATAGTTGTGGGTAATATTTATAAATTTTACAAATTAAGCAAGTGGTTATATAATATTCAATTGGTGGGGAATATTCGTTTTAACATGGAATATTCATACAACGACACAATTATTAGTGGACCCCATATTAACTAAGTATTATCGTAGTAAGAAAAACGACGTAATTATCTTTTATAAAAATAACCGCGAAGTGTTACCGTTAAAACCGCTGAACTACCCTTAGTAAAAGTAATAAAGATGTCTGGCGTGATTGCATAAGAAAGACTTACCGGTATTGGTTATTGATGCTTTCACGTGAGAACTCACTCGCTATACTCAATTATTGCTATAGTAATTACTTGCATCATATCTCTCATATTATTGATTTGATTATTGTCATAGATCATCCGCATAATATGATATATTATTAAATTAATAATTGAGACTAAGAAAGTTATTCATATTATTATTTACAATATTGACAATGTCTAGAAGTTCTGTCAAGGAGAGGTTTGGTCACCTAATTGCGCGCCAATAAAGAAAAATCCTTATCGGAAAGCCCCCTCTTTCCTAGGAACGACCTGGTTGTTAAATATTGTGAATTATAATATTAATTATGAATAAGTTCTTGTTGATTAAAGATGAAATTGATAGTTCCATTGTGTTGGAATTATTAGTGTTAGTGAAAATTGACATTTATTTCGATAATAATTGATGTCTGGAGGTTATATTGACCAATCGGGTAATTAACCGGATAAATGAGCAATTAATTGCTATTAATTCACATGATTATAACTATTTGTTAACATGTGTGTACAATTGATTCATATCTTGTACTATTAGGGGAGGTGGTGCAAGATTGATAATACTTGCATGATTAAGTTAAAAATGGAGGTATAGATGGAGGTACTATACTGTAATTCATATTTTCACATGTCTAAAACTATTGATTCACATGATTTACTATTAGGGGAGGTGGTGCTAGTTTGATAATACTTGCAGGACTAAATTAAAAATAAAGAAAAAAAGGAAGGTATTATACTGTAATATTTTGAGCCCAAAATGTGCAATTATTGAAACTATATTTTCCTATAAATAGAAGCTCATTCTTCCTTCATTTCTCACCAATTCACTAAAGCTATAGAGCAATTATTATGGAGAGAAATTATAGAGAGAAAGAAGAAGAGAAGTCTGCTACCTCACTATTCCAAAGATCCAGCTTTTTCTAAGGTAAGGGTATTATTCTTTCATATTCATGAAAGAGAGTAATTTTTTTCAATACTCATAAGGTTTTATTATTCCATTCTTTATTATTATGTTGGAATAACTTTTGCTGTCTGGCAATCTGCATACATGGTAAAATTCTTCATTATTCCATTCTTTATTATTACATTGGAATAACCGCTCGCGCAATGCGGTCTATCGCATGCAGTGAATTCTTTTGTTATTCCATTCTTTATTATTCTCATTGAATAACTTTTATCTGCGCGCGGCCTATCGCATGCATAGTGAATTCTTCTGTTATTCCATTCTTTATTATTCTGTTAGAATATCCTGTCTGTGCAGATTACGCATGACCTGGTTCTATTCTTTATTATTCTGTTGTAATATCCTGTTTGTGCGGATTACGCATGATCTGGTTTTATTCTTTATTATCTTGTTGGGAATAACCCGTCTGTGCGGTCTATCGCATGCATGGTGAATTCTTCTGTTATTTCATTCTTTATTATTCTGTTGGAAAAAATCTGTCTATGTGGATTACCGCATGCATGGCGAATGATCCTTTGTATTCATTCCTTATTAAATTTTTGAAATGATCATCTCGTGGATTACTGCATGGCGAAAGTAAAATCCATTTACAGTTTCACATATTCTATTATACTCGGTTGGTTAAAGTTTTAGCTTCTATACTCCATGAAATTAGTAGAATATCCTGGATATTTGCGCTTCATCCAGTATCTTTTCATGGAAATATTCTTCTGAGCATTCTTAAATTTTACTCCACAAAGCAGTATCATGTTGACAATTTGGACGTTATTGGTTCCTGGATAAATTAATTTATAAATCTTTAAAATTATCCTTGAACTTGTTTTATTGAATTATTATGTCATTGTCATCATCCTCATGCTTATATTGTGTTGAAAGTTATCTTTGGCTTACGTGCATAGATGGACTTGGTATGATTATGACCAGGGATTATTTGGTATAATCATGACCGTAATGTGACGAATGATGTAGTGAAAGTCCTCATTGGCCTGTAGTTCATTGATGGACAGTTGTTGGTATGATTATGACCAGGGATTATTCGGTATAATCATGACCATTGATGATTACATGAATATCCTTGGCCGTGGTGTAGGGATGATTTGATTTGATTTATTAAGGTGAGTCTCAGTGATAAAGTAGATGAAAAACTTTTTAAATCATAGAAGATAGTAGATTTTATGCTCTACTTCACTCTTCTAATGGATTGCTTGTTCCGCTGCAGGTAAACTTGTTGTCTATTATATTCTATCAGTTTAACATTGTTAAAGGCTAATGATAATTTATTCTGCATTATCTTAGTCATAATATTTCTTCTTTGGGCTAGTTGAGCTCACCTTTCCTTCACTTTATTCTCTTGTGAAATGAGAACATAAATTTGGGGACAAGTCTCTGGGAACGGAGTGATGGTCCAGATGATAGCATTAGTAGTCTTCACTATTCTTTTAAATAGTGTGACAATAAATGTAATGAGGACTCCTTTGAGTGTGGATATTGTCTAGATGACAATATTCTTATTAAAACTCTCAGTTTATATTTTGTCGTATTTTACACGACAGTTGTATTATTAAGTTGTATTTAAATTTTGTACCATGTATCTGGCGACTCAAGATGAGTGATGTATACCTATTTTGAGGGCATCACACCATCAGTTCCTTCTTTCTGTGGCAAACACTACGATCCTGGTTGCTTCCAAGATCGTCGTCTTCTATCTACTTGACAGTTACTGCACTTGCTGACTTTCCTTAGTCAGTTACTGAAGTCTTCTTCTGATCAACTTATGGAAGAATTCATCTTGAATGGCTTCACAACTCAATCTGGATGCTGATTGGGTTGGTGTTTAAATCTTTCGTTAGCTTGTCATGCCATTCGTTGAGTGCTCTCTGGTTTCCTTCAGGTGGGATGTATCTTTGCAGCTTAGACAAGAAGCTTCATTCCTTTCGATATTCTGGGAGTGCTCATTTATTGAGAATTTTATTTGCTCTGCGATTCTGTCTTGGCGTTGTGAGCATATCTGTTGAAGTCTCAGTACTACACTCTACGATTTAACTTCAGCTGTGCAGACACTACGACTACGAGATCAGATCTTGACACTCTACGATTTCTGTCGTTGTGCTTGTTGTCTCATCTGATCTTGCTCGACTACGATCTCTACCTCTGATATGATCAGTAGACTCTATGACTCTGAGTATAGTCTATGATTCTTGACTTAGCTTCGGATGCTGCTCGGCTACGTGGCGAAAGGGTGCCGTCTCTACGATTCTGAACATGACTTCCTCAGCAGACTACGGCTCCGAGGAAGTTCTCCTTGATACACTACGATCCTTCCTCGTCTCTCCTGGAAGTCTACAAACTCTGAGATCTACTATCTTGCAAACTACGATTCTGCCTCGATAGCTCTCGAGTTTTTCTTGACTCTTCTGGCAGACTACGATTTCTGGTGCAGTGCTCGATTATCAGACAAGCCTATCTATTACATCATAAGATCAACCTAACATGCTTGATCTTTCTATATTTATAGCCGTTGTACATCATTTCTGTAACAATCCAAAATTTTAATGATAATTTTTAAATGTTTATTGGGTTATATAAATATTTAATGGATGTGGTTATTGTTGAATAAATATTTAATTTGATTTGACTTGATTGGTTAATTATTTGTTAAGTAAATAATTAACGAGCTAAGAAAATTAATTGTTATGAGATAATATTCTAATTTAATTAATAAATTAAGTTAGAGAGTTTATAATGATTAAATGAATTATTATAATGTTGTAATTTATTTTAGTAAATTAAGTGTGACCATAAACTATATTATAAATGGTTTATTAAAATAAATTAAAGGATTTTAATTTTGTTATGCCAAACAAGGCTTAAATATATTAAGTCTTTAATATTTAAAGAGTTTTGCCAAACGGAACCTTATGGCTTTTAGTTTTATTTTGAATTTTGAATTATAATAAACTAAATAAATAAAATATAATTATAATCTATACGTTATATGTTATATATTTGGTAACTGCTATTTTTAATAAGGTCATTAGTAGGAATATTATTATTATTTTATGTTGGCTAGCCTATCAGTTAGTTTACGCTTAGTAGCTTAACTCTTATACTAAGAAAAGAAAAGAGAAAAAGTTACAGAGGGTTTTAGAGAGAATTGTCAGAGAAAGTTGAGAGAGAAAAGGCTGGGATTCTAGAGAAATACTGAGTTCTTCAAGCTTTTCTAAGGGTTTAACAAGTATCTTCTTAAGCAACAAAAAGGTATTTTTCCTATAATCTTAATACTATATAACTATATATGTTTTACGTTCTCTGTGTTCTTGAAGTGCACTCACTGTGTATAAAGCTTTTACAAAATTTTCTGTAAACCATGTTTTTATAATTGATTAAGAAATTTTGTGTATTTGTAATTGTAATTGTTATACTAGCATATATATATATATATATATATATATGTGTGTGTGTGTGTGTGTGTGTGTGTGTGTGTGTGTGTGTGTGTGTGATTGTATGCTTAACATATATATAGAATTGTATGCTAAATTAAGTCTGCAAGAAAAGAATTTGGTTTTACAGTGATTATATGTACATGAACATGATTTTGTAGGATAACAAAATTAGTATGTGATTGTATGCTAATTATGAAATTAAACCTTATGTATGTTAATTGGGTAAGAACTTAATGAGAACGTAGTTCAAAGGAATGAATTCATTGGATAATTGTGGTTTACAGTGTTAAACCTTGTCAAACAACGTCAACAATGGAGTTGGGTTTTAAACTATGGTTTCAAGGATTTAAATTTTCTGAAATTGTTGTTTAATTGCTTTAAATTGGTATATGTATGATAAGTAAATATTTATGAGTAATCTATATAAGTTTTATGTCTTAATTTAGATGGTAGCAGTATTAATTAGTCCAGAATTTAGTTATTCTGTTCTTCGTGGTTGGGTTCTGTAAGTTTTGGCGCCCCAACGCCAAAATCTGAACCCCAACTCTGATTTTCGCGCCTCAGAGCCAAAAATAGCCCGAAACTTGGCCCGGTGCGTCAAATTCGCCCCCAATTTCCAATTTCAGTGCTTTGCCATATTGTCTCTGACTTAGTTCTCGTGCCCTCAAATACGAATAGTAGTCTAGGTCGGACAGTTTTGATCTCCTTTAGTAAAACGAACATAACCTTTTCATACGAACTCCGATTGAGGTGATTCAAGATGATTCGGAACGAGGACGAATAGGCCTATAAATTTTATTCTTTAAGGTTTTCAATTTGAAATCGTTATGAAGGCTCAAAATGGACATCTTTAGGACTGTTGTGTATTTGGAGCCAATCGGAGGGCGTCGGGATGCGCGAATGCAAGTGCAATCCTTTGTGTATTAGTATAACCTAATGATAATATATTGGACATGTAATAGGATGTTGTATCAAGTTGTTAATGTGTATGTAGTGAAATGACATGATCACTTAAGTAGCTGTAATAAAGCTAAAAAGTAATGTTCATGAAAAGATGCGGTGTTGTTTAAACTTAAACTTAGTTAGTAGCTATACTAAAAGTAAGAAATCTGTAATACCCCAACTTTTATGAATAAAGAATAATTTTCTCAAAATATATTTTTGAATATTATGGTGTGGATTTGATATAATGTTATAGTTGTGGGTAATATTTACAAATTTTGCAAAGTAAGCAAGTGGTTATATAATATTCGATTGGTCGGAAAATATTCGTTTTAACAGGGAATATTCGTACGACGGCACAATCATTAGTGGACCCCACAATGGAAGTATTGTCATAATTAGAAAATAACATAATTATCTTTTTATAAAAATAACGGCGGAAGTTTTACCGTTAAACTGTTGAACTACCAGGTAGTAAAAGAACAAGATGTCTGGCGTTAGTTGCGTAGTAACCTTTGTATTGATTATTGATGCTTACGTGAGAAGTCACTCAGTTAAACTCAATTATTGCTACAGTAATTGTTGCATCATATCTCTCATATTATTGATTCGATTATTGTCACAGTATCATCTGCATAATTTGATATATTATTAAATCAATAATTGAGACGACAAAGTTATTCATATTATTAAATTGTAATATTTACAATTTCTAGAAGTTCTGTCAAGGAGAGGTTTGGTCATCTAATTGCAGGCCAATAAGGAGAAATCCTTATCGGAAAGCCCCTTCTTTCCTGGGAACGACCTGGTTGTTAAATATTGTGAGTTATAATATTAATGATGAATAAGTTCGTGTTGATTAAAGATGAAATTGATAGTTCCATTGTGTTGGAATTATTAGTGTTAGTGGAAATCGATATTTATTTTGATATTAATTGATGTCTGGAAGTTATACTGACCAGTCAGGTAATTAATCGGATAAATAAGTAATTAATTGCTATTAATTCACATGATTATAACTATTTGTTCACATATGTGTACTATTGATTCACATTCTTGTACTATTAGGGGAGTTGGTGCAAGTTTGATAATACTTGCAGGACTAAATTAAAAATGAAAGAAAAGTTGAAGGTATTGTACTGTAATATTTCGAGCCCCAAAACGTGCAATTATCGAAACTATATTTTCCTATAAATAAAAGATCATTCTTTCTTTATTTCTCACCAATTCACTAAAGCTATACAGCAATTATTATAGAGAGAAAGAATATTATAGAGAGAAAGAGCAATTATTCTGTTGGAATATCCTGTCTGTGTGGATTACGCTAGACTTGGTTCCATTCTTTATTATTCTGTTGGAATAACCTGTCTGTGCGGTCTATCGCATGCATGGTGAATTCTTCATTATTCCATACTTTATTATTCTCATTGAATATCACGTGCAATGCGGATTACTCATGACTGGTTCCATTCTTTATTATTACATTGGAATAACACATGCCATGTGGATTATCACATGCATGGTGAATGATCCTTCGTATTCATTCCATATTAAATTGTGGAAATGATCATCTGCGTGGATTACCGCATGGCGGTGAAAATCCATTTACGCTTTTATATATTCTATGATACTCATTTGGTTAAAGTTTTGGCTTCTATACTCCATGAAATTAGTTGAATATCACCGGATATTTAAGCTTCATCCGTATCTTTTCATGGAAATATTCTTCCGAGCATTCTTGAATTTTACTCCACAAAGCGAAGATCATGTTGACAATTTTGACGTAATTGATTTCAAGATAAATTAACTTATAAATCTTTAAAATTTATTCTTGAACTTGTTTTATTGAATTATTATGTCATTGTCATCATCCTCATGCTTATATTGTGATGAAAGTCATCTTTGGCTTACGTGCATAGATGGACTTTGTATGATTATGACCAGGGATTATTTGGTATAATCATGATCTGCAATGTTATAAATGATGTGGTAAAAGTCCTCAGTAGCCTGTAGTGCATGGATGGACAGTTTTTGGTATGATTATGACCAGGGATTATTCGGTATAGTCTTAACCATTGATGATTTAATGAATATCCTTGGCCCGTAGTGCAGGGATGACTCGATGATGTGGTTTATTTATTAAGCTGAGTCTCAGCGATACAAATTAATGAAAACATTTTAAATCATAGAAGATAGTAGATATTATGCTCTACTTGACTCTTCTAATGGATTGCTTATTCCGCTGCAGTTAAACTTGATGTCTATTGTATTTTATCATTTTAACATTGTTGAAGACTAATGATAATTCATTCTGCATTATCTTAGTCATAATATTTCTTACTGGGCTAGTTGAGCTCACCCTTTCTTTCACTTTGTTCTCTTGTGAAATGAGAACGTGGCGGGACTAGTCGGGGAACGGAGTGACGGTCCAGATGATAGCATTAATAGTCCTCACTATTCTGATAAATAGTGTGACAATAAATGTAATGAGGACTCCATTGAGTGTGGATATTGTCTAGATGACAATATTCTTATTAAAACTCTTTGATTATGTGTTATCGTATTTTACACGACTGTTGTATGTTGTATTTGAATTTTGTACCATGTATTTGGCGACTCAAGATGGGTGATGTATACCTATTTTGGGGGCGTCACAAAAGCAACTCATGAAGGTAATGTTAGTGTAACTAATGTGTATTATCAATACATATGGTATGTGTAGGACTTGTAGTGAACGTGAGTAGTGATTGTTTAACCTACGCTCGAGGCAAGTTTCTAAACTTATCTTTTTACATTGAGCAAGTTCTTTAACTCTACTTTTATAATTGTGCAAGTATCTAAACTATCTTTGAGCAAGTTTTCCTAACTCTAAGCTTTCTTTGTGCAAGTTTCTTAACCCTAATTATATCTTGCAAGCTCCTAAACCTTATCTCTTGATTTTGAGCCAATCTTTAACTTGTTAATTAGCATGCAAATTTCTACATTCTAACACAAGGTTTTAACCTTAGCTTAACATTGTTCAAGCAAGGTATGTTACATTATTCAATACTTATGCTCTTAGATTATTCCTAAAGCATGACCTTATTACACAATGTTGATTCACTTATGAATTATTCCATAGCATAATGTTATTACAGTTTTATTCAACTAATCCTTAGTTGATGTTCGTAAACTCTAAATTACCTTGAAACTTATCCAAACCAAACTTAATTTGGTGCGGACTCGTATTCTAAATGCTGAGATGAACAACCCTATTATTAGGGGATAACTTACACGTAGCGTTAAAATGTTTGTGCACAATACATTGTACGAAGGGCTGATCCCCTTAAGTACGAGGAGTCCTTATAGTCTTATGTCTATTAAAGTTGGAGTTGAAAGATTACTCGCAACTGTGGACATTGTTCGTGGTCTTATGACCCTCAGATATTTATATTCCATATTTTGATTCTAGTCTTTGGTTATCATTGATAGAGTATTATTCAGTTTTGATGAGCCTATTTATTGGCAGCTATTATATTCTTGTTGACTTATTGCTATATCTAGTGAGCATTTATTTTGCTCACTCTTGCATATTTATACACTCATTGCAGTTAAAGTTGAGAAGGTAGATGAGCCTTCAACTAGCTAAGGAAACGGAAAAATGTACAAGTGATGCAGACTTGTAATTTTATTTATTGTGATGGTCATAAACTTTTAAATAATGATGTGATGTAATAATTTTATTTCTGCACTTGAATGATGTTTAAGGTTAGACACCCTGGGAAGATTTTTATTTAATAATGTAACCCTATTTAAAGGGAGGATTTATGGTTTAAATATTATTTTATTTAGGTAGATAGTATAAATGTATGGATAGTGAACACCAAATCTTGAGGGAATGAAGTACCTAGATTTGGGGGTGTCATAGGTTGGTATCAGAGCTTTAGGTTATGAACCTTAGGTGGGGGAAAAGCCTTAGGAAGTAACCTTTGAAAAGATAGTGATGATAAACTCTTATCGAGTTTTAGGAAAGAGAAAGTAATAAAACACTTATGTGCTTATGTGCTCATGAGTATCGAGTAGTAATGATTAGTAATTAAAACTTAAAATTTTGCTGCCAGGATGGCTAATGTAGGAGGATCCAGTCAGGCGAGGGAGGAAGGATCCCAGATGCCTAGAGAGGAGGAGCCTCGAGATATTCAGGTGATTTGGGAACAGCTACTGCCACGAGAAGCCTTTCCGTTGGTCACAGTGGTTGAGCAGGAGAGAATACCTGATGAGGATGATGAGATAGAGACGGACGAGGAGGACCCTGTTGAGTTGCCACAGTCAAATGAGGAAGATGAGGAGGAAGAGCTTCCACCTAACTCGATAGCTGCCCATATGTACGACGAGGTATATGATCGCAATGTGGAACTTTAAGACACCGTCGAGGAGTTACAGGAAATAGTAGCTGAACAACAGACTTCAATGGCACAGAAAGACGATGAGATCCAGGATCGAGAGGAATGTCTGAATAACGTTGAAGAAGAAATTTGGTTCTGCTTGAGGGAGAGAGACGAAGCGAATGATAGCAGAGATTGCAGAGTTGAAGAACAAGTTGAAAGAAGAATCTACAAAAAGGGCAAGAGCTGAAGACGCGTATAATGAAGCTTATCAACGAGCCGGAATGGCAGAGAGAGACGCACAAGCAAAGAGGATTAAGATGGAAGAGATGAATAACGTATTCAACACTGTGATCAATTGAGCTCAAGATCGGGTCATGTGTTATCCGATTCAGTTCGAGGCGCTGTCATCGTACATTTTAGATCGCCGAACAATGTTCCGAATTATGAAGGAAGAGCGTCGTAAGTCTACGCAACATCTTAGTAGGACATCGTAGGTTGATATGTAACTATTATGTGATTGATGAGTAAATAAGATGTAAATCCCGGGTATGATTCAACCAATGGGATGTGATGATGATGAAGTAATCCTGCAACTATTGTAGTTCAGGAAAGTTATGTAAATAACAGTGATGCTATTATTTTGATGTTTTTTGTTTTTAAAGATTATGAATGAATAAAAGTTATTATTTTATTCAAAGTGTTATGTGTTATGTGATAATTTTTGGTGTGTAAATTAAGTAGAAATACTTAAAGAAATGGAGTAATAGTTTAATAAGTGTATTTTTAACAGAAAATGCCTCCAAGACGTCAACCACCCCGACAGAGAACCACTGAAGGAACCAATAACAATAATGTTGAAGTTAACCCCGCTCAACAACTAGCGACGTTACTAACAAGAGCGTTGCAGAATAAAGCTCAGAATCAAGGTACAACATTTAAGGATTTCAAGGCGGTTGGACCACCAGAATTCCGTGGGTCCATGAATCCAGTTGAGGCACAGACCTGGATCAGGGAAATAGAGAAGGTTTTCGATGTTGCTAGGGTAGAGGATAACCAGAAGACTGCTTTTGCAACATTCATGTTGAAAGTCGAGACGAGTTATTGGTGGCAAGCCAATAAAACCCGAGGAGGTCAAGGGGTAATGTCTTGGGAAAGGTTTAAGGAGATATTCTTCGAGACCTATTTCCCAGAAAGTTTGAAGAGTCAGCTAGAGGTGCAGTTTTTAGAACTGAAGCAGGGAATGATGTCGGTATCTGAGTATGCCTCAAAATTCAACGAGTTGGCGAGGTTTGCGCCATATCAAGTTAGCACAGACGAACGCAAGGCGAAGAGGTTTGAACAAGGACTGAAGCCTTGACTGTACAGTAGGGTCTTCTTGTTCCAGCTAAATACGTTTGCAGCGGTAATGGAGAAAGCAATTCTCGCTAGAGAGTGGAGGTGAGGCTGTAATAAAGCACAACCAAGAGCAGAGGAAGAAGAAAAGTGAAGGTGAAGCTAAGAATGGTGGTGGTGGTAACGGTGGAAATGGCAACAACAATTTGAAGAGGAAGTGGAATGCAAATGTGGGAGCTAGAAATAATCAAGGAAACCAGCAAAAGAAGAAGTTTGAAGCATGTGCTACATGTGGAAAGTTTCACAAGGGTGTGTGCTTGATGGGGAAACGAGTATGCTTCAACTGTGGCCAGGAGGGTCACATCGCCCCAAATTGTAATTAACCTAAGAAGAAAGTTTGCTTCACGTGCGGGTCCAAGGATCACTTTGGACGTGAATGCCCTAAGAAGAGAGCTGGTGAGGCAAATAGAAACAAGGGAAATGCTAGTGGAGGTATACTGACTATTGTTGGACCAATGTCAACAAATAAGCCCACAGCAAGAACCTTTAACATGACGGTGCAGGACACGGTGCAATCAAAAGATGTCGTGTCAGGTATTATCCAAATCAATGATATAAATGCATATGTATTATTTGATTCGGGTGCTACTTGCTCATTTATATCTAATGATTTTGCTAAGAAGTTAGAAATACCTAGTGAAGAGTTAAATTTCCCTTTAAACATAGAAATTGCGAATAGGGAAGTAATTTCTCTTAGGTTCGTATATAAGAACTGCAAGGTGAACATTAAGGGGAATGTTATGAAAGTAGATTTAATCCCGATAAAACTCGGAGAGTTTGATGTGATATTGGGAATGAATTGGTTATTCAATTATGGAGTGATAATTGATTGCCAAAAGAAATGTGTAAACCTTATGACTCAAAATCAAAGGTAGTTTTCATGGTAGCAAATCGCTGAGACAAATGAGATGTCGGCGATGATCCGTGCCAAGAAGTTGTTAAGTCGAGGCCGTAGTAGGTACTTAGCCTACATAGTCGATACTCAAAAGGAGAAGGGTGTGAAATCGGAGGAAATACGGTGGTTAAGAAATTAAATGGGCGTATTTAGGAGGATTTGTCAGGACTTCCGCTTGACAGAGAAATCGAGTTCGTGATCGACTTAGCGCCAGGAACCGCTCTGATATCGAAGGTCCCGTACAGAATGGCTCCGATAGAGATGAAGGAACTAATGGTGCAGATGCAAGAGTTGTTAGATAAGAAGTACATTCAGTAGAGCGTATCACCATGGGGAGCATCGGTGTTGTTTTTGAAGAAGAAGGATGGGTTAATGCGTTTTTGCATTGATTATAGATAATTAATTAAGATCACTATTAAAAACAAATATCTGTTGCCAAGAATAGATGACTTGTTTGATCAATTGAAGGGTGCTAGATATTTCTAAAAATAGATTTGAGAAGTGGGTATCACCAACAAAGTAAGGAAGGAGGATGTCTTGAAGGCGGCATTAGAACTCGGTATGGACATTACGAATTTTTGGTTATGTCTTTTGGTTTGACAACGCCCTACTGGCGTTCATGGATTTGATGAACAGGGTGTTTAAACCATTTTTAGACAAGTTTATGGTGGTATTTATCAATGATATTTTGGTGTACTCCAAAACTCAAGAAGAACATGTGGAGCACTTACGTCTGACGCTAGAGACGTTAAAAAAAGAAAAGTTATACGCGAAATTCTCTAAATGTGAATTTTGGCTAGAACGTGTACAATTTCTCGGGCATGTAATTGACAAGGATGGGATTTCAGTGGATCCATCAAAAGTCGAAGCTGTGATAAATTGGGAACAACCAAGAATTCCATCAGAAGTAAGAAGATTCTTGGGATTGGCAGGTTATTATAGACGATTTATCCAGGATTTCTCTAAGGTTTCCACTCCGTTAAAAAATTTGACAAGGAAATCTGTAAAATTTGTTTGGATGGAGAAGTGTGAAGAAAGTTTCCAAGAATTAATGAGGAAGCTTAGTGTGGCACCTGTGTTGTCATTACCAGATAATACAGGAAATTTTGTGCTGTATAATGATGCTTCACACAAAGGATTGGGTTGTGTCCTTATGCAGAATGGCAAGGTCATTGCGTATGCATCAAAGCAGTTGAAAGACTACGAGAAAGGGTATCCGACTCATGATTTAGAGTTGGCGGCAGTGGTGTTTGCGCTGAAGATATGGAGGCACTATCTCTATAGAGAGAAGTGTGAGATATACACAGACCATAAGAGTCTAAAGTATATCTTCACACAGAAGGACCTGAACATGCGTCAAAGGAGATGGATGGAATTGATAAAAGATTATGATTGCGAAATTTTTTATCATCCGGGCAAGGTTAATGTGGTTGCAGATGCCTTGAGTAGGAAAGGCCGAGAGAAGTTGAAGTTGTTAACCTATAAGGAGGAGCTCATTTCAGCAATGGCAAGGCTAGAGTTGGAAATCAAATTTCCAAAAGAATCCGATGAAAAAATATACCAGATGGAAGCTAGTCAAACTTTGGTAGACAAAGTGAAGAACGCTCAACTACAAGATGAAAAATGCAAAAAAATAAAGGAAAGTGTGGTCGAAGGAAAAGAAGTGAAGTTCAAGGTTGATACTGAGGGAATACTAAGATTCGAGGGACAAATTTGGGTTCCAGCAGTACAGGAAATTAAAGAAGACATCTTGATAGAAGCTCATAGCTCAAGATATTCGATTCATCCGGGAAGTACGAAGATATATCAAGATTTGCGGTGACATTTTTGGTGGCCAAATATGAAAAGAGACGTTGCAGAATGCGTGGCAAAGTGCTTGACATGTCAGAAAGTGAAAGTTGAACATCAAAGACCAAGTGGATTACTTCAACCGTTGGAAATACCGAAATAGAAGTGGGAGCATATCACAATGGATTTTGTGGTAGGTCTTCCAACGACTCAGAAAGGATACGATACGATATGGGTGATAGTGGATAGATTAACGAAATCCGCACACTTTTTGCCAATAAAGATTAGATTTAATCTTGATCAGTTGGCGAAGCTATACGTTAAAGAGATCGTCTCAAGACATGGAGTTCTAGTGTCAATTGTATCAGACAGAGATCCGAGGTTCACTTCAAATTTCTGGAAGAAACTTCAAGAATGCATGGGAACGCAACTGAAAATGAGTACAACATATCATCCGCAAATCGATGGTCAAAGCGAACAATCCAGACGGTAGAAGATATGCTTAGAGCGTGCATAATGGATTTCAAAGGAAATTGGGATGATCATCTACCGTTGGTGGAATTTGCATACAGTAACAGTTACCACGCAAGCATTGGTATCTTTGCCATCGAGGCATTATCTGAGAAGTGCAAAACTCCACTATCTTTGGGATGAAGTTGGTGAACGTCAAGCTGCTAGGACCCAAGCTGGTAAAATGCATCACCGTGAAGTTATAAAACTCATTAGAAGCAAGACTAGTAGTACTTCAAGATCGACGAAAAAAAAGTATCTTTGATCAACACAGGCAGAGTCGTGAATTTGAAGCAGGAAATTTCGTGTTCTTGAAAGTTTCTCCTTGGAAGGGGAAAATTCATTTTGGCAAGAAAGGAAAGCTCAGCCCAAGGTTTATTGGACCTTTCGAGATATTACGAAGAGTGGGAGAGGTGGCTTACGAAGTAGCTTTACCTCCAGAATTAGAGCATGTGCATAATGTTTTTTATGTTTCGGTATTACGACCGTATAAACCTGATTACAAGCATGTGATAGAGTATGAACCTTTACAGTTCGATAAAGACTTGTCTTATGAAGAGGTTCCTATCCAGATAGTCGACAGGAAAGAACAAGTGCTCAGAAATAAGGTGATACCTTCTGTGAAGGTTGTAACGACCCCAAAATTCATACAATTTAATTCTCGACTTCGATCGTTAATAATACATTCAACCTCTAATTTTACATCCTTAAACGATAATACAACCATTGAAATTTGTGGAATAATTAAAATTTTCTATTATAAACTATCCTTGTTCCCAAAACCTTCAACCTTTACATCTAAATATTTCAGAATCATTTTAATACTACAATAGTTTACATCGCAAAACGATATTACAATTCAACATTAATACATTATTCGGAACCTTAAACATGGTTTAAATAATAATAACACAACCAAAGTGTATAAATCTTCAAGTATCACATCTGATTCATTTCTTTCAAGTAACACATAAATTTACCTTGAATCTTGAACTTGCAAAAGTGGTTATTTGCAAGGTTGAGCTCGACAACTCAGAAAAATCTAACAGTTTTCATGCATCACATAGCACATAATAACATACTCAAGATATAACATACATGCTACAGTTCATATAACAAGTATAAAGATTGAGTCCTTACTCAATCAACATGCTTTAATCAATCAACATAGTCATAAAACGACTTTAACATTTCATACTTTCAACATATATATAACACATCATGTTTTTTGCAATAAAGATTTAAAACAGTTAATCATCAAGTTCACATAGCAAATAGGAACTGAAAAACTTGCCTGATCCGTAGTTTATGAACTACGACTTAACTGCTTAATACTTATCAACACTTCGTGTATTCCTACACATTTATATAATCATGAATTCACATCCATTAGTAATATATTAACGCATAGTAGTTGTAATGTAAACTTTACGCTATATCTCATAAGTTCGATGACATCCAACTTTGGATATGCTATAAACATCATATTAACCTATTTTTAAAAGTTATTGGACACCCATTTCGGATATGATAGATAGTCCAAAATAGTGTTCAAAAAGGGTGTTCAAATCTATTTTTCATTTTTTCCTAGCTTTCCCTCTCTCGCTAAAATAGTCATAACTAATTCGTTTCAAAACATTTTTGAGCGATTCTTGAGCCCACGCGAAGCTAACTTCCGAGGCTACAACTTTCATTCTTTGACCATTTCCAAATTCAAAACACAAAATTCTGGAAAATTCGTTCAAGGTGACTGTCCCAAGTTGGTTAGACAGTTTTGACGCGACTACTTTGAATGGTCATAGCTCTTTGCTCCGAAGTCAGATTTAGTCCATTCCGGAGTCTATGGAAAGATAATTCAGTGTAATATAACATACCAAAAGCCCCGAAGTTTCTGGAAACATTAACTGATCGAAACAGTGTCTCAAAAATCACCTCCCGCTGCTGACTTTCAGTTTGACAAATTCGACACATTTCCTTCCAATCATCGTAACTCCCTCATCCGAGGTCGAAATGAGGCCATTCCAAAGCCTATGGCTTCCTAACTCAGTGCACTACAACTACCCAGAAACTCAGAATTTTTCAGGCAACATAGTTATTCCAGAATTTGACACTATAGTCACTATTCATTCAGTTTTCATTTCTAGACATGGTTTACTAAAATCTTCATCACTGATTCATTTTAACTCCGTTTTGGTTTATTCAAGTTAGGTAATCTTCAAAACTTAGAGGGATATAACATACAATCATCAAATTAAGCTTTTATACATAAATCAAAAGCACAAATGGTCCTCAAGCTCAGTCCCAAAAATTGTCCAACATGGTTCTTTGTAAATATTTTATTTTGTGAGTTTTGGTTACACTTGGATGATATTAAGGCTTCATATCTCTAATTAAAGTCATTAGAACTCATTTACATAATCAATTACAAGCCAAAATAAACATAGTAAACTAACTAGTTTACTAACAAAACTAACTAAACTTTCAAAATTTAAACTTTAACTAACAAACTAAATACAATATTTAAAATAATAACATTACCAAAAATTAAATAAGAAACATACCCGAAAATACGAGTTTCACAAACTAAATACGCACTTCCACGCCAAAATTTAACTAAGGAGATCTTTATAAAAAGTCCTCCCACAACAAAGTCTTTCTCAAAAATTGGAGGCCTTATTGTTGGTGAATGGAACAAAGAATCAAGCCCTTCTATTTATAGGTTTAGCAAAGGGTAAAGTTCTCAATTTAGTTGATGTGAGACTTGGTTTATGTGACGCCCCCAAAATTAGGTATACATCACCCATCTTGGGTAGTCAGATACATGGTACAGAATTTAAATACAACTTACTAATATAAGCGTAGCGTATGCAATCGACATAAAGCGTGAGTTTGAATACAAATATTGTCTACTAGATATTATACAAACTCAAAAGGAGTCCTCATTACAATTATTATCACACTTCATTTCACGAATAGTGAGGACTACTAATGCTATCCTCTGGACCATTACTCCATTCTCAACTCGTCCCGGCTATGTTCTCATTTCACGAAGAGAATAGTGAAAGAAAGGGTGAGCTTCAACTAGCCCGATGAAATATTATGACTAAGATAATGCAGAATAAATTATCAATAGCCTTGACATTGTTAAACGATAAAATATAATAAACATCAAATTTAAGCTGCTTGTGAACAAGCGATCCATTAAAAGAGTCAGTAGAAAATAAAATCTACTATCTTTTATGATTTAAAGGTTTTCATCAACTTATTATAAATAGAGACTAAACTTTAATAAATAATCCACATCATCGAATCACCCCCGCACTTTTACGGCGAGGATATTCTTTAGTATCATTACCACAATTATTTACTGCAATACGGGCGAGAATAGTTGTGTATTCATTAATAGTCATGATCATGCCAACAATTGTCCATCAATGCACTACGGCCATTGAGGACTTTTACCACATCATTTGTAACATTACGATTAAATGATTACATTGAATAATCCTCAGTCGTAATCATACCAAGTCCATCCATGCTCTATAGGCCACGATGACTTTAAAAAATATAAACATGAGGATGATGACAATGATATAAGAATTGAATAAAAACAAGTTCAAGAATTAAGTTTTTAGGAACTAATAACATCCAAACCGACATGATCTTTGCTTTGTAGAGTAAAATTCAAGAATGATCGGAAGAATATTTCCATGAAAAGATCTTTGGATGAAACGCAAATATCGAGGATATTCTACTAATTTCATGGAGTATAGAAGTCAAAGTTTTAACCAATTTGGGTATAATAAAGAATGGAATAACAAAAGAAATCACCGTGCATGCGGTTGCTTGCGCATAGACAGAGTTATTCAATGAGAATAATAATAACGAAACCGGTCAGGTGAAATTCACACCGCAAGCGGGATGTTCCACAGAATAATAAAGATGGAACCCGATTAGGTGTAAAACACACAGATAGGATATTCCAACGAGAATGATAAAAATTTTAACCAGTCCTGTAAAACACACAGAGCGAGGATGTTCCAGCCGAGAATAATAAAGATTTTAACCGAGTCCGTGTAAAACACATGCAGGATGTTCCAATAGAATAATAATAAAGATTTTAACTAGGTCCTGTAAAACACATGAGCGAGGATGTTCCAACGAGAATAATAGAAGAATGGAATAAAGAAGAAGATCACCAAGTATAGGGGATTCAGCATATCTGAGTTATTCCAATGAGAATAAATAAGAATGGAATAACAAAAGAAGTTCTCTTCATGAATACAAAAGAATAACACACAGATTACGAATACAACAAATAATATTCCCTACCTTAGAAGAACCGAATATTGGCAAAGTGAAGTAGCGAGAATACTTTTCTTCTTTCTCTCTATAGTTTCTCTCTCAGAGTTTAATGAATTAAGTAAGAAAATAATGAAGGAATGAGTTTCTATTTATAGGAAAATAGAATGCATAGTAATTAATCCATGAGCGGTCGTATTGATTTACTTTAATCGACGGTCCATATTTAAAGAAAAATCTTTTAAATAAAATATAATATATTCTATTTATATAAAAACATTTTACTATGCAAACACTATGCAACACTATGCAAAAACACTATATAAAAATACTATGCATAATAAAATATAATATATTTTATTTATAGAATAACTTTAATAAAGTATTACATTTTATATAAAAAGATGTTTCGCTTTTATTACGTTAAAATACGAATAAAACAAAACGTCATTATCGCTATAATAATTCATATTATTAATCGACATAATGGAATCAAACCGAGTGACTTCTCACATAAGCATCGATCAATACCGCGTTTCTACTACGCAACCACACGTATTCTTCGTACTTTTACTACCGAGTAGTTCAACAATATCAACGGTAAAACTTCCGCCAGTTATTTCAATAAAATATTTTGTGTCATTTTCTCAATCCGACAATAATTTTGTTGTGGGGTCCACCAATGATTGAGTAGTTGTCTGAATATTCCCCTGCTAAACCTAATATTCCCAGACCAATCGAATATAATATAACCACTTGCATACTTTGTAAAATTTATAAATATTACCCTGAACTATAACATTATATCAAATTATTCCATAATATTCAAAAATAATATTTATAGAAAATTCATCTTTATTTATAAAAGCTGGGGTCTTACAGTTTATACTAATTATAATTTGTGTATACTAATTTTTCCTATTTTCATCATGCTATGTGTATTCATTCATCACGAATTCGTTTCTTAACCAATTTGATCCGTTCAAGTTGCGTTGTTTTCGTTTTATAGAGGAGAATAACAATCATCCATCAATTTAAAGTTTCAATCATGAATTCATCATCAACTTTAGTCCCAAAGTACACAAAACACACATACAATCAAAAACCCAAACTCCTCTTCTTTAGTATAAATACATGAATTTGATTTTTGAAAATTTATTTCTAGATGACCATTATCAAATTATAAATATCTAATAACATATAAAACATTCGTTAGAAATAAAAAACCAAAACTAACCAAAACTCCAATTTTAAATGAAACTCAAGAACACATAAACTAGAAATATAAACTAAATTATGTACATTTAATTCCTTAAGAAATAAAATACCTTATCGGTAAAATTATAATTTCAATTCAACCGTTATAATCATAACATTATTTAACAAATTCTCACTCCTCTAATTTAATTATTTAATTAAATTAGAATATCCTGATTATACTCGCATAATGTAAGACCCCAACTTTTTTGAATAAAGATGAATTTTCTATAATTATCATTTTTGAATATTATGGAATAATTTGATATAATGTTATAGTTGTGGGTAGTATTTATAAATTTTGCAAAAGTCACGCAAGTTGTTATATAATATTCGATTGGTGGGGAATATTCGCTTTTAACAGAAATATTAAATGCAATGGCACAATCATTAGTGGACCCCACAATGAAATTATTATCATTTGATTGAGAAAACGATAAACATATTTTATTAAAAATAACGGCGGAAGTTTTACCGTTAATCTTTGTTGAACTACTCAAGTAATAAAAGTACGATGTCTGGCGTGGTTGCATAGTAGCACACGGTATTGATTATTAATACTTACGTGAGAAGTCACTTAGTTTTGTTCAATTATTGCTATAGTAATTATTGCATAGTATCTCACGTTATTTGATTCAATTATTGTCGATATTTTATATATTATTAAATTAATAATTGAAATGACAGAGTTATTAATATTATAATTTACAATGTTAACGATGTCTAGAAGTTCTGCCAAAGAGAAGTTTGGTCACCTAATTGAGCGCCAATAGGGAGAAATCCTTATTGGAAAGCCCCCTCTTTCCTGGGAATGACCTAGTCGATTAATGTTGTGAATTGTAATAAAGATGATAAATGTTGTTAAAATTATTAAGGTGATTTTTATGAAGTCTGCTTATTTTATGAATTCTTATTTTACCCATTTTTCAAAATAATCGGTAGAAAGTTATTTTATATAATAAAAGGTGGGGGCCCACGAGTGGGACCCATGTGTTTGGCAAAGTCTTGGTTGAAGACATTTTATCACGAGGGAATTAGGGGGGGGGGAGAAAAAAAGGGTCAGGAAAGGAGTATTATTAAAGTTATTATATATATATATATATATGATTGATAATGATATGGGCGGGACCCACATATTGGGAGAATAATTTTGGGGAGTGAAAAGTTTGTTGGGAAGGAATACTGACCGTCTATATATGTATAATATATAATATATATTATATTTTATTTAAAAGATTTTGCTTTAGTTATGGACCGTCAGATCAAAGTAAATCAATCTGGACCGTTCATGACTTAGTTAGTATGCAGTCCATTTTCCTATAAATAGAAGCTCATTCCTTCATTATTTTCTTACGAATTCACTGAACTCTGGAGAGATAAACTGTAGAGAGAAAGAAGGAAATTATTCTGCTACTTAACTACTCATATATTCAGTTCTTTTATGGTAAGGGATATTATTCTTTTGTATTCAAAAAGAGAACTTCCGTTATTCTATTTCTTTATTATTACATTGGAATAACTTTGTATATCTGAAGCTACCCTATACTTGGTGATATTCTTCTTATTATTACATCTTTATTATTCATTTGGAACATCCTGTCATGCATTACTTTACTACATGGGACGTGGTTCCGCCTCTATTATTCTCGTCTTTAATATTCCATTGGAACATCACATGCGTGCTTTTACTGCTGGACTGGTTCCGCTCTTTATTATTCTGTCTTTATTATTACATTGGAATATCACATGCATGTATTTTACACCTCCTGGTTCCGCTCTTTATTATTACGTATTTATTATTACATTGGAATAATCACACTTTGTCTGCAATCGCATGCATGGTGATTTCTGTTGTTATTCCATTCTTTATTATTCTATTGGAACATCCCAGCCGATTGTGATTTTCACCTGACCTGGTTCCGTTATTATTATTCTGATGGAATAACCTGTCTATGCGAAGTTCCGCGTGCATGGTGATTTCTTTTGTTATTCCATTCGTTATTATACTCAGTTGGTTAAAATTTTGAATTCTATACTCCATGAAATTAGAGGAATATCCTTGATATTTGCGCTTCATCCAGTATTTTTTTTCATGGAAATATTCTTCTGAGCATTCTTGAATTTTACTTTACAAAGAAGTATCATGTTGACAATTTGGACGTTATTAGTTCCTGAATAACTTAATTCTTGAACTTGTTTTTATTGAATTGTTATATCATTGTCATCATCCTCATGTTTATATTTTTTAAAGTCATCTATAGCTTGTAGAGCATGGATGGACTTGGTATGATTATGACCAGGGATTATTCTGTGTAATCATGACCGTAATGTAACAAGTGATGTGGTAAAAGTCCTCATTGGCCCGTAGTGCATTGATGGACAGTTGTTGGCATGATCATGACCATTGATGAATACAGAAATATCTTTATCCCAGTAGTGCATGGAATTTGTGGTCGTGACCTAATGAATATCCTTGGTTGTAGTCTTGGGGATGATGTGGATTATTTATTAAGTGAGTCCCAAATGATAAAAGTGATGAAAAACCTTTTAAAACATAAAAGATAGTAGATTTTATTTTTTACTTGACTCTTTTAATGGATTGCTTGTTCCGATGCAGTTAAACTTAATGTCTATTGTATTTTATCAGTTTAACATTGTTGGAGACTAATGATAATTTATTACGCATTATCTTCGCTATAATATTTCTTCTTTGGGCTAGTTGAGCTCACCTTTTCTTTCACTTTGTTCTCTTCGTGAAATGAGAACGTGGTAAATTTGGACAAGTCGGGAATCAGAGTGATGTTCTGGATGATAGTGTTAGCAAGTAGTCCTCACTATTCTGTTAAATAGTGTGACAATAAATGTATTGAGGACTTATTTTGAGAGTGGATATTGTCTAGAAGGCAATATTTGTATTAAAACTCACAGCATGTATTTTGTCGTACTTTACACGACTGTTGTATAATTAAGTTATATTTTAATTTTGTATCATGTATTGGCGACTCATGATGGGTGATGTATACCTATTTTGGGGGCGTCACACATAATAAAATACGTATAAATCCCATCTATTTTATCACACTTAAATAAACTATCCCATAATAATTTTCATCAAATATTTATTTAATACCATAAATATTCATTTTATTCCATAAAGTTTGCAACTAAAATATTTAATGTACTTAATAAATATTTTACTCGCATTATACTAACATTTATATTTTCATGCAATATATTACCTTCTCACTTTATTAAATCAATTATACTTGTATTAATTCACTATTTTAATTAAGTGAATTATTCACACTATTTATGAAACTTAACTCATAATAATTTCTATTGCCCACAAGGCATAATAATTAAAATTATATTATCTCATAAAATAATTTCAACTTAATTAAATAAACTAATATTATTTAATTTCTTTAATAGTTTAATTAACTATTAAATCTCACATTCTCCAACATATGAATATATAATTCTCTTCACACCAAATCACATAATTCAAAATATATACACCTCATAATAAGAATTTTAATTATTAAATTCTTATTTTAATAACTTATAAAAATTCGGGTTGTCACAAAGGTAATATGGAGGAACCACAATGTCGAAGAGGTTACGTGGGAACTCGAAGCTGAAATGATGAAGAATTACCCTGAGTTATTTGTTTAATCTGTGTCTTCGATTTTTGGGACAGAATCTTTGTAAGTAGGGAAGAATGTGACGAATGATTTGTTTGAGTTGTGATTCTGGGGACAGAATCCTTGTAAGGAGGGAAGGATATAACACTCCAAAATTCTAATGATAATTTTTAAATGTTTATTGGGTTATATAAATATTTAATGGATGTGGTTATTGTTGAATAAATATTTAATTTGATTTGACTTGATTGGTTAATTATTTGTTAAGTAAATCATTAACGAGCTAAGAAAATTAATTGTTATGAGATAATATTCTAATTTAATTAATAAATTAAGTTAGAGAGTTTATAATGATTAAATGGATTATTATAATGTTGTAATTTAATTTAGTAAATTAAGTGTGACCATAAACTATATAATAAATGGTTTATTAAAATAAATTAAAGGAGTTTAATTTTGTTTTGCCAAACAAGGCTTAAATATATTAAGTCTTTAATTTTTAAAGAGTTTTGTCAAACGAAGCCTTATGGCTTTTGGTTTTATTTTGAATTTTGAATTATAATAAACAAAATAAATAAAATATAATTATAATCTATACGTTATATGTTATATGTTTGGTAACCGCTATTTTTAATAAGGTCATTAGTAAGCGTATTATTATTATTTTATGTTGGCTAGCCTATCAGTTAGTTTACGCTTAGTAGCTTAACTCTTATACTGAGAAAAGAAAAGAGAAAAAGTTACAGAGGGTTTTAGAGAGAATTGTCGAGAACGCGTTGAGAGAGAAAGAAATTTGGGATTGTAGAAAATCTTTGAGTTCTTGAAGCTTTTCTAAGGGTTTAACAAGTATCTTCTTAAACAACAAAAGGTATTTTTCCTATAATCTTAATACTATATAACTATATATGTTTTACGTTCTCTGTGTTCTTGAAGTGCACTCACTATGTATAAAGCTTTTACAAAATTTTCTGTAAATCATGTTTTTATAATTGATTAGAAAATTTTGTGTATTTGTAATTGTAATTGTTATACTAGCATATATATATATATATATATATGTGTGTGTGTGTGTGTGTGTGTGTGTGTGTGTGTGTGTGTGTGTGTGTGTGTGATTGTATGCTTAACATATATATAGAATTGTATGCTAAATTAAGTCTGCAAGAACAGAATTTGGTTTTACAGTGATTACATATACATGAACATGATTTTGTAGGATAACAAAATTAGTATGTGATTGTATGCTAATTATGAAATTGAACCTTATGTATGTTAATTGGGTAAGAACTTAATGAGAACATAGTTCAAAGGAATGGATTCATTGGATAATTGTTGTTTACAGTGTTAAACCTTGTCAAACAACGTCAACAATGGAGTTGGGTTTTAAACTATGGTTTCAAGGATTTAAATTTTCTGAAATTGTTGTTTAATTGCTTTAAATTGGTATATGTATGATAAGTAAATATTTATGAGTAATCTATATAAGTTTTATGTCTTAATTTAGATGGTAGCGAGATTAATTAGTCCGAATTTAGTTATTACGTTTCTTCGTGGTTGGGTTACGTAAGTTTTGGCGCCCAACGCCAAAATCTGAACCCCAACTCTGATTTTCGCGCCTCAGAGCCAAAAATAGCCCAGAACTTCGCGCCCAATGGTCAAATTCGCCCCAGCCTAATTTCGTCTTTGCTTGGCATATCGTCGACTTAGTTCTCGTGCCCCAGCGCTGGAATAGTAGTCTAGGTCGGACAGTTTTGACCTCCTTTAGTAAAACGAACATAACCTTTTCATACGAACTCCGATTGAGGTGATTCAAGATGATTCGAAACGAGGACGAATAGGCCTATAAATTTTATTCTTTATGGTTTTCAATTTGAAATCGTTTGAAGGCTCAAAATGGACATCTTTAGGACTATTGTGTATTTGGAGCCAATCGGAGGGCGTCGGGATGCGCGAATGAAAGTGCAATCCTTTGTGTATTAGTATAACCTAATGATAATATATTGGACATGTAATAGGATGTTGTATCAAGTTGTTAATGTGTATGTGGTGAAATGACATGATCACTTAAGTAGTTGTAATAAAGCTAAAAAATAATGTTCATGAAAAGATGCGGTGTTGTTCAAACTTAAACTTAGTTAGTAGCTATACTAAAATTAAGAAAGCTGTAAGACCCCAACTTTTATGAATAAAGAATAATTTTCTCAAAATATATTTTTGAATATTATGGTGTGGATTTGATATAATGTTATAGTTGTGGATAATATTTACAAATTTCGCAAAGTAAGCAAGTGGTTATATAATATTCGATTGGTTGGGGAATATTCGTTTTAACAGGGAATATTCGTATGACGACACAATCATTGGTGGACCCCACAACGGAAGTATTGTCATAATTAGAAAATAACATAATTATCTTTTTATAAAAATAACGGCGAAAGTTTTACCGTTAAACTATTGAACTACCCTTAGTAAAAAAGCACGATGTCTGTACGATGGTTGCAAGTAGCCAATTTGTATTGATTATTGATGCTTACGTGAGAAGTCACTCAGTTATACTCAATTATTGCTATAGTAATTGCTGCATCATATCTCTAATATTATTGATTCGATTATTGTCACAGTATCATCTGCATAATTTGATATATTATTAAATCAATAATTGAGACGACAAAGTTATTCATATTATTAAATTGCAATATTTACAATTTTTAAAAGTTCTGTCAAGGAGAGGTTTGGTCATCTAATTGGAGGCCAATAAGGAGAAATCCTTATCGGAAAGCCTCCTCTTTCCTGGGAACGACATGGTTATTAAATATTGTGAGTTATAATATTATTGATGAATAAGTTCGTGTTGATTAAAGATGAAATTGATAGTTCCATTGTGTTGGAATTATTAGTGTTAGTGGAAATCGACATTTATTTCGATATTAATTGATGTCTGAAAGTTATACTGACCAGTTAGGTAATTAATTGGATAATTAAGTAATTAATTACTATTAATTCACATGATTATAACTATTTGTTCACATGTGTGTACTATTGATTCACATTCTTGTACTATTAGGGGAGTTGGTGCAAGTTTGATAATACTTGCAGGACTAAATTAAAAATGAAAGAAAAGTTGAAGGTAGTGTATTGTAATATTTCGAGCCCCAAAACGTGCAATTATCGAAACTATATTTTCCTATAAATAGAAGCTCATTCTTCCTTCATTTCTCACCAATTCACTAAAGCTATATAGCAATTATTATAGAGAGAAATTATAGAGAGAAAGAAGAAGAGAAGTCTGCTACCTCTTTACTCCAGTATCCAGTTTCTTTCTAAGGTAAGGGGTATTATTTCGTTCGTATTCATGAAGAGAACTATTGTTATTCCATTCCTTATTATTATGTTAGAATAACCTGTCTATGCGAAGTACCGCATACACGGTGAAATTCTTCTATTATTCCATTCTTTATTATTTTGTTGGAATATCACATGCATTGATTACGCTAGACACGGTTCCATTCTTTATTATTACATTTGGAATAACTCATGCATGCGTCTATCGCATGCATGGTGAATTCTTTGTTATTCCATTCTTTATTATTCTATTGGAATATCATATACATGCGGATTACGCTAGACACAGTTCCCATTCTTTATTATTCATTGGAATAACATATACATGCGGTCTATCGCATGCATGGTAAATTCTTTGTTATTCCATTCTTTATTATTCTCATTGGAATATCCTCATCGTGTGGATTATGCTAGACACTGGTTCCATTCTTTATTATTCTGTTGGAATAACCTATCCGCTTGCCTATCGCATGCATGGTGAATTCTTCCGTTATTCCATTCTTTATTATTCTGTTGGAATATCCTGTCTATGCAGATTACGCATGACCTGGTTCCATTCTTTATTATTCTATTGGAATAACTTGTCTATGTGATTATCACATGCATAGTCTGGGTCGAACAGTTTTGACCTCCTTTAGTAAAACGGCCATAACTTTTTCATACGAACTCCGATTGAGGTGATTCAAAATGATTCAGAACGAGGACGAATAGGCCTGTAACTTTTATTCTTTAAAGTTATCAATTTGAAATTGTTATGAAGGGTCAAAATGGCCATCTTTAGGACTGTTGTGTATTTGGAGCCAATCGGAGGGCGTCGGGATGCGCGAATGAAAGTGCAATCCTTTGTGTATTAGTATAACCTAATAATAACATATTGGACATGTAATATGATGTTGTATCAAGTTGATAATGTGTATGTGGTGCAATGACATGATCACTTAAGTTGTTGTAATAAAGCTAAAAAGTAATGTTCATGAAAAGATGCGATATTGTTTAAACTTAAACTTAGTTAGTAGCTATACTAAAAGTAAGAAAGCAACTCATGAAGGTAATGTTAGTGTAACTAATATGTATTGTCAATACATATGGTATGTATTGGACTTGTGGTGAATGTGAGTAGTGATTGTTTAACCTACGCTCGAGGCAAGTTTCTAAACTTATCTTTTTATATTGAGCAAGTTCTCTAACTCTACTTTTATAATTGTGCAAGTATCTAAACTATCTTTGAGAAAGTTTTCCTAACTCTAAGCTTTCTTTGTGCAAGTTTCTTAACCCTAATTATATCGTGCAAGCTCCTAAACCTTATCTCTTGATTTTGAGCCAATCTTTAACTTGTTAATTAGCATGCAAATTTCTACGTTCTAACACACTAATGTTGAACAAGTTTTATCATTCAACTTATTATTTGTTATGCATGCTTAAGATTCAACTCTAAATAAGGTTTTAACCTTATCTTAACATTGTTTAAGCAAGGTATGTTACATTATTCAATACTTATGCTCTTAGATTATTCCTAAAGCGTGACCTTATTACACAATGTTGATTCACTTATGAATTATTCCATAGCATAATGTTATTACAGTTTTATTCAACTAATCCTTAGTTGATGTTCATAAACTCTAAATTACCTTGAAACTTATCCAAACCAAACTTACTTTGGTGCGGACTCGTATTCTAAATGCTGAGATGAACAACCCTATTATTAGGGGATAACTTACGCGTAGCGTTAAAATGTTTATGCATAATACATTGTACGAAGGGCTGATCCCCCTAAGTACGAGGAGTCCTTATAGTCTTATGACTGTTAAAGTTGGAGTTGAAAGATTACTCGCAACTGTGGACATAGTTCGTGGTCTTATGACCCTCAGATATTTATATTCCATATTTTGATTCCAGACTTTGGTTATCATTGATAGAGTACTATTCAGTTTTGATGAGCCTATTTATTGGTAGCTATTATATTCTTGTTGACTTATTGCTATATCTAGTGAGCATTTGTTTTGCTCACTCTTGCATATTTATACACTCATTGCAGCTAAAGTTGAGAAGGTAGATGAGCCTTCAACTAGCAAAGAAAAGGGGAAAATGTACAAGTGATGCAGACTTGTAATTTTATTTATTGTGATGGTCATAAACTTTTAAATAATGATGTGATGTAATAATTTTATTTCTGCACTTGAATGATGTTTAAGGTTAGACACCCTGGGAAGATTTTTATTTAATAATGTAACCCTATTTAAAGGAAGGATTTATGGTTTAAATATTATTTTATTTGGGTAGATAGTATGAATGTATAGATAATGAACACCAAATCTTGAGAGAATGAAGTACTTAGATTTGGGGGTGTCACAATTTCATTTTAAGGACTTTACAAAGCTGTTTTTACTTATGTAAGATCAACCTAACATATTTGATCAGTTCTTTCTAAGTCCTTGTACATTTGTTTCTATTATCTATCAAAGGACTTTACAGCTTTTCTTAATGCATCCATACTTGCATATTCATTCATATATATATATATATATATATCATAATCAAATCATATGTAAATAGGAATATCATTCACATGCTTATTTCTGACACAGTCCATTGATGATAAGTGAACGGGAGATCACAAGGAGAAAGCGAGCTGGGCACGCCACAAATCTGAGGTGTCTTGCTATTCAGAAGAGACCCGAACAAGGAGTCAAGCTATTAGTTCCTGAGATCAGTCAAGGCAAATAGAAGTATTGAAGCATTGCATAAAAGAAGGAAGAGGTGTTCTACTTTAAAGATCCAATAAACACTCTTCAGGATCGTAGTGTTGTCTCAACCTGTCAATGGGCAACATTCAACAAGACACACCACGATCAGGTCCAAGAATATATGCATAAGAATCTTAGAGTTTGGTTATCTGAAGATTGAAGCATTGGCAACGGTTCAATCTGAAGACTGATATTTGAACATTGCTGTTTGAGAGCATCGATGCAAAAGGACAACTCCTGATGTTCTGATCATGAAGTCAGAAAGGAGAAATAAAGTTGACTACCTGCCCGAGGCACCAAAGTGACGTTTCTGATGGGGTGGGTGAAACAGTAGACTGCAGTGTCAGAAAGATGAAAAAGGGGATGTCATGTAACATCTGCAGTCTGTATCAAATAACTCGAGATTTGCGAAGCAATTCAAATAAGTGAAATAACCTTTAACGACTATATTCCAACGGGAAGATTGGGAAGGAGTATATATAATCCAAAGCTTCAAAGATTAAAAAGTGAGCCAAGTTGAAGAATCGTTGAGTTATTGGAATGCTATAGTGTTGACTCTACGAGTTCCACCAGAGCTAAACAGAACTAGTCTCAGCGACAGTGAAACTACAAGGTGGAAGTGAAGCAGCTTTAAAAAAGGACTTGAACAGACTAAAGCTTCACTCAACAAATATGAGAATGCCACTGAAGATGGCAGGCAAGCTGAGAGCCAAAAAGGCCAAGAAAATAGCATTCAGAAAAGTGGCAGAGTACAATGAAGATCAAGAGAGCCACTCTATGAATCACCATGAATCAAAAGCTGAAAAAGAACAGATGTAGAATCATGTCTGCAAAACATTCAAGAAGGGTTCAGGGAATGCTAAGTGTCAGATGAAGTCTACCAAAACCTCAAACACTTAGCAAACCTAAATGGTGATGGTGCACAGCTGACATCAGATGAATATGAGAATAACAGAATAAAGATCAGCTGCACCAGAGAAGATGTGGTCCAGACTCGAAGTAGAATGCAAAGGGGACCATGCCAAACTGCTAAGTACAGAATATGATCAAGCTTAAAGACATCTTAGCAGCAGGGCACCACCACCAACAACAACAACAATCAACCAGGGCCTGAGGGGTCCTTGTCCGGAGGGACTAAATGAAGTTCCAAGCCTGCTGGGCTTGAAGAGTTCCTAGGGAACTAGAGGAGTTCCAAGCCTGCTGGGCTTGAAGAGTTCTTAATGAAGTGAAGTTCCAAGGTCACGGCCTCAAGGAATCTTCTTGATTCGTGGTGTTGCCTTCCTTAGTGGAAATCCTGCGAGTTAAAACAGAAGAGTGGATTAGGAGCTTGACTCTCTGAACCACTTCAAATCCCCTGTGTCATTTACATTATGTATCTAACTGCTATAACTGATATGTATATATTAACTGCTTACCACTTAACTAACTCTAAGAACAATGTATGTATAATTTTGAATATATCAATGAAGGGGATATTTTACTTATTCAACTGTGCTTGAAAAGATTCTTATGTTTATCATATGCTAATTCATTAGCAATACAATATAAATAGGAAAAGTATTTGAAATTAAAAAGATCTATTCAACCCCCCTTCTAGATCTATTATGTGCCTACTGGGAACTAACAATTAGTATCAGAGCAGATTCTCATGCTATATTTAAAAGATAATCGCTTTGAGTCTGATCCTAGTCACAAACATTGTTCTAAACTTAGTTTTGTAGTAAGTCACTTGTAAATGCAGATGAGCGTTGCAAATATTGTGTACAGGTAAATGTGTATATACACCTAAAGCTGCTCAGATTGGTCCATATTCTTAAAAGCCATAACAAAAAGACCAATCCTTACCTATAGTCAATCTTGTAGTCAGAAGAGCAGATATGGGAGCTCAAGAGACATCAACAGCAAAGAGTCAAGCATCCACCAGACTGAAAGATGAAAAGGCCATATGTACTAAGAACTACTCATTCAAAGAAGAAAGAAGAATCTCTCAAATCTATATTTGGCCAACCAACAGCTGGATGTGAACCTTGAGGACTCAAGGTTGTCAAGGAACTAAAGATGTCAAGATTCTTTGAGCCTACATCTTCAAGACTATGACTGATTGATCAAAGGACAACTGGAGCAAAAATATGTCAGAAGTGAAAGAAAAGTATGTACATCAATGCCCAACCTCAGTATATCAAGATAAATGACTGTCAAGAAACTGACAATGTAAAGGTACGAATCCTCATCAGCATAAATGTATACATCATGTTGCACCACCTTATGCACTATAACAGTATTCTATCAAGAGACCATACTCTACCTAAAAGGGGGAGAGAAAAAGTACACTGAAGTTAAAAACTCAAATGCTAACAAACTTTCTCTCCATCCAAGTTTTAGGATTGAAGATAACATCTTGAAAGAAGTCTGAAATAAGTCATAAGCATACCAAGATTTAATTAATCTAAAGTGGAATAATCTTTACTGATGGGTTAGTATGTATGTACAAACCT
The DNA here is from genome assembly GCA_020205615.1 of Panax quinquefolius. Taxonomy (NCBI): domain Eukaryota; kingdom Viridiplantae; phylum Streptophyta; class Magnoliopsida; order Apiales; family Araliaceae; genus Panax; species Panax quinquefolius. Next base: position 15,639,684 of record CM035153.1, read on the forward strand.
ATGTTCTAAGTTTTTGATAACACATAGAGTATGATCAGTTCTACAAGAGTATCTTGAAGATTCGTAGAAACTGATCACCTCTATGAATCAGCCAGATACAAATTAGTGGTAGAACTAATTCTCACTCTGTGAACTTTTAAAATCCGTAAACATAACCAAACAAATGATGAAACCATCAAAGAAAAAGAGTGTTGTATTAAAATGGTTAATCTTACACACACTCATCTTCATGTATCTTAAAATGTCATATCTAAATTGAATACTTGCATCAACATGATTATTGATGATCAATGTGATGAAAACTCAAATACATGAGAAAAAGGGATTTTGAAAGCTAACCTGGCAGGACCCATTTAACCATGGGTACCAAAAATAGAAATTTATTTAACCTGCAGGTGCTTGGTCTATCTGACCACACTAAGGAATGCTGAAGCAGAAGACTTCTGTCAAGAAGATTCAACCAGCAGAAGGCTTAAGACATTTCAGAAGAATTTCTTACTAAGTCTTTATTTGTCAAAGCTTGTCCTTGAAGACTTGATGAGCTAACATGAATGAAGCTCATATGGTTGTTGATCTATATATGGAAGTAGACTATTCACCCTAAGATAAAAAGGGTCTTATATGCTCTATCATCCAAAGCATATCATCTGAGAAGAAACTTCGAGAAACTCATTATAGAAGCAGAAGTCCACAAGCACAAACTGTCAAGACTACATTCATAGTTCTGTCAAATTATCATAGAATGATCAGTCCTGAAGATATCTATTTCTATGATCCAAGGAGGTTTAAATGATTGTGATGACTTTAGTCAGAAGGAGATATGCAAGGATGCCTTTTGATGCACATGAAGAAGAAGATCTCACACTCCTCTGGGAAGATAGTATCAACTATGGGGGAGCAGTAACTTATTAAGGAAAAGCAGCACTGAAAGTATCTAAAATACACTATGAAGCAATGTACCAGTTATAAAATCCCAAAAGTTTGTGACTGATGAACCAAATGAAGATCCATAGTCAGTAGGAACGTCTCAAAACATACTACTGATAACCTTGTCAACCACTCAAATTAAAATCGAGGAATGCCTACGATCAAACATCTGATCGTAGTGTAAGAACAGAAGGACACCACGATTACAGCCAATGCAATTGTCTAAAGTTGGTAGATGAACTTCCCAGTAGAAAAGATCAAATGAGATATCAATGCTAATCACTTCTAAAGTCTTTCATCTGGAAAGCGCCTTAGGGACAAACCTGACCCTTAATTCACTCTAAGAGGTTGGCCCTTCCTGAGCTACCTTAACCCAGAAGGAATGTTTAGTCTAGTTCATCTCAAGAACCAGGATAGACAATGATCGTAAAATAGATTCTAAAGTAAACTCGACGATCGTAGTGCAACCTCAATAATCATAAAGTAGGCTCAACGATTGCAGTCTTCCCAGAGGATACACTAGCTCATAGGGAGCTCAGAAGAACTAGACATGCTCAATTATTCAGATTGTGTAGAGATAATTTTGGAAAGATGCCCTGCAGACTCACCTTAGAAGTTCAGTGCCCAAACTATCATGAGATACATCAGTGGTTAAGCCATATAACTTCAAGATAAGGATTAGTGTCAAATCATCAACTGAAGAATCTCTTAAAAAACGATCGTTAAGTCGACAAAGAAAATCGTAGAGTCCACAAGCTACCTCATCAAGCTACTCTACGTATTGAAAAGGTCAACGGTCAATCTACGTCAGTAATGCCCATTTCCTTAAAAGAATATTAAAACTGAATAGTTGTTCAGTTTATGGGGAGTTGTAGTTTCTTACTGGGCATCGTGCAACCAAAGAATGGCTGACACGTCACAGCTTATGCATAGTCAGAAGGAACTATCATAAAGACAAATTTAAAATCTTCATACAGTTACCAGAAGCTATCAAACCTATCTTCCTCCCTTTTTCAAACCCTAAAACCCTCTTCAACGCCCGAATACATCAAACCTCAAGCTTTGCCCAAATCACATTCAAATATCTCTCACAAGACTTCTGAGATTAAAAACCCATATACTTCAAACTATTCAAAATGGCAGATTAAAGAGTAATAACTGGCATTCAGCTTAGAACCAAGACGTTTGAGAAATCTGAAAAGAAGTTTAGAGATATTCTTGAACTTGTGAAGAAGGCTGGATTCTCAGAATGTCTTGAGGCAAACACTCGAATATATGTTGAACTGGTTAAAGAGTTTTACTCAAACGCAACCATAAATTCCAGAACCCTTTCCACCAAGGTCAAAGGTCAGACTCTAAAGCTGAAATCGTCCGACATCAATCAATGCTTAAGTTTTCCTGACCTAGGACTGAAAAACCTTGATGAGATCGACACTAAACAAGCAAAGGAGATTATGTTGTACAAAAGAAACTCGAATATGAAGGATATGAAGAAAAAGGAGTTTCCTGAAGAATTTGAGTTTCTTGCTGAAATAGTGGGCAAATGTATACTATGTAAGGATATTGCACACGGCACTGTGATTGATCAATAACTAAAGATTATGTCTGCAATAGTTATGAAGAAGCATATAAACTTTGGAGTTATTCAGCTCGATCAAATATGGAAAAGGCTGGAAAAGGCTGAGATGAAGAAGTCCACAGATAAACCCCTTACATAGGTTTTTCATAGAAGATTCTTGAGTATTGTACTGAAGAAGAAACTTGGAAGTAAGATAAAGGATAATGAAGGAGAACCACTGAATGTCCATAAAGGGATGTCTCCATAGCTGTTTATAAACTGAAAGAAAAATCCCAAGGAAAACAAGAGGCTAATAACAACTGGGAGCAGCAGCAAGGTCTGTGCAAAGAAGAGGAAGGCACAAGAGGTGGAAAGCTCTTAATCTGATGACTATGTATCAGTAGCAACAACACCAGCAAAGAAGAAGTCTAAGAGCATGAAGAATACAGAGGCTCCATCAAGTCGTCTCTCCACTGACCAGAAGAGGTATAAAGTAGGAGAAGAAAAAGTTTCAACTGCATAAACCCCAAAAAGAAGAAGGAGTAACAGACTACTCCAAGGGCCATCCAAAAAGAAAACAAAGGTGGCAAAGAAATCAATCTTAGTTCCCCAAGAAAGTCCATCTAACAAAGAAGAGGACGTAGAGTCAGAAGATGGGAAGGGAACTGAAAACCCCAAGATTAAACTCTCGAAGAGCAAGCCCAGCCATGAAGAAGAAGCTGAGTCTATGAATGAAATAGCCAACTCTAGTGGTGAAGAAGAACATATAAGTTCTGTGGCTAACACTTAGAGTTGCCACTCTGCTGAAGAAAGGTTGAAAGTTGAAACAATTGCATTCCCTATTAATAATGCTCCAACAAGTTCACATGATGACTCAAAAGATGTTGAGTCTGAAGAAGAAGAAGAACCTGCCCATATTAATGCTAAACATCTAGGAAGCTTGTCTGGTGATTCTGGGCTTCAAATTCTGAAGAAGAAGAAAAGTCTGACTCTCCTATAGCTAAACCTCCAAGGAGAAGAAAGAGCAACCGATTGCTTGCTAAATCTTTCTAAAAAAGGACAGGAGAACACTCCACTGCTATCATTGATTTGAGTGATGATGAGTTTGAATCCACGGAAGAAGAAGATGAAGAAATGGAAAAAGATTCTAATTCTACAAATCAGGAATCAAAGGAACACACTGATGAGTCAGATGAAGGAAGTATACACAGATCTAACTCCAGCCCTGGATGGAAAAGACTCCAGTTCTGAAATAGAAGAGCCAAAAAAAGTTCACATTCCTAACCCTGTAAATCGCAAGAGAAAAATTATAGTAGAAATTGACGAATCACTGGATGTGTTCACCGGTAGATGGATTAATCATGGGAATGAAAGGCTAAATGTGGTAATGATGACTACAGAAAATGTGCTCAATAATCGTAAGGCTATGAAGCTAGACACCTAAACTATAATATATGAGCCTGAAGTTAAGAACCATGCAATAAGGTGGTTTCACCCACATATGCCATGGGTAAAAGCATCTCTCATTGGAGATAACAGCTATCTCAAATGGGTCTTCTCTCATCTTCCCAACTTGGAGCTGGTGTCACAAAACTTTCCAAGGGTAAAGAAGTTTGCAACCAATATGATAAAAAACCAGTCTCACTTCAAAGTCTATCGACATGCTGGAAACCACTACATTCCCTATGATACTAGAGTTCCTTCTTCAACAAATCAAGGTTGACGTGAATGCCTTCATCATTATATGATTCCTTGAATTGGTTGATCTAAAGTGAAGGGGACCCGATTTCAACATAAATAAGGGCATCGATTATGTGAGCTAGTCTGAATGGCGAATCGCCTATTGTTGTCCTTGGAGTAGTTCGATATGCACGCAATACACTAAGTAGCTCTTCGGGCCATCTCACCTTCACCTCATCGAGCCTCTGTTTGATTCCATTCAGTAAATTCCTATTAGTGACTTCTACATGACCATTCAACCGAGGGTGAGTAACCAGGTCCTTTAAAAACTGCTCGAACTTGAAGCCCACAAATTTTTTGTCGTTGTCCAAAACCAACACCATAAGAATCCCGAATCAAAAGACTATGAACTCCTTTAGGAACTTCAAACATTCTTGCTCTGTAATCTATCGAAGAGGTTTGGCTTTCACCCACTTAGTCATATAATCAATGGTCACTACCACAAAGTTGACCTGGCCGTCTTTGGTAATGGACCCAAAATATCAATTCCCCACACAATAAATGAGATTGGGGATAGAACAGAGAATAACTCTTCGGGCGACTAATGAGGAATAGGATTGTTCAACTGGCACTTGGGACACTTTTGTACATAATCCTTAGCTTCCTGAAAAATTGTTGGCCAATAATACCCCTGTTGAAGCACCTTGTATGCCAACGCCTTTTCTCCCATATGATCGCCACAGATCCCCTCGTGAACATCTCGAAGAACATAGTCAGCTTCAGACGTTACCAAACATCTCAATAAAGGGGAAGAGTAAGCCCTTCAATATAAATTTCCATCAATAAACACATATTTTAAGCTTTTGTACTTGATTTTCTTCGCCATCTTCCGATCTGAAGGTAAGATGCCATCAGCTAGATAATCTAAATAGGGTGTGAGCCAACAGTTCGACCTTTCCATCGTCATCACCTCTGAACGTTGAACACTCAGAGAATTCAAAACCTCCAATTCGGCTGAGGTAGAGACCAATTATCAGACGGATGAAAGAGAGAACGACAAGGTGGAGATCGGGATTGAAATTTGAAGGAGATGAAGGTATCGTAATGCCAGAATTGGTCGGTGCCGGGCCAGAGGAAGGGGAAGAGAGAGATAACAACTTAAAGGGATAGATATGTAATTCGGCCTTAAAATTATTAAGCCAAAATTTACATGGAAAAAATAGTCATACACAGTTATGTATGTTTTATTTGTACACAGGCTGTCAAAACTACGTTGTTTTAGCATATTTTTTGATTTCCAATTTGGGAGGAGAGAAACTATTTTTTTTAAACAAATATGTCAAAACGACGTAGTTTTGATAGACTGCGCACAAATAAAACTTACAAAGTTGTGTATATCCATATTGCCCAATTTACAAATAGTGAGTGGACTAGGTTGTACCATAACTTGACCAAATTGTATAGGACCAAAATAAGTGATATATTATTTAGAAATGCAAAAAATAAATAAACATAAAATTCAAATTTCTATACAACGTGGAATACTTTAACTAGACTAATACTCAGTGGCATACGCATAGCGTGTATAAATTATATAGTGTAAAGAAAATATATAAAATTTGAAGAGATTAAAAAAGATAATATAAAAATAACAAAATACTAATATAACTAAATTTATATAGACAAAAGAAAGAAAAAATAGTGTAACACAATTATACCGTTGACATCAATGAATCAAAGAATCCGCTTTATAATATAGATATAGATAATGTTGATATATATGTTGACATGTAAAATCATGCCTATGGCTCATTAAGCACTTTTTAGCTTTTTTAATATTTAGCCCGAACTATTCGACAGATTCTCACGCATTACACACACGTTCGTCATTTTGTTCTCAATTCTTCTCACCTCCTGGGTGAGACAAGTTACCTTTAGATAGGAGTCTCTTTTCCTTTTGTCCAGCTCTCCAAAAACAACGTTCGATCTGCATGTGTTAAGCATATAACTAGCGTTTTTATTGAGTTAAGATCAAACTCTTCTTTTAACTATAATTTGGCCCTAGAGTGATAGTCTACTATTATAACGGATAAAATTTCAATATGTTACACATGACTTTAGTCAATGGTAATCCAAAATTCTATGCGGTTTGATTCCATCACACGAAAACGATCAAGGAGAGGAAATCGAGCACACAAAATATCAAGTCTTTTATATATTACAAAATTCATGAAGATAAATTTATGTGGATAAATATATATTAACCTATGTGAATACATGAGATACGAAAGAATTAAAATAAATAAAAAATTATATATTAATTTATTTATTCAATCTTATTATTTATAATTTCACGTTAATTCAACTCCGTCATAATATTTGTTGATATAAAAATCATTTCTCAATTATTATATGAATTATATTTATCCACGAGGAGACATATTTACGATCAAGCTACAAAAAAATTATAAGAATTAGGAAAATGATATACATGTCGATAAATATATGACGGTATGCGATAAGATAGAATAAATTAAAGTGAGATCCTTCTTAATTCATACCTATCATATGTATGCACATATGTCGTAATCATAATTCGACTGAAAATTTTCATACTGTATAGCATGACTTTTAGAATAATATTTATCCACCAAAGGGGGTTTATTTATGGGCAAGTTGCAAAAAAATATTATTAAACATCAAATGCATCATGGGCTGCATTTCCCCCTTCTAATAAATTTTCTTCAAAATTATTTCATAAACTATATCTTTAATTTTAGAACGAACCAAATTTATAATTATTATTTTACAAATATAAATTTTTAAATAGACGAAATATATAAAAGTCTAGATTTTGGCGAGGCAAAAAGCACCTTTTTCTCTCTGTGGTTGTTGAGTTGTAAGTATTTGGCCACTGAACTTTAAAAATATTCAATTAGCCCACTGTGGTTTTTAAAAGTAAAATTCAGGCCATTCCGTCCAATTTTCGTCACAGGCGTTAAAAAATCAACTGTGCTTTCCTACGTGGCTTTTTGAAAAAAATAAAATAAAATACTTGTATTTCCTGGGCGGGAGGAAGCTTATAAAGAAATGAAAAAAAATCATTATTTTCTTATGTGGAAACACAAAAAAATAAATAAATAAAATTATTAATTATGTGGCAAAAAAATAATTAAAATAATAATAAAATTAAAATAAATATTTTAATTAATTTTCTTTATATTTTTCTTTTCCTTATCTCTTTTATTTCTTTTAATTATTATTTTTATTTTGAACATTAATGCTAATATTAATACAATGAAATTATTAAATTTAGGCTTAAACATAAAAAAAAACATACTATTAAAAATATTAAAACCTATTAATAATTAAGTTTAATTATGTATGGTGTTCGTGGCTCGGAAGCCATAGCGAGATATGGATGGTCAATGGGTTTTTGAGCATATCGTGGGCGCGTATATGATGTTACTGCGGGATGAAAAGGAGCACTACAGGTTGCGGGGAATAAAAAGGTGGACCCAATTTGGATTCATGGAGTCATTCTTCCTGCATCTTGGGCAGCATTATGTTCCCCCCACCAAAGAAAATGGTGCAGTTAGTTTTTGCTAACCGTATGTGCACCCAGATATGGGCCCACTTTTACACGAATATAATTTTATCTTCCTGTCGTTTTATTGTACACATCAGAAGCATTTTCTCTTGTTGGTATTCTCAGTAAACGAATGGACAGTGACCATCCTCGACCCGCACTTCAATGATACCAAGCGCATGACGCTACAACAAATGCACAAAGGATTCGTTGATGTTCTGGTACGTGTAGTATTTGTTGTTTTACTTTTATAAATATCGAATATATTATTCGTTATTAACCAACTACTTTGTACATGCAGGTACAATTGATACCATTGTGCTTGCGAATTGGTAATCAAATGTGTAAATGGCCCAACGGTAATCTCCATGCGGTTGTAGCAAAGACCCGACCGATACAGCATAACAAGGATGTAAGACCCCAACTTTTATGAATAAAGATGAATTTTCTATAATTATCATTTTTTGAATATTATGGAATGAATTTGATATAATGTTATAGTTGTGGGTAATAATTATAAATTTTGCAAAGTACGCAAGTTGTTATATAATATTCGATTGGTTGGAGAATATTCGTTTTAACAGGAAATATTCGTACGACGGCACAATCATTGGTGGACCCCACAACGGAATTATTTTCGGATTGAGAAAACGACAAAAATATTTTATAAAAATAACGGCAGAAGTTTTATCGTTAATCAAACAAACACCCAGTTAAAGAAATGCGAGAATACGCGTGGTTGCATAAGTAACACCGGTATTGATTATTGATGTTTACGTGAGAAGTCACTCAGTTTTGTTCAATTATTGCTTCAGTAATTGTTGCATAATATCTCACGTTAATTGATTCAATTATTGTCGATATTTTATATATTATTAAATCAATAATTGAGATGACGAAGTTATTAATATTATTATTTGCAATATTAACGATGTCTAGAAGTTCTTCCAAGGAGAGGTTTGGTCACCTAATTGCGCGCCAATAGGGAGAAATCCTTATTAGAAAGTCCCCTCTTTCTTGGAAACGACCTGGTCGATTAATAGTGTGAATTATAATAATGATGATGAAGTTTTGTTTTATTAGTATTATTAATGTAATAAAACAGAAAAGCTTTTTATATAAAACATAATACTTTTATAAAGTTATTCATTTTATTAGACTATAAATAGAATATATTATATTTTATTATGCATAGTATTTGCATAGTGTTTTGCATAGTAAAAAATTTTTATATAAAATAGAATACTTTTATAAAGTTATTCGCTTTTATTAGATTATAAATAGAATATATTATATTTTATTTAAAAGATTTTGTTTTATTAGAATATTTTATAGTAAACCAACTGGACCGTCTGTTTAAAAGTAAATCAATCTGGACCGCTTAGAATTAATTACTATTCACCCATTCTCCTATAAATAAGCTCATTCCTTCATTATTTCTTACGAATTCACTTTGAAACTCTAGAGAGAAAACTATAGAGAGAAAGAAGAAAAGTATTTTGCTACTTCACTACTCCTATATCCAGTTGGTTCTAAGGTAAGGGGTATTATTTCTTTCGTATTCATGAAAGAACTTCTGTTATTCTATTTTTTTTTATTCATTGGAATAACTTTTATATCTGTGATCTCACCTTATACTTGGTGAAATTCTTCTGTTATTCCATTCTTTATTATTCTGTTGGAACATCATGTCTGTGTGTTTACGCATAACTTGGTTCCGTTATTTATTATTCTGTTGGAACATCCTATCGGTGTGAATTTCGCCTGACCTAGTTCCGTTACTTATTATTCTGTTGGAATATCCTGTCTGTGCGGTCTATCGCATGCCTGGTGATTTCTTTTGTTATTTCATTCTTTATTATACTCAGTTGGTTAAAGTTTTGACTTCTATACTCCATGAAATTAGTGGAATATCCTTGATATTTGCGCTTCATCTAGTATCGTTTCATGGAAATATTCTTCTGAGCATTCTTGAATTTTACTCTACAAAAAAGTATCATGTTGACAATTTGGACGTTATTAGTTCCTGGATAAATTAATTCTTGAACTTGTTTTATTGAATTCTTATATCATTGTCATCATCATTATGTTTATATTATGTTGAAAGTCATCTGTGGCATGTAGTGCATAGATGGACTTGGTATGATTATGACCAGGGATTAATCGGTATAATCATGACTGTAATGTTACAAATGATGTGGTAAAAGTCCTCATTGGCCCGTAGTGCATTGATGGACGATTGTTGGCATGATCATGACCATTGATGAATACACGAATATCCTCGGCCCATAAATACATGGATAATTTGTGGTTGTGATACTAATGAATATCCTTGGCCGTAGTCTGTGGGGATGATGTGGATTATTTATTAAGCTTTGAGTCCCAAATGATAAAAGTGATGAAAACCCTTTTAAATCATAAAAGATAGTAGATTTTATTCTCTACTTGACTCTTTTAATGGATTGCGTGTTCATTGCAGCTAAACTTGATGTTTGTTATATTGTATCGCTTTAACACTTTGTTGAAGGCTAACGATAATTTATTACGTATTATCTTAGTCATAATATTTCTTACTGGGCTAGTTGAGCTCACCCTTTTACTTTCATTGTTCTCTACAGGAAATGAGAACGTAGCAGGGACTAGTCGGGGAACGGAGTGGCAGTCCAAATAATAGCATTAGTAGTCCTCACTATTTTGTTAAATAGTGTGATAATAAATGTAATGAGCACTCAATTGAGTGTGGATATTGTCTAGATGACAATATTTGTATTAAAACTCACAGCATATGTTTTGTCGTATTTTACACGACTGTTGTATAATTAAGTTGTATTTGAATTTTGTACCATGTATTTGGCGACTCAAGATAGGTGATGTATACCTATTTTGGGGGCGTCACAGATTAATATCAAAGCTTAGGATATGATCCTGGCTAAGATGTGAGACAAGAACTAGGAGGGAGAGATGGGGAATTCTTTCACTAGTATGACCTACCTAAGTTTATCTGGTATTTAATTGGTCGGTCAGAGTATAGGGATAATATGTGATATGTTAATTAACCCTTGTTTTGTGACAGTATTTGAAAATAACATCCGAGAATGTTGAGAACATCAATGGAGCACAAGAGACCGTTGAGTCTCCACAGATCAATAATCAGGATAATGTGCATCAGGAAGGCAACAATCCTCAGGCAAACAACAACACTGACCAGATGATGAACGATGGAATGTTCAGAGGCTTTTTGCAATTCATACAACATCAGGCAAGAGTGGCTCCTGTACAAAATGCAAGTGGAAACACTGCCAACTCTCGGACGGTCACCGCTAAGCAGTTCAAGGAACTGGGACCACCGGAGTTTTTTGGAGAGCCAAAACCACTTAAGACGGAGACGTGGATAAAGTAGATCTGCAAGATATTTGATGTCCTGGGATGCTCCGAGCAGCAAAAGGTTCCCTTTTCCACCTTCTTGTTGCGTGCAGAGGCAGACATCTTGGTGGGAATCAGAAACGACTCAACCCTGCCGCGACCAAGATGACTTGGGAGAAGTTCCAAGAATTGTTCAACGATAAGTACTTTCCCGAAAGTATTCGTCACATGAAAGAGGTAGAGTTCATCAAGCTGGAGCAAAATAACATGACCGTGTCGCAGTACGAAGCCATGTTTGCCGAGTTGTCCCGGTTTGCGTCCCATTTAGTTGATAATAAGGAGAGAATGACGTGAATGTTTCTAAGAGGTTTGAAACCCGAGATACGTCAATATCTTATCTCTCATAAACTGTGTTTTGTATTCGAGATGTTGTTAATGTGGCTCGCTTATTGAAGCGTGATAATGATTCAACCCAACCAAAAGAGAGTCACGCAAAATGATAATACCGGTGATAATATCATCAAGCGGTGACAATTAGATCGAGCAAAAAAACGGATATAACCGAAAAATCGAACGCAACCGAAATAATTTAACCGAAATATTCTGACAATTCGGTTATTTTTACTATTTCGGTTATATCTGAATTTTTGTACGGTTTTTGGTTAGTTTGTACGGGTATTACTTTTGGGTTATTTGGTTTAACCGAATAACAGAATAACACTCCTCACATTTTTTTAACGCTTTTCGTGCATATACATAGAGAGAATAAAAAATATATATACTAGTAGTAGTAGTACACGTACAAATTACAAAACAGAAGCAGACTCAGACCAAAACTCTCTCTTTGTGTTCCTACCACCAAATTTCTCTCTCTGTTCCTTTTATTCTTCTTCACTGTCCAAAACTCTCTCTCTGTTCCATTCGTCATCGTCCTCTCGCAGGACGACCTTAAGGACCCACCGCCGGTCGATTCCCTCTCCCCCGATTCTGAGTTTTCGACGCCTTTAACTCCGATTGGGACGAGTTCGGCGACTCCGAGTCGAAATCCGATGATGATCTCGACCAAGGATCTGGCGCCCGATCTTCGAGTCTGACTCCACACCCGACCCAACGGCGCCTGGCGGTGATGGACCAGTTGTTGCAGATGGAATGAGAGGGGCTGCTATGTATGAATTGGTTCGTGTTGGGCATGACAATTTTATTGGGTTTTGTTTGGGTTTTGTTTATCTATTGATTTTGTGAAATGGGTTATTCTACTCCTGTCTTTGTTTGATATTCCAAAGTCTTTGATTTTCTTGTTTGAAGTTTGTTGTGATTTTGTGAAATGGGTTATTCTACTCTTGTCTTTGTTGTGATTTGAAATGGGTTATTCTAAATCTTTTTAATTCGGTTAGTACAAAATTCGGTTACTTGTTCGGATAGTTAAAACAGGGTATTTTTGGGTTTTGGTTATAACCAAAATGATGGTTCGGTTCGGTTATTAACCGAATGCTCAGTCCTAGTGACAATAAGCGTGGAGGGAATCAACATGCCAAAAATGGTAACCACTTCGGTGGTAATCATGGCCAAAATAATAAGAATGGATATTTCAAGAAGAGGAGATTCAACAATGATGGAAAGACGTCAAAGACCAAAGACCAGTTGTTAAGGAATGAGAACGACCACCTATCATATGCTTCAAATGCGGAGGGGAGGGACACATCAGTCCAAACTACGCGATGTCGTCCAAAGCATGTTATAATTGTGGAAGAGAAGTTCACCTAGCCCGATTTTGTCGTTCACCGAAGACAAGTTCAGCTAGGATGGAGGCACTAAAAGACGTCCCAGAAAAGTCAAAGTCAGTAGTACAAGGGAGAGTGTTTGTCGTGACCTCCCTGAAATCAAGGAACCCGAACGAGGTCATCACGGATAAGTTTATCATAAACTCTAGCGAAGTATATACCTTATTTGATACCGGTTCTACCCATTCTTGTATTTCTCCTACTTGCGCTCAACGTTTAAATTTGACTCCGGAGAAATTGGACTTTGAATTATCTGTTGAAACTCCGTTGGGAGAAACCTTCATTACATCCACTGTTTATAAGTCTTGTTTGGTTTAAATCGGTACCGTCACATTACCTGTCGATCTTATTTCATTGAAAATACTTGCATTTGACGTAATTCTAGGGATTGATTGGTTAACTACTCATCATGCAAAAATTGATTGTTTTTGTAAGGTTGTTAGCTTTCATATTCCTAACCAACCTATTATGCGAATTCAAGAAACCAAACCATTAAAATCAATCACTGTCATCTCAAGCCATAAAGCTATTCGTTTATTGAAAAACGGATGTCACGCTTTCTTAGCTCATGTCACATATCTAAACAAAAATACGTCACTTTTGAATGATATTTCTATTGATAATGAATTTCTTAACGTATTCCCTGAAGAACTTCCTGGCCTACCCCCAGAGCATAAAATTGAATTTTGTATCGACCTTGAACCCGGTACAAAACCTATTTCCAAAGCCCCATATCGAAAGGCTCCTATTGAACTTCAAGAGTTAAAGACCCAACTGCAGGAATTGTTAGACATCGGTTTCATTCATCCTAGTACGTCTCCTTGGGGTGCTCCTGTTCTTTTTGTGAAAAAGAAAGACGGGAGTATGCGACTTTGTATTGATTATTGGGAGTTGAATCATGTCACCATCAAAAATAAAACCCATTGCCACGTATTGATGACTGTTTGACCAACAGAAGGCGCCAAATTCTTTTCAAAGATTGATCTTAGCTCGGATATCACCAATTAAATATTAAAACCGATGACATTCCCAAGACGGCTTAACCGAACTCCGATGCGGGCATTATGAATTCCTAGTCATGTCTTTTGGATTGACTAATACTCCTGCTGCCTTCATGGATATGATGAACCGAGTATTCATGGAATATTTGGATCACTTTGTAGTCGTCTTTATTGATGACATCCTTATTTATTCCAAAAGACATGAAGATCATGAGCAACACTTGAGGCTGATACTTCAAAAGCTTCGTGAATATAAGCTTTATGCCAAGTTGAAGAAATGTGAGTTTTGGCTTGAGGAAGTAGCATTCCTTGGGCACGTGGTATCAAGTCATGAAATATCTGTTGACCCAGCAAAGATTGAAGCTATTCAAAGCTGGGAGCAACCTAAATCAGTGACCGAAGTACATAACTTTCTCGGCTTAGCTGGTTATTATCGGAGATTCGTAGAAGGGTTTTCTCGAATCGCTACTCCCTTAACTCAGCTGACTCGGAAAGATACAAAATTCGGTTGGAACGAGGAATGTGAGAAGAGTTTTCAAAAACTTAAGAGGAGACTCATTTCAAAGACTGCTCGGCAATACCATCCTGCTCGGAGGGATTTGTCATCTACAATGATGCTTCGAGCAAAGGGTTAGGATGTGTTCTCATGCAACATGGAAAAAGTCATAGCTTTATGCCTCTCAACAACTCAAAGAATATGAGAGGAATTATCCTACTCATGATCTAGAGTTGGCAAATTGTTGTTTTTACACTAAAGATTTGGAGGCATTACTTGTATGGGGAGAAAGTGGAGATCTTTACGGATCATAAAAGCCTCAAATTATTTCTTCACTCAAAAGGAACTCAACATGCGACAAATGACGTTGGCTTGAATCATTGAAAGATTATGATCATACCATCCTCGAAAAGCAAACGTGGTAGCCGACGCGTTGAGTGAAAAGATCATATCGCGGTACGAGTGCGATATTGTCAACGCAGAGGCCCATTTTGTATGACTTGCAAAGGATGGAGATAGAGATAAAGACTCTGTGGGACCCACGTGATGATGGCGAATATATGAGTAGAACCGACTTTAATCGATAAAGTTAAAGTTGTTCAAGCTACAGACCTAGAGCTGATGCATATAAGGAAGAAAGTACAAGAAGGTGCTATGCCGAAAGCAAGAATCGATGAAGAAGGAATACTTCGAGTCAACTCCAGACTTTGTGTTCCTAATGATCCTGAGTTAAAGTATAAAATCATGATGGAGCGCACAACACACCGCTTTAATAATCCATCTCGGAGTACCAAAATGTCATGATCTTCGACATACATTTTGGTGGGGCAATATGAAGAGAGAGATAGCGCTATTTATCTCAAGGTATTTAACTTGTCAATGATTCAAGGCAGAGCATCAAGTACCAAAAGGTTCATTGAAACCACTTGAAATTCCAGAATGGAAGTGGGAGCACATTACCATGGATTTCATTACTGGTCTTCCCAAGGTTTCTCAAGGCATAGATGCAATTTGGGTCATTGTTGATAGATTGACCAAGTCTTCTCATTTCTTACCAATACGAGAAACTTATACACTTGAACGTTTTGTTCATATGTACATAAACGAGATTATAAGACTGCATGGTATGCCAGTATCCATAGTTTCTGATCAAGACCCAAGATTCACTTCACGATTTTGGGTTAGTTTATAAAAAGCTATGGGCACGAATTTACGATTTAGTTCGGCATATCATCCTCAGACAAACGGACAATCAAAGAGGACTATTCAAACTCTTGAAGATTTATTAAGACTCTGTGTCCTTGACTTCAAGAGAAGTTGGGAAAAGTTCTTACCATTGGTGGAGTTTTCTTACAACAACAGTTATCAAACAAGTATTGGCATGGCTCCATTCGAGGCGTTGTATGGAAGAAAGTATCATTCTCCAGTATGCTGGGATGAGGTGGGTGAAGCAACGTTGTTGGGATTGGAGTTGGTACGTATGACTACGGAAAAGATTCAAACGATCCGATAACGTATAAAAACCTCACAAGACCGACAAAAGAGTTATGCTGATCTTTATCGAAAGGACGTGGAATTCGATAATGGAGATCATGTGTTGTTACGTGTTGCTCCATGGAAAGGAGTTACGAGATTTGGAAAGAGAGGAAAGCTCAATCCTCGATTCATTGGCCCATTTTTAATCCTCGATCGAGTAGGGACTGTAGCCTATGGACTAAACTTTTACTTGAAGTATGTCTCGTGTTCATAACATTTTTCATATATCCATGTTACGTAAATATGTGAAAGACCCGAACCACATTATTGAGTTAGAACCGGATGAAATAGCGGAAGATTTAACGTATGAAGAGGTTCCTGTTCAAATCTTGGATAAGAAGGAACATATTCTACGCTCCAAGGTTATACCTCAAGTCAAAGTTTTATGGAGGAACCACGATGTTGAGGAAATGACCTGAGAGTTAGAATCTGAAATAAAATCAAGGTATCCTTACCTCTTCGACATACCAGGTACGTACCCTAATTTCGAGGGCAAAATTTCATAAGAAGGGGAGATTGTAAGACCCCAACTTTTATGAATAAAGATGAATTTTCTATAATTATCATTTTTTGAATATTATGGAATGAATTTGATATAATATTATAGTTGTGGGTAATAGTTATAAATTTTGCAAAGTACGTAAGTTGTTATATAATATTCAATTGGTCGGGGAATATTCATTTTAACAGAGAATATTCGTACGACGACACAATTATTGGTGGACCCCACAATGGAATTATTATCGAATTGAGAAAATAACAAAAATATTTTATAAAAATAACGGTGGAAGTTTTATCGTTAACTGTTGAAACACCCGGTGTTAAAAGTAAAGGAATACGCGTGGTTGCATAGTAGCACACGGTATTGATTATTGATGCTTACGTGAGAAGTCACTCAGTTTTGTTCAATTATTGCTTCAGTAATTGTTGCATAGTATCTCACGTTAATTGATTTAATTATTGTCGATATTTTATATATTATTAAATCAATAATTGAGACGACGAAGTTATTAGTATTATTATTTGCAATATTAACGATGTCTAGAAGTTCTGCCAAGGAGAGGTTTGGTCACCTAATTGCGCGTCAATAGGGAGATCTTTATTGGAAAGCCTCCTCTTTCTTGGGAACGACCTGGTCGATTAATAGTGTGAATTATAATAATGATGATGAAGTTTTGTTTTATTAGTATTATTAATGTAATAAAACAGAAAAGCTTTTTATATAAAATAGAATACTTTTATAAAGTTATTCGTTTTATTAGACTATAAATAGAATATATTATATTTTATTATGCATAGTGTTTTGCATATAATAAATGCGTAGTGTTTTTCGTATAGTAAAATCTTTTTATATAAAAATGTAATACTTTTATAAAGTTATTCATTTTATTAGATTATAAATAGAATATATTATATTTTATTTAAAAGATTTTGTTTTATTAGAATATTTTATAGTAAACCAATCTAGATCGTCTGCTTAAAAAAGTAAATCAATCTGAACTGCTTAGTGAATTAGTTACTATTCACCCCATTCTCCTATAAATAGAAGCTCATTCCTTTATTATTTCTTACGAATTCAATTTGAAACTCTGTAGAGAGAAAACTAAAGAGAGAAAGAAGAAAAGTATTTTGCTACTTCACTACTCCTATATCCAATTTGTTCTAAGGTAAGAGGTATTATTTCTTTACATTATTCATGAAGAGAACTTATGTTATTCTATTTTTTTTATTCTGTTGGAATAACCTGTATACGCGGTCTACCCTATACTTGGTGAAATTCTTCTGTTATTCCATTCTTTATTATTCTGTTGGAACATCCTGTCTGTGTGTTTACGCATAACTTGGTTCCGTTATTTATTATTCTGTTGGAACATCCTGCATGCAAGTGCAATTTCGCTTAACCTAGTTCCATTACTTATTATTCGTTGGAATATCCCATGCATGCGGGTTACATCGCATGCCCAGTGATTTCTTTTGTTATTTCATTCTTTATTATACTCAGTTGGTTAAAGTTTTGACTTCTATACTCCATGAAATTAGTGGGATATCCTTGATATTTGCGCTTCATCTAGTATCATTTCATGGAAATATTCTTCTGAGCATTCTTGAATTTTACTCTACAAAAAAGTATCATGTTGACAATTTGGACGTTATTAGTTCCTAGATAAATTAATTCTTGAACTTGTTTTATTGAATTCTTATATCATTGTCATCATCCTTATGTTTTTATATTATGTTGAAAGTCATCATGGCTTTTGTAGTGCATAGATGGACTTGGTATGATTATGACGAGGATTAATCGGTATAATCATGGCCGTAATGTTACAAATGATGTGGTAAAAGTCCTCATTGGCCCGTAGTGCATTGATGGACGATTGTTGGCATGATCATGACCATTGATGAATACACGAATATCCTCGACCCGTAGAATACATGGATAATTTATGGTTGTGATACTAATGAATATCCTCGGCAGTAAAGGGGATGATGTGGATTATTTATTGTTTGAGTCCCAAATGATAAAAGTGATGAAAAACCTTTTAAATCATAAAAGATAGTAGATTTTATTCTCTACTTGACTCTTTTAATGGATTGCTTGTTCATTGCAGCTTAAACTTGATGTTTGTTATATTGTATCGGTTTAACAACGTTGAAGGCTAATGATAATTTATTCTCGTATTATCTTAGTCATAATATTTTCTTCGGGCTAGTTGAGCTCACCCTTTTACTTTCATTGTTCTCTTGAGAAATGAAAACATAGCAGGGACTAGTCGGGGAACGGAGTGGCAGTCCAAATAATAGCATTAGTAGTCCTCACTATTCTGTTAAATAGTATGATAATAAATGTAATGAGGACTCAATTGAGTGTGGATATTGTCTAGATGACAATATTTGTATTAAAACTCACAGCATATATTTTGTCGTATTTTACATGACTGTTGTATAATTAAGTTGTATTTGAATTTTGCACCATGTATTTGGCGACTCAAGATAGGTGATATATACCTATTTTGGGGGTGTCACAAAGGATGACTGTGGCATTTTAGTATGTAAGTATGTCGACTATTTTATTAGGAGCAGTATTGATATTCGCCATGAGAAGTGGTCCTTAGAAGATGTAACGGTATTTCGATACCGAATCGCGTGAGAACTCTGTAAAAAATAGTTTTAATCTCATTTACATGAATTGACTGTAATACGCTATGTTAATTATATACTTCATATTATTATTATTTTTTTCATTATATATTATTATTTTGTAATGTTCACCTTGATAAAATGATGACTATATTTTTTATTATTATCAAAAAAAATATGTGTCAATTTGAATATTAAAATTTAATAATAATCTTATAATTTATATTCCAAAAAAAGAATTAAAAATATAAAACATATTGTGGAAAGAAAACATAATATAATAAATTTAATATTAATCTTATATTTTATATTTCAAAAAAGAATCAAATAAATAATAAAATATTATATGGAAAAAGAGCAGAATATAATACATTTTTGGGAAGGCATAACATTGGTGGGAGAATCATTAATCCGGTGTAGGTGTAAATAAATCAAATATGGGACAGCATTATTAATTGGAACGGAACACGAGGTAAAGAAAAGGATGAATTATATATTTTATTACATTTTTGAAAATAATTACAACAATAGTGTACTCATAAAATATTTACACAATTAATACAATTTCATATTTATTTATAATATTAGTGCAATTAGGATTCCTTAATTTAAGGAATTATTATAAAATTAAGATTCCTTAATTTAGGGATTAGTTATCCACATGCCTTTTCTCTCTCTTCTCATCTGTAATAACCGCATTAGTTAGTCATCACCCTTCTTCTTCATTCAACGTATTCTTTCTATATATATATATATATATATATATATATATATATATAGAAATGATCCATAGCATGTATTTGCTATGGATGAAAAATGGGCAAATAACATCTTCATCATACATTACATAAATTAAGGGCTGAGATTTAAAAATTAATTTCGTTATCCGCTACTTGAAGTAGCGGACACACAAAAAAAACTTTTCATATCCGCTAGTTGAACTAGCGGAAGAAGAATTATCCCAAATTCTGAGAAGTCAACGAATTACTCGTGGAAAGACGTCCCCCTTCACATCATTTTAGACGAGAGATATCCAATCCTAATGCTTGACGAAACAATCCTAATGCAGTAGGCCAAGCACCTCGAAAGTTGAGATTCTGTGTAAGAGTGTCCTGTAAATCACAACAATTGTTGAGTATTAACTTCAAAAAAACAAAATGATTTTGAAAAAGTTTCAATAAATAGTATTGAATCAAGTCATACCCGTCCAACTCTAGCATAAACTGAGGGGTGCTTCCCTAAATTATGGAGAAGTGGTGTGTCAGGGATGGACATTTCTTTAAGTGTGAAGTCATTCTCAAAATCCTTTTTAGAGGTGTATCTCCTCATTGGACTTGAAGCCTCATCGGTAATAGGTACTCCATCTGAGGTTTTTGGATTCCATAGCATATTAGATTTGGGATAATTCTTCTTCCGCTAGTTGAACTAGCGGATATATAAATTTCCTTCCTTTGTGTCCGCTACTTCATGTAGTGGATAACAAAATTAATTTTTAAATCTCAGCCTTTAATTTATGTAATGTATGGTAGAGATTCTATTTGTCCATTTTTATTCATAGCAAGTATTTACTTATGGATCATTTCTATATATATATATATATATATATATATATATATATATATATATATATATATATATATATATATATATCTAAACAAGCTTTTGATTGGCAAGCTTTTGACTCAAGTCACTCAAGTCCGTAAAATCGAGGTTCTTTTGTGTTGAAATCCATTGTGGAATCTCTCCCGAAATTCTCGCAAGATTTGAGAGAGAGTTGAGATAGCATACACTTGGGCACTATCTTCATATTGTTATTCCAAATCATCTTGTTTCCACCAAGAAACAAATTCTTCAGGCTCTTTATATCAAATAATCAGGTTGGGATTTCTCCTGCAAGCATGTTATCTTCAAGCCGAAGTGTTTCTAATTTGCTCAAGTTCTGTATATATATTGGTATTGTTGGGTATGACGAAGGAGGTCAGTTGACAGAAACTGTCCGCAGGAGGCCATATGTAGTTATTTAGTTTGATGAGATTGAGAAAGTCAATTCTGACGTGTTCAATGTGTTCCTTCAAATACTGGATGATGGTAACCAAACCTTCATACTAAGGTAACAAAACCTTCATACCAAGGTAACCAATTCACATTCACACCTGCAGTTTTTTCATAGTGCAGTTTGTAGCCAAACCTTCAAACCAAGGTAACCGATTCATAATAAATTACCAATTTTGTTTGAATGTAATGCAGTTGGTAGCCAACCATTCATACTAAGGTAACCATTTTAGTATTTATGAGTAACAAAATAGTCATAAAAAAATTTCAGAACAGTAAAAGTTACATCTATTTATTTTTAAACTTTTTGTAGGGCGAATCTTCTTCTTCTTCTCATTGGCGTTTTGGACAACGGAGATTCACGACGGTGTAGAGGAAGAGAATCGGCGGGAAGAGAGAACTAAAAAAGTAAAAATTGAAACAGAGCCCAATTTACATGTACCGATATTTTATTTATTTATTTACTTATTTGTTAACTATTATTTCAAAGTGTATGTGAGGGAGATGAAGATTTGAATTTGAATTATTATTTTGAATTTGAATTTGTTTTTGTTGTTAGATCCCAAATATTTGAATTTGAATTATTAATTATGTAGCTTATTTCTCCTTGATTTTAGATTTCCTTATTAATGTGAATTGTACTATTTTTGTAATATGGGTCCTAATTACATTTTTTTTGTAATTATTTTGTTAATGCACTAATGGTGTAATTACTTTCTAATTGTTGTATATTTCTGTAAAAAACCCAAAAAAAAAATATTTGTCAGCCGCCTAAGCTTGTAGCGGTTGAGACTTTCAATTTGGGACAACATTATTACTATGGAACGGACCCATGTTTGACCAGGTGAATGAAAACCAAAATGAGGCAGCCACTTAAGGTTGTAGCGGTAGATAAAATATTTATAAAAATAATATTAATATTAATAACAATAATAATAATAGTAATAGTAATAATAAAAATAAAAACAATAATATAAGATTATTATTATTATTACCTTAAATTCAATTAATATTTTTTATAGTTTTGTTTTAATAAATCAAACATTTTATAAATTATTGAGAATTTTAGAACAATCCCCATTAATCTTTCATAATTTATTATAAGTTTAATATTTAAATAATAAGAATAATAATAATCTTATTATTATTATTAAAGTCGGAAAAAAAAATTTCTAACAACAAGTGACTTAATAATGGGACAATGAAAGGAATGTAAAAAAAATAATAATTTTAACACCAAGCCGCCACATGGTGTAGCGGTTCTCTTTTTTTTTTTAAATATAAAAGATCACAAAATAGGACTCATTTACACATGTGTTTGACCAGCTGGGGCCCACTTATTAAATTCGAAGCCGAAACAACATGTAGCAGTTGGGTATAAAATTGTTTCAATCTCAACCTTTTATTAAATTGATCTACAGCTGACAGGTTGGTTGTCATGAATAGTGATCTGGCCACTGGTTGCCATGGATTGGTTCCCATATATATATATATATATATATATATATATATATATATATATATATATATATATCTTTTCTCCATTGACTGGAAGGAGGCGATCCAAAACGAACCAAATTATAATGCGACGATTTTTTCCATCGCTATAAATGATTAGATTCTTAGTTCATTCCTCCAGCTTTGTTGGAGAAAATCGATATATATATATATATATATATATATATATATATATATATATATATATATATATATATAATTACACTTTTTGTGGATGGTTCAGCATACATGCAGACCACCTATAGTGATGAACCATACCATCGCTATAGGATATGGACGAGATATGACGACTGCTAGACCTGAAAATTTAGGTTGAGTACCATATAGTTAACTAAAACCACTCAGATCTATCGAGTTAGTTAACTAGTTTTTAGGTTATAGATTGATTCAGTTTTGGACCCATATTATTAATTACAAATATGGGTTGGAACTAATTTAACTAATTTTGACCCATATTAGTCTACAATTTCAAAATATACCCTTTAAAAACATGAATTATATGATGATATATATATATATATATATATATATATATATATATATTTGATCGATCAAGAGTCATACTTATTTTCTTTCACTCTTTCACCCCCTTTAGAGACGGACCCGGCGACGGACCCGGCGACGATTCGATCAATACTTTTAGCGACACTATATGTTGTCCGTCGCTAAAAGTATAGATTTACTGATTGTATTTAATCGAAAACCGTCGCTAAAGTGAGTGGAGTGGCGGGTGAGTAAGATAAGAGATATGCACTTTATTTTTGTTTATATATATATATATATATATATATATATATAATTTCGGAAAGGAGGGAAGTATGTTGGAATATTTATGTTGCAAGCTTAAGAAACAAAGACCATGCTTGAAATTTTAGTTGAGCTCATGTTCATTCTATTCTTCTATAATATATCAACAATAACTCCTCTAGATCACCAGTTCAGTTCGCCACCACTAAAACAACGTTTGGTACCCATATTTGTCATCACAACCAACATGCTTGTCTTTCCACCATCTCCTTGTATTTCTTTCTCTATTGGCCTGTTTGGTTTGGGGCGAATGAAATGATTATTTAAAAGGAAAGGGAATGACCATTCCAATGAAATGTCTATTCATATGTTTAAAAAAATAATTATTCTATCAGGATTGATAAATATTGATCATTTCATTCCATTCTAATGGACAAATTTTTTTAAAAATTGGATTAATTAAAATTGTGTAGCTTTTTGTTCTGATCAAACATAGGAATAAAAATGTCATTCTGATTCCAATATTATAACCAAACAGACCATATGTATTTTTTCTCTTAGTCATTTTCAATCATTTAGGCCTGTATTTTATTTTTGTATTAAAAAAAAGGTCCGTATTTTTTTTATTGTTTTTTGTTCCTTTATTACACAAAATATAAATTCTCTTTTAATCCTCTTTTCATCATATTGTAACATGAAAGTGTAGGTTAGGTTAAGTTCCGTCTAAAATACTTTGGGTCAAGGGTGTCATAGTCTAATTTTTTGTCCTGCAAGACCACCAACAGGTTAAAAGGACTTTTAGGGTTTTTATTGATTCTCTAAATTTCGACCTAATTTCTTTAAAAATGAAATTAGTCCCTGAAAAAGGAGCAACTTACTGATATTCATACGAAATTGATATTTTCACAACAAAAATGTCACGACGATAAAAAAAAAAAACTGTCTATAGCGACAATTTTTGTTGTGAAAATACCATTTTCTATTGTAAATTTATTAGTTTTCATTATCTTCATATTTATACGTAGGAAAGTCTAGATACCCCTAAGTTTAATGATTGCAATGCTTTTTAAGCCAGCACACGTGTCGTCTTTTGGTTGTTCATATTTGAACATTCTCTTTTGAGCTTTCTATCTATAAAATAAATAGATGAACAAATAAAAAGTTTGTGTTAAGTTGTAATATAATTTAGATTGTTGGAAACTTGTGACTCATAATATAAAGCTCATTGAAAAAGGCTAGTGCAGAGCGTAGCTCGGGGCGCGCTGGGTGAAGGCTTGGAGTGGCGCGGATGTCTTGGCCAATCTTTGGTGATGTTCTTGCCAGAGGCAGCCTTGGCCGCAGGTTGCCAGTGTTGTGCTTTAATCTTGATCTTGGTAGCGCGTCGGTCGTGGATAGAGATTTTCTGAGTTATTTTTTGGAAAGGTCATTATGGGTAATTGATCATAATGTGAAGTAGGGTTGGAATAGGATTAGTAGATATAAATACTATCTATTGTAAAGCCATATGTAACCAAGGAATCATCAATAAACAACAAGCCGCCTGTGGAGTACCAAAATTGGGGAACCACGTAAATCTCTTATGTTATTCTTAATTCTCTATCGTTTGTGTGCGTGTGTGTGATCCTATATTCTAACAAATTGGTATCAAAGCTCGGGTTTAACATGTGAAGAACGATGACATCAAATTCATTGGTGACAAAGTTTGATGTGATGAAGTTTGATGGGACTGGGAATTTTGGGCTATGGCAACAGAGGGTAAAGGATCTGTTGGTGCAGCAGGGATTGGTGAAGGCGTTAAAGAAGAAACCGGAGTCCATGACGATTGATGATTGGAATGAACTCAAAGCGAAGGCAGTGAGTACAATTCGTTTGTGCCTGGAAGACGAGGTTATGTATCACGTGATCGGTGATGAATCGCCATCGGGTGTATGGAGTAAATTGGAATCCAGGTATATGTCAAAGTCATTGACAAATAAACTGTTTCTAAAGCAAAAACTGTTTGGGTTAAAGATGATTGAAGGTTCCGAGCTTATTTAACGCATTCACGCGTTCAATCAAATAATTAGCGACTTTCTAAGGATTGAAGTGAAATTCGAGGAAGAAGACCAGCGTTGATGTTACTATGTTCTCTACCGGGTTCCATGGAGAATCTTGTGACAACTCTCCTATGGGGAAAAGAAACTCAAGTTGAAGAATTCATACCTTTTACTAATGTTTAACCAAATGGCAACAATCCGAGGGTATTTCGAATGAAGGGCTGGTGGTAAAAGGTGGAGAACAACGTGGCAGAAAATCGAATAGAGGTAAACCAGGAACGCAAGGGAAATCGAAGTCGAGGGGCAGGACTCCTAAGCCTAAGGAGTACAAGTGTTACAGATGTAGCGAGACAGGACACTTCAAAAAAGGACTGTCCATACAAGAATAAGGGTGAAGGAACAGGGAAGCAATCAGAATCTACGAAATCGGTAAACGTCGTGGAGGAATCATCGGATGATGGGGATATGTTGTCAGTTTCAACAAACACGGACGTGACAGACTCGTGGATTTTGGATTCAGCATGTTCATTTCACATGACACCTAACAGGGAGTGGTTTGACACCTATAAATCGATGAACTGTGGGACGGTTCTAATGGGTAACGATGCTTCGTGCAACGTCATTGGAATAGGCACAGTGAAGATAAGGATGTTCGATGGTGTTGTGAAAACTCTGGCTGAGGTGAGACATATCCCAGGTTTAAGGAAGAATTTGATTTCATTAGGAACCCTGGACTAATGGTTGTGAGTTCAAAACTGGTGAAGGAGCCATGAGAGTGACGAAGGGTGCACTGGTAATAATGAAAGGTTCTAAGGTTAACGAAAATATCTATCGGACGATAGGGAGTACAGTTGTAGGTGGAGTTGCTACCACTACAACGGAGGATATTGATGATACTACACTATGGCATATACGGTTGGGGCATATGGGAGAACGTGGGATGCTGGAATTAAATAGGAGAAATCTGTTGAAAGGGATAAAGTCGTGCAAGTTAGATTTATGCAAGTTATGTGTCTTGGGAAAACAGTAGTAAGGTGCAATTTAAGAGTGTGGTGAACAAAACAAATGAAAAACTTGACTATGTGCATTCTGATGTATGGGGGCAAGTGAGAGTAGCTTCAAAAGCGGGATCGCTGTATTTCTTGACTTTCATCGATGACTTTTCGAGAAAGGTTTGGGTGTACTTCATTCGACACAAGTCTAAGGTCTTCGAAAAATTCAGGGTGTGGAAAGCTGAAGTGGAAAATCAAACAGGGAGAAAAATTAAGTGCCTTAGGTTAGATAATGGGACTGAGTACAAGTACGAGCCATTTGTGAAGTTTTGTGAGGAGCACGGGATACAATGTCACTAGACTGTTAGGAAGACTCCACAACAGAATGGGGTGGAAAAAGAATGAACAGAACTATAGCAGAGCGAGCACGGTGCATGAGGCTAAATGCAGGGCTTTCGAAGGATTTCTGGGCATAAGCAGTGAGTATGGCAATTTACATAATAAACAGGTCACCGAGTACTACTCTAGGTAATAAAGTGGCACATGAGGTGTGGACAGGCAAGGAAGTGGATTACTCGGGTATGAAGATTTTTAGATGTCCATCCTACGTACACGTTCCGGGTGATGAGAGATCTAAGATTGATGCCAAGTCCAAACAGTGTATCTTTCTTGGGTATAAGAAAAGTGTGAAGGGGTACAAGCTTTGGGATCCGAAAGCAAAGAAGGTAGTGATCAGTAGGGATGTGGTTTTTGACGAGTCTTCCATGGTTAAGACGCAACAAGAAAGTCAGAAAACCGAGGCTAGTGGAGAGACCAAACAAAAACGGCAGGAAGTTCAAATCGAATCGAGAATTATGACACTCGAAATTCACCACCAAATGAACAAGAAAATCAAGAAGAGACGGGATTTAAAGCATAGCCGCAAGGAGACCCAGACGCATTATCAAACCACCAGAGAGGTACAGTGTAAGACCCCAACTTATTATAAATGAAATTGAATTTCTCTAATTATTATTTTGAAATAGTAATGGTTGATTTGATTAATATGGTTAGTTATGGGTAAATGCGCAAATATTTCAAATAAGCAAGTGGTTATAAAATATTCATTGTTGTCGGGGAATATTCGTTTGGTCGTGGAATATTCTTACTGTCGGGGAATATTCGTACGACGGTGCAGCCTTGTGTGGCCCCATAACGGAAAGTGATTGGATGAAAAAATGACAAGTATAAGTTTTTATAAATAACGACGTAGTTGTTACCGTTAATATTGTTAGAATACCTGGTGGTTAAAACACAGTAGCACACGGTATTGCACCAATTATTGATTCTTACGTAAGAAGGCACTACTCAATAATTGTTACAGTACTTATTGTTCAATATTTTACTTTATTGATCCAATAATTGTTGTGTTGATATTTTATATTATTGTTGTTTCAATAATTGTCACTACACAGTATTTTCCATTATCAGATCAATAATTCATATTATTTGAATAATATTATTAGATAGCATTATTGGCAATGTCTAGAAAGTTCTGCCTAAGGAGAGGTTTGGTCACCTAATCAATTGCTACCAAGAAGGAGAAATCCTTATTGAAAGCCCTCTTTTCCTAGAACTACCCGGTTATTTATATTGTGATTACGTAATATTATTTGAGAATAATTAATTATTGATTTATATGATAAGAAAAATATTCATTTTATGAGGATATAGATGGAGAAAATTTTAAAGTGACAATTGTTGAAAAATTGATATTTTACCTTTTCTGATAAAATAATTCATTTAAATATATTATTATATTATAATAATATAATAATGGTGATATTACAATGAATGTGGGATATATGAATATATGGGAAGGAAGAGTATTTTTGTTACTAAAAATATTTAAAACATGTTTTTCATGTTTGTGGACCCCATTTCTTGACTGAAATTTGATTATAGCCTGTAAAATCGTCCGTATGTGGATTTCGGTCAATTTCTGTTTGGAATTTGGAAAAACTTAAACTTATAAAGTTGTAGAGAATTGAATTTCCTATAGAATGGACATAAGATTTGAATTTTTCTGATAAAAGAGCTATTTATTATGAATTATTGAAGTTCTAGTATTTTGGGTCTGAATTGATTTTTGGAGTTTTTAATATTTTTGTTTAGAAAAACTTTTTTGTGATTTTTGGCACTTATGTGGCTGATGTTTTGGCCAAAGAAGTGGGCGTAGGAAGTTTAAGAAAAATATATTAATATTATATTAAATTTTCTGCTTTGGTGTTCTAAGCATTTTCCTATAAATAGGGTGCTTAGGTTAGAATTGAAAATCACACCAGAAACTGAAATCTTCTTTCTCTATATTATTGAGCGTATTCTTGTGAGTATTTTTATACTTTGAGTGTTGCTATACGGTGTAAGTTCCTTCAAAGACTATATCCAAATATTCCAATGTAAGACTGTCTTTTTCGAGGTAAGGGATGTTATTTTTTTAAAAATGATATTATTTCTTCTAATATCATTATGCCAGAATATTGGTAAGATTTTTCTTATGAAAATCTTTTCTTTAGTGTCGGGGTTACTATTCACGTATACGGCACTATTCACAGAAAAATTAAATTTTTATTTTTTTGTTTAAGATATCTATTATGGATACTAGCTTTGATTGTATCCATGTTTTGGTCTTCATTCTTTAATTTTTACTCCACTATGATTATTTACAAAGTATTTTTAAACTTGGATTGTTTAAAGTACGAATCCTTAATATTTGTTCTTTTGTTTCACTGGATTCATTTTCTTTAAAATATTTTTCATCATCCTCAGTCCTAAATGATGATATTACTGAATATCTTTGGCCTGTAGTGCAAAGATTAATGATTTTCTGATAAATATCTTTGGCCCGTAGTGCAAAGATGTACAGGTGTTGAGATGAACATGACCAACTGATGAATATCTTTGACCTGTAGTGCAAAGATGAATATTTGATTCAAGATATATATTGATTGATGTTACAGGGAATAAATATTGATGAAAAACTTTTAAATTCATAGAAGAAAGTAGATTTCATTCTCTACGTAACTCTTCTAATGAATTGTTATTTCTGTTGCGAATATTGATTTAAAACTTGTTCCCTAATGTATTCTATCAAATTTTTCCCTGTTGAGGACTAACGATAATTTGTTCTATATTATCTTAGTCATAATATTCTTTATTGGGCTAGTTGAGCTCACCACTTTTTTTGTTCCATTTTTCTTTTCAGGAGGCGAGAATGTAGCGAGTACTAGTCGGGGTGTGGAATGATGGTTTTAGAAGTTGTTTTAGTAGTCCTCACTATTTTGTAAAATAGTGTATCAATAATTGTAATGAGGACTTATTTGAGTGTGGATATTATGCAGATGACAATATTTGTATTTAAACTCACGAGCTTAAGTGTGTTGTATTATTTTGCACGACAATTGTATTAATAAAGTTGTAGTTGTTTCTGTACCATGTGTTTGGCGACTCAGAATGGGTGTTGTATACCTATTTTGGGGGCATCACATATAGGTTTGATGATATGGTTGCATATGTTTTATCTACTACTAGTGGGGATCCGTCTACGTTTCAGGAAGCTATTGCTAGTTTTGAAAGGGATAGTTGGATGGAGGCCATGGTGGAGGAGATGGAGTCATTGAAGAAAAACAAAACTTGGGAATTGTCAAAATTACTTGAGGGAAAGAAACCAGTGGGGTGCAAATGGGTGTACAAGAAAAAGGAAGCTATATCAGAAAAGGAAAAGGAACGGTTTAAGGCTCGATTGGTAGCAAAGGGATACTCGTAGAGGAAGGGGATTGACTATGATGAGGTGTTTTCTCCGGTGGTGAGACATACCTCAATCAGGATTATTTTGGCATTGATGGCTAGTTATGACCTGGAGTTAGAGCAGCTGGATGTGAAGACGGCCTTTCTTCATGGTGATTTGGAGGAAGTGATATTCATGGAGCAGCCGGAGATTGAGCACATGGTATACAGGTTGAAGAAGTCACTGTATGGGCTGAAACCGTCTCCAAGACAATGGTACAAGAAGTTCGATTCCTTCATGATCCGGATTGGGTTCACTCGATGTGAGTATGATTGTTGTGTTTATGTGAAAAGTCTTGAGGATGTTTCCTATATTTTTCTGTTATTGTATGTGGATGACATGCTTATTGCTGCAAAGAGCATGATTGAAGTCAACAGGTTGAAGAACTTGTTGGGAAAGGAGTTTGACATGAAGGACTTGGGTGCCGCTAAGAAAATACTTGGGATTGAGATTCGCAGGGATAGAACAGCTGGTAAGCTGTGGTTGACACAAAAGAATTACGTGGAGAAAGTGTTGGAGAGGTTTAGTATGGCTAATACTAAATAGGTCAAGACTTCATCAAGAAGTCACTTCAAGTTATCTATAAAGACAAGGTCCAAAGCTCAATTTGAAGAGATTCAGGATATGTCGAACGTGCCCTATGTGAGCGCAGTTGGTTGTTTGATGTATGCGATGGTGTGTACAAGACCCGATTTGGCACATGCGACAAGACAAAGTGAAGCAAATACATGGCCAATCCAGTGAGAGCCTTTGGAAAGTCATAAGTGGGTGTTCAGATATATGAGAGGAACGGCAAACCATGGGATTATGTTTGCAAAGCAACAAGCTCAGATGTCAGTTGTAGGGTATGTGGATGCGGATTATGCTGGAAGGTTGGATGATTTGAGATCTACAACAGGGTATGTGTTTACACTTGTAGGTGGACCGATTTGTTGGAGATCCTTGGTTCAATCTCTAGTAGCTCTATCTATTACTGAATTTGAGTATATGGCATTGGTTGAAGCTGGCAAGGAAGCATTGTGGTTGAAGGGTTTTGTGAATGAGCTGGGCATAGATCAAGGTGGAGTACAGTTGTATTGTGATAGTCAGAGCGCCATTTTTTTGGCAAAGCATCAGGTGTATCACACAAGGACCAAGCATATTAGCGTAAGGTTTCACAAGGTGAGGGAGCTGATAGCTACTGGGGATGTGATATTAGAGAAGGTGCACACTTCTGAAAATGCAGCTGACATGTTGACAAAGACTGTGATCGCGGACAAGTTCAAGCATTGCTTAGACTTGATCAATATCTCTGAATGTTAGTTTGGAGGATTCCCCCCAAGATCGGATAGGACAAGTAACTTATCTTCGGAATGGACTAGGTTATTCGTCAAGGTGGAGATTTGTTGGAAACTTGTGACTCATAATATAGAAGTCACTGGAAAAGGCTAATGCGGAGCGTAGCGTAGCTCGGGCCGTAGGTGCTGGGTGAAAGCTTGGAGTGGCGCGGGCACGCTGCGGTCTTTGTGATGTTACTTCCAGTGTAGCGCGGGCACCATATATGTGTGCATGTGAGCGCTACTGGCCGCATGCCTTTGGCCGGTCGTGACGAGATTTTCTTGGTTGTTTTTTGGAAAGGTCATTATGGGTAATTGATCATAATGTGAAGTAGGGTTAGAATAGAGTTAGTAGATATAAATACTATCTATTGTAAAGCCCTATATAACCAAAGAATCATCATAAACAACAAGCCGCCTTTGGAGTACCAAAATTGGAAACCACGTAAATCTCTTGTGTTATTCTTAATTCTATATCGTTTGTGTGCGTGTGTGTGATCCTATATTCTGACATAGGTTTATGTTTGTTTTCAAAAGGCTTAAATATAAATTACTACCCTAAACTATAAGCCATATTCCACTTCGGTGATCCACCTTTCAATTTTGTCAATTAGATGATTGAACTATTAATTTTTTTCACTTATGTCCAATTTCTCTTGCCACATCACAAATTGTTGATGTGGCCCTCTGAGTGGGGTCATGTCCAGCTGATGTGTGCTAAAAAATAATTTTTAAAATTTTAATTACACATTTAAGGGGCAAATTCGTCAATCATCTTTATAATAAACATTAAAACAACAAAAGGCATAAACAAAATTTATTAAATCTTTTTTCCATTCCTCTCAACGAAGGCTCTTCCTCCTGGCTTCCACGCTGAAGAAACATGTCCCCCCAAGCATCTAGTAGAATAAAAGTCTCATGTTCAGAAAGTGAGCTCCGCCCACTATAAGATGGCTTTGGCATTGAAATAACCACTCCTTACAGCCCACCATCTCTTCTCTATTTGAAGTTATGATCTGTTAGGATGGATGGAATTTTGGTAGGGGATGATTTGTAGGGTCTTCTTGGTTTTTGGATCCGGTTTGGAGTTCTCCGTGATGGCGGTTTTGGATCCGGTTTGGAATTCTCCCACATGGCATCTCCACTTGATCTCCCTCCCTTTCCTCCTTACGCCTCACCATCTCTTCTCTTTTGAAGTTATGATCTGTTAGGATGAATGGATTTTTGGATTGGGGTTTTAATTTCGATCTTGATGTTTGCCTGTGTTGGGGGATTTGGATGTTGCTCCTTGTTCGAATTGGTCTCTACTTAAACCTGGGTTGGGGTTTGCTTGGGATCTTCTTGTATATTTTGTTTAATTGTATTTTAGTTTAGTTTAGTTTAATTGTTAATTTATTAAGTTTAATTTATGTTTGTTGTGTAATTTTTAAAGTTAAGTTACTTGTGTAATTATTCATAATTATGTTTTTTTCCCTGTAATTTGCTTGATTATTAATGTTAATTTTATATATCTTATAATTTTATAATTTATATTATTTATGATTTGACATATTTACCCTTGATGTTTAGAAAATATAATTAAAATAATATTTTTTAATTACACATAGGCATTAGTTTGCTTAGTCAGCGCTGCCACATCATCAAGTTATAACGTGGCAACTTAAATTGGATTGAAGTGAAAAAAAATTAATAGTTTAATTATTTAATTGACAAAATTAAAAGGTGAATCACCGAAATGAAATATAACCTATAGTTTATGGCAGTAAATCATATTTAAGCCTTTTGAAAAAACAGAAGTAGAAGAAGAAAGCTTTCTATAGATTTTCCCCGAGTATTTGTTGAATCAAACATTTCTTTAATAAACATATTCATAGTAACATTATTACTTCTTTCAATGCCAAACAATGCTTAGTTATTGGACATTCCATTCCAATAGTTGAATGATAAGATAAGAGGTCTTGTAAGAGTTTGGATCTACACCACTACCAAACAGAAACGTGTCATTAGGAGTTAATACAGCTCCGACCCTAAAGTTTACATGCATGAAACAAAAATATTTATAAATAACAAGAAGAAGAACATATTCAGGTGCAACAGAAACCATTCAGGACAAGCAGAAGCTGGTCAAAACCACCCTGCAACATTCTTTTAAAACATATATAGCATATAAACAAAATCCAAACCCTTGTTTATCCTATTTATAATGAAGTCCTTCACCAGATTTTTACAAAATGTCAGTCATTGGTCTCTACTTCCGAAATTAGTTCATTAGTACACAGTGACATTGATGATCATCAGCAACATATACTTACAGAAACATTTAGCAGTCAGTAGTCTGCAATCATCATCATTATTATAGACAACATAAATATAATTCCAGCCAATTCTGAGATTGTAATTTCTATTTCTTCCGTTTCTGATTATGCTGTCCAAAAGCTGTGCATAGCATGCAACTGGCTGAAATCCGTGGGCTTTAACGACATCTTGTAAAGCTCCCTGAGCTTTCCGGCATCTCCAGATCTATTATTACATGTATTTTGCTCATTGTTGACGGAAGGTTTATTTGTGTTCGTTGAAAGCACCAATGATAACATCTTCTTCAGTAGCATCTGCAACTGACTCCAGAACTTATCATAGACCTCGTGATTGTCATTTATTAAGGAATCTGGAATTTTATCTTCAGATACATGACGTCCTTCAAGAAGGCGAGTTAAAGCTGATTCCAGCATCTGGGACAAAAGCAAAGTTGAGTTATACACAGCTTTCCGAAAGGAACAATGACAAAAAACTACTAGAAAGTTTTTAGCAATAACAATAAATTGTCGAATGATGTCTTTGGTAATTGCAAAGTAAAATCATTGTTTAAAATGGGACCAATAAGCAAAAAAGAGGGTTCAATTAGAACACTAATAGGGGAAACCGACTTTCAAAACATTATAGAGCTCATGCTAGTAGCACAGGGGATGGCAACCATGATAATACAAGTATGGGTTCAGTAACTTGCACCATTGTTCTTCCCAATAGCATGAGAAAAAATACATTTCTAATGATCAAAGGGATTGTGATTTAGACTGGGGCCATTTGGGTGATCTCTTTCAACTACAAGTCTGTTACTAAATTAATTGCTAACAGTAAATCTCTATCATTGCTTCAACTAAAAGTTTCTTAGTTGCTTGCTTCCATTATCTGCAGCTCTTCAGTAAACAAACTCGATGAAATTCTTCTACGCATAAACTGCAATACTTTTAATATTAAGGATTAGCTCAACTAGTACAATCCTGCCTTGAGGCCACTAGTTTGAGTCCCCTTGGCACCAAGACACGAGTTATTACTCGTGTACCGACATGAGCTTGCCTTCGACCAGAATGTGGTGAGGACAAAACCACCAAAAAAACCTTTAAACTTTTCTCAACAAGTTATACGTAAATTAAGGTATAATGTAATTTTATCATTTAACATTCTCATTGTTTTTATTAGAAAAATATTTTATCTTTTTCTTCTCCCAAACTATACTCAATTACCTATAACTTACCAGTACCATGATCTCAAGAAAATAACCAGTATAATAATTTCATCATATTTTAACTTAGCAAGGTGGAAAGAGATCTCAGACAGAAAGGAGAAAATATTCCGTCAAAATTCAACAATGAAAGTATTCAACAATTTATCAAATATCAAAAGAGAAAAGAGAGTAGTAAAGGGGCAAACAATTACTCCCTACATTCTCCAAAATATACGATCAATATTTGACTTTTTGAAGTCAATTTGAGATATTTTTAAATCCAAAATTGATATGAATTAATCTAGCTTTAGTCACTTTTAGATGATACAACTATGAAAATTGTAAACTATCTAAGTAGTACTAATAATTATAAGATTTATTATTTTCAAAAGTTAAATGAATTACATCAATTTAGACTTTGAAAAGTCAAGCTTGATGTTATATTTTAGAACAGAGGGATTATATATGAAATGCTCACAACTGCCTTCTAAGACTTAGCGTGTCAATGTGTATGTAATTTGTCTAGTGATCTTGTCACTACAACTAACTGTACGACTTAATCAACTATGTGTCAGACAGTAATATCATAAGAGATTAATATTTCTTTCAAAAATTAAGACACTTCAGTATACCAATTTTGAACTTATTTACTGATAAAACACCTAGACTGATAGTGACAATAGTTATTACAAAAATCAAGGATAACAGGCAAGCAAATATCATATAAATTAATACTTCATTGAATAAGGCAGCTCACTCAAGAAAACAGTTGATTACTTCTTTTTACTCTCAGCAAACTTGTCAGCAGTCATATTTAATAATACTAAAAGATAAAAGATACCAAGTTTCTGGTCCCTGGAATTGATGCCTTGCAACAGGAAATTATATATAAACATTCCAAAGATAAGAAGAGCATATTAATGAAACCAAGCATACCGCAGTAACCGCATTCAAGTGAAATGAGCTAGACAGACTTAATGACAGAGCTGATCTCTCTATCAGAATGCTCAGGTACATCATTGGATGCGTCCTTGGCCCATAAAAGTTTATGGATTTCTGCCAGTTCCTCTCAGCTAAGGAAGCATATTGTTTGACTCTATGAATACCACTGGATTCACCTTTAGACATGTCGCTTTTCTTATGATCTGGCTCCAAAAAATTCAAACAGTAATCTCTCTGGTAGCAAGCAAGTTGAAAATATGCATATGCAGCCTCCTGTTTGCGCAGCTCACCCAATGACTCGTATACAGATACCGCCTCCCTAATGGCATCATTGGCTGATATCTCATGCTTTTTGAGTTCTTTTTTAGCTCTTATGAGATCCGGAACAGTACAATCATCTAAGAATCCATTTTCATAAACATTGGCAGCTGTATTTTCTCTTGCCAGAAGCATGCCAAGTCTCAGATATGTATTCGCAAGCTGTGTATATACTTCATTACTCAAGCTGCTTGAGACAGAATCTGACTGCTCGCTAACAGCAATTAACTCTGTCTTGGCTGCTCCATAATATTTAAGTGATTCAGCGTATTCTAGTTTTGCAGTTTCAAGTGCTTGATTGTATGCATTATGGAAGATTGCATGTAGCTTGAG
This sequence comes from Panax quinquefolius, assembly GCA_020205615.1. Taxonomy (NCBI): domain Eukaryota; kingdom Viridiplantae; phylum Streptophyta; class Magnoliopsida; order Apiales; family Araliaceae; genus Panax; species Panax quinquefolius. The sequence continues at coordinate 15,676,335 of CM035153.1, forward strand.
AGTTTCAATTTTGGATACCATCTCTTCGCCAGATTTCGCCTCTTCCATGACCCAAATTACAATTAATTAATATAATGTTAGTATGGTCAGAAACTTCTTTAAATGACTTGACTGCTTCAGCAAATGCAAGTTCAGCTTTGTGCAATTCTTTTCTTTCAAGCATCATTCGACCCATTTCGTTGCAAACCCATCCTTTCTTTTTAACCACAGATTGTAATTCTGCTGAATGAGTAGGATCCCCACCCAATGCTTTAATAGCTGCTTCATAACAGCTTAGGGAAGCTGAAAGATTGTATTCTACATCAGCAGTCAAAGGACCTTGAAGGTATTTAAATATACCACCACTTTTCACCTTTGTTTCTCTAGGTTCAGTTTCAGTCGCTTTAGACACTGTATTATGCATTTCTGTAGTAGCTTCAACAGCATCACCTGTCGCCATATCAGTAGCTTCTTCTGTGGTATCACTTCTGTTCTGCTTCAAGTATCCACTTTCCAAAGTGGTTCCATAATCCCCTTTGTTATGACCATGGCCAGCTTCAAACTTTCCAGAATGGTAGATAGGGATGCTCTTACAATTTGCTTTTTTAATCTGTTTTCTACCATAACCTAATGCTCGCATATCTCCTCTGCTACTGCTTGCACTGTTTCCGCTACTGGCCCTGTCACTCTGGCAACTGCAATTTACCAAGGAACATGAACTACAATTTTGTTTAGACTGCCCCAGCTTCTTATTAAGCCTTTTGACCTCCTTCAAAACATCAGAGGACATTTTCAACTCTCTAATAAAAGGCTTCCTCTCTGTTTGTATTGTGATCTCTTTACCTTTTATCATGTGGAACTCAACATACACATCCCCGACTAGAGTCCATGCCTTGGCCCAGAAGAGGTAAGTGGAAGATAGCTGCTCGGAAGTAAAATAAGCAGCATCCATCTCAGAGTTTCCCTTAGATGCATCACTTATTCCTTTCCTTTTGACTTTGACATTAGATATTGAGCTACAAACCATTGATGAAACAAACCTTGAATCTTCAAGATGCTGCGGCATTGATCCATAAACCAAACACGCTAATTTTACAACCTTCAAGGCTGGCTGCAGCTGACCATCATCCTTATAAGCTTGCCCAAGTGTTAAGTAGGATTCTCCAAGCAAAAGAACTAGTTTCCACAACTTGTCATCCAATTTTGATGCAGGAAGCCACTCCCTAATGTCACAAATTTCAATGCAGTCAGCATCTCCACATGCACAAACAGAAAAATCCATTGACAAAGGAGGGATATGCTGAGTTTTGCCATAACAATCCAGCTCAGCTTGAGTGCTTTGTAGTTGCCGCTTCCATCTTAGGGACTTAATGGCTTGAGAAACATGATGAATGGCAGCCAGTTTAGAGGAAAATGGATCAACAACAGTCTGAACAACAGGAGCAGAAGTTGCAGACATTTCAGAAGCTGCAACATCTTGATCACTGGGAGTCTCGACAGCTCCCAAGTCCATCTTACCCGATTCTATAAGTGTTCTGGATGGTAACACGTTTTCATCCAAAGACATTTTGATGAAAACTTCTGATTTGGGATCTTGAAAAGTTTCTGCATCTTTATTAGGCTCATCCTCTCGAATTGGAGAGTAGATTATTTCGTGAACAATTGATTCAGAACTACTGCTGAAAAATTCAAATGATTCATCTCCTGCATCTGCAATTGTAGCTTGGGACTCTACTGGTAGTGCTTCAGATGCTAGATCCAGTTCTTCATCATAAGTTAGAAGAAGCCTTGCAAATTGTTCATGAGCAAATGCACGTACAACCTATTAACATAATTCTTAACAGTAAGTGCAATCTATAATCTATATTGTAATTAGTAATAACGAGCAACAAGATGCTAAATTAGTGGACATGTATTAGGTATAGTTCTGGGAAACAAAATTACCAGATGATCTGGTTCATCAAGGAAGTCGAGACACTTTCTGAAGAAGCTAGCACACCTGGCCCTATTATTAGGAGCCTGCAGCAATACCATCAATTGTTAGCAACTAACTAGCAATTAAAAAAACAAATTATTTTGAAGGAACAGAAAAGGAAAATATTGAATTGGTACCAAAGAAAGTGAAAGCCTGTGAGCAATCCGATACAAGAGGGTCCCTAGAGAAAGTAATGAATTGCTTCTCCCTCTATGAATTAGAGATGGTAGAGAGGTTGAGCTATCATCGGAGTCATTGGAGGAATGATTTTTGGATATAACAGATAGATCAAAAAGTTGAATAGCATCTTCTCCAGCACTTTTGTATAGCTGCCAAAAAAAGGATATAAGATACCCGCGGACCAATTCAATAAGAACCTAGGAAAAGAACAATTTTCACCAATACATGTTATAACAGTACCCAGTAAGCTCCAGGGTCTTGCTTGCAATTTTCCTGCAGGAACCTCAAAACAGAATGACCATTTTGTTGGACAACGTGAGGATGAAATGCAGGAGTACCATCCTCAGAGATTCCTTTTGAAAGAAATATATCATCCGTTTTCAGAAGTTCGTAACCCTGAACAACACCATCTTGATGATAACAGATAGCTAATTCGGGCACACTAGCCATGACATTATCAAGCCATGCTTCAAGCCAAGTTAATGGAGTGACCTATCAAAAATCGGAGGAGAAATAGTATAAGCATGTAAAAGCAATGGAGAATATACATGATATGGCTAGGGAAAGGTAAACTGAGTCATTTTACCTGTCTTGAAACATCCCATAAATGCAAGCTCACTGCAACATATTTCTCGTTACTAAATATGAGCAAGTCACTGCCTAGAAGCATCCGGAAATTATGAAATTGCCAAAACAGAACTTTTAGGAATCCATCATTATTAACTCTTCGATATTTGTCAGTTTCTTGCTTCAAGGATCTGGGCTTTTCTTCAACTTGTGAGACCTTTTTGACAGCATCATGACTTTTGTTTCTCTTATTCTTCTTACTCCCCCAAATGAACCTATCCTTTTTGACATGTGGGCCCTCCAAACTATCATTAATTCCTTCTTCTTGAGCAACATCGTCACTTTCTCCAAAAAACTGAGGTGTATATCCTGTTGTTGAATGGTCAGAAGATTCAAAAGAACCCTCCCTAGACTCAAATCTCCCAGGAAGAAAAGATGAGTTTGACTTCTCTTCCAATGGAACATGATGAGCTGGTGGACAATCGCACGCTTCCATCCTTACTGAATGCATAGCAAAATTGAAAAATAAAGATTTTTCTGCACATTGTGAATGGCTTTTATGTCTTCTAACCAATTTTTCTCCCTCTTCAGCATCAGGCCTGAGCTGAGTATTGTTAGAGATGGTGAAAGATCAACTTAAATAGCGAAGCAGTAAATACTAAATAAACATACCCCGTGTTCAAAACTAGAGTCTGCCCAATACGATGTACTGCAATTGACAACCGAGCCTTCGAATATGGTATCTTAAAGATCTGCTTCAGAATGTCAGCTGGAGCAATAACATCTAAATCATCTCCATACTCCGCTACACCAGATACAGCGAGGGCCTCTCCCTTCATAGTAAGATTTGATGTGATAGCACTACTTTCATAAGGTAAATCTGCCACCATTGCAGAAGTAGGCCTTCAGATATTGCAGCTTCAGAGTTGGGGGTTTGGGGTGGGGTGGTACTGAAGGCGATTATCAATAACAATTTTACAATTACGTGATAAATTATTAGAAAAAGAAAACATTTGTAGTGTCAAATAGACAGCAGAAGAAATGAAACTATAGCCCGCCTGAAGTAGAAAATCTTCACTTTCATACCCAGAAAGTACAAGGGCATTATAGTAACCTAAGAAGCAAGGATTTTGGGTGAGAGAATTTGTGTTCGCCATATGGTGATTCGGCAGTTTGGATAATCTCAAAGAATGGGAATTCGGAGATTCAGCACATATACCCCAAGATCAGGCGTGCAATAAATAGACACATCACGCCCCATGTCACATCTCACCCAAGAATTATACAAAGGGCACAACAGACCCTGGAAAAATTTTCATCCTACCAAGAAAGCAGAAGAAGCTCAAGAAAAGAAGGGGTATGGACTGGACAATTTTTCTCTCATTGTTTCGGTAGTTTATGATCATGATATTTGCTTATGTTACATGTATTGCAGAGTTCTACATGGATGCTAACGTATAAGAAATACTCGCAGTCTCGTTGACTTTCCCTTCCTCTCCAGTCTCCAGTATCGTAATTGGTTATTGGTCTCCTGTGACCATGAGAAGAGTTTTAGCTTGGGACCTCATTTGGGAATAGATCAGCCCGTTGATGATAAGAATTGTAGAGAGGTGATAAACAAATGACCATACTTAATTTGTTTAAAGGATTTCAACAAAATGGGATGTTTTACTTCACTTATGTTGTCCGCTAAAGAGTTTTGGAGAGTAAACTATAATCAGGGACAATGAAAGAGCAAGTAAAGAAAGGAAAGGGCATAGGATTTGCATGCAAAACCAAAATACCGCCTTACGCACCTATTCACAAAAAAAAAAACATGGTGGAGAAATCACATCCAGTCCAATTTGGCCATGATGGTAGAAATCAGTTTCTTGATCCAGTCCAATTTGGCCAGTTGTTTGGGCTACAAGTTCAATATCTTGAAGTGGTCCAAGTCCTTCCATAAAGCATCCCACGACCTCCACCACTCCACTCAAACCACTTCAACAACTATTTCCTGCTTTCTAGGAGTTTATTTCTGTTTGTTAGCAAAGAATACTCTGGATGTTTAGTATAAATACCCATATAATTTGTTTTAGAAACGCAGATCAGATTATTGGTATTGTTGTCTTTAGGAGCTTTGTCCTCTCCATACAGACAAGTTTATTGGTTGTAGTTGTGTTTAAGATTCTTGCACGAATTGCTGCCAATATAAGTTTTATCTCTTCCACTCCACTCTACTCTTTAACCCCAGCCCCTATCATTTTGGTATCAAAGCAGGCTGATCCATCATGGTTAACACTAGATCATCCAACCTCCAAAATGAACCCGCTAACCCAAACTCCAATCCACCAGCCAACCCAAATCTTGATTCCATTACCCAACAATTATTAGCTATTACTTCCAAATTGAACACCTTAGACTCTTTAGCAGCTGAAGTCGCAGCTCTCAAAGTCCCACTCGCGGAAAACAGTATCGGTGGATCCAACAAAGAAAGCTCAAAGAAATTCCCTTGAGACCACGTGAGAAGGGAAGGACAATCTAGTCAAAGGGAGATGACGACGACATAGACAATCCTTGGTGGTTTAGGAGTCCTTCACGGCGTCCTCATACGAAGATGGAATTTCCAAAGTACGAAGGTGGAGATCCTTGTGGGTGGATCCTGAAAACAGAAAAATATTTTTGATAATTATCAGACTCCGGAGGAACTCAAAGTCGACATCGCTGCCATGTATCTAGAAGGTGATGCTCTCGACTTATTCGCTTGGACTAACCACGAGCGAACCTTGTTATACTGGGAGGAACTTGTCAAAGCGTTGCAGGAAAACTATGTCCCGGCAGAGTTCCAAAATCCTGATGAATATCTCTGCAGCATACGGCAAACTGGATCTGTTCAAGAATACCGTCAAGAATTCGCCAAGAGATAATTACGAGTCACAAATTGGTCAGACCATTGCTTATTGGGCGTATTTTTAAATGGATTGAAAAAGGAGCTAAAGGTTGATGTTAGGATTCATAAGCCTAGAGTAGTCTACAAAGCCATAAGTTTAGCTCTTGAATTTGAGACCAAACTAGGCCCAAATCGCAGCACCAGAGGGCCCAATTGGACCGCATCTAGCCGACCCACACTACCCCAAACTTCATTCACACGAGCTCCTCAACATCGCGATAACCATATTAAACAATGGTTGTTCGCAATCAAGCACACAGCAATTTTCCGGCCACCCAAGTGACGACCCAACCCCTGCAAGCCCGACCATAGGAAGCAGAAAGACAGAACCGAATGGCCAAGGGCCTCTATTTCAGGTGTAACAAAAAATTTGCTTCGGGACAATGATGCAAACAAACGAGCTTCTCTCTAATGGAGCTCACGGACGACGAACTTCCACCTGGGACGATGACGAACCACCAGCGGCAGACTTGGCTGAAATTTCGTTTCATGCTATCCTAGGCAAATCTTCAGGCACCACGATGAAGCTTCTGGGTACTATCCTAGGACGCCAAGTTCTGATTTTGATTGATAGCGGATCAACCCATAATTTCATTTCAGAGAAGATGGCTGAAGTTGCACTGCCTGTCCAAAATATTCTTTCTTTTGGAGTTCAAATTGGTAACCGGAACGTGATTAAATGCAATCGCATTTGTCGGGATGTTACAGTACAGCTTCATGGGTTGACAATATTACTACCCGTTTGCAATGGTGGTGCTGATCTAGTTCTGTGTATCAAATGGCTTGCCTCCTTAAATACAATACAAGCCGATTGTTCCTAATTTTTCATCTGAAAGGAAAGCGATATAAGCTCCAGGGAGTCCCACTCAAAACACAAGCAAAAGCCTCCTTTCAGTATTTTCAACAGAGAGCAAAATATCAGGTACTAAGCCTATCCCAAATCCTAAAACTCAAAATTTACTTAACAATTTTGAATCTATTTTTCAGGAACCCAATACCATGCCTCCCTGATAAGTAGGTTTTATACTTATGACTCTGATATTATTAAACTGAATTATTGCTATCTTTAATTGTTTTTTAGTATCTTTTTATGTGTTTTGTGTTTATTTCTTGTAGGTTGGAGCTGGAGGAACAAATTGGTCATTTGGGAGAAGAAAAAGGTCAAAAATTATTAAAATTAGAACTGAGTGGCATTTTTGTAATTACGCGATCCTGGTCAAGCGCCTAGGCGCTTGGAAATGGCCTGGGTTGAGCGCCTAGGCGCTCATATGCGGCTAAAGAAGGATTTTTCTAATGCTTAGTGGGTTTTTGAAGCCAAGAAGGAATCTAAAAGAGGGTTGAGACTAATACAAATAGGAGAAGACTTTAAAAAAGAGGGAATACTTGATTTTTCAAGAGATTTGCAGAGAGAACAACGAAGGAAAACACGAAGGAGAATTGCAAGGGCTGAAGATCAAAGAGAGAGTATTGGAGCAAATTCAGAGTTTCTTCTTCTCTTCTCTAGTTTTATCTTTTGTAATTATCTGGGATGTTTGGATTATTAATCTGGATGATGTTTTTCTTTATTATTATCATGAACTAAACTTTAATTAAGATTGCAACGGAACTTGGTATGTAGTTTAAATTGAACCTTCTCATTGAATGAAAGTTGGTTTTTATTGAATTGTTTATTATATCTTTTGCTTATTGATTAATTGTTTAGCTAACAATTACTGTGATAATCTATATAAAATCGAAAGATGGAATATAGACTGAGATCTGGATATGATAACATCTGTTCATATAATCTGATTAGGGTTAATATGATTAGCATATAGGATAGGAATATACCTATGTGTTTTGTATCCATTGAAAGAATTTGTGCGTAAAACCCTAATTAACTTGATTCACATAGGAATATAGTGAATTAATTAACTAGGGTGTTCCTTGTAATTCTGCGTCTTAAAGATCGGATTTAGGAGGATTTGTTCACGTGTCTTTGGAAGAAGTGCGTGAATTTTATAAAGCATTCTTGGATAATGATTCATATTAATTAATTGATCTAAATGGGAAGTAAATTGGTTTAAATGAAATACTAAGGGAAGTTGTAATCTTAACCTGTTAAATATGCAGCTACTCTTGTGAAATTCTGATTTTAATTATTAGTTTTGTTGATTTTAATTTTCAAATCACAAAAAATATTTCGTAGTTTAAAATAGGATTAATTGCATTAGAATTAGTAATTAATAAATATTAGTCTATTTCCTCGTGGGAACGATATCCTTGCTTGCTGAATATTACAATTGAACGCATATACATGCGTGTTAAAATGCTATTAAGAAATTAGGCAATAAGTTTTTAAGCGCCATTGTTTAGGGAAATTAGTTTAATATTTTGTCATTATTAAATTCAATGAAATTAATCTTAATTTAAACATTTTTATTTTATTTTATTTTGTCTCTAGTCTAATTCCTTTTCGTGTACCATGGACAACTATTACTATCATCGGCCATATTCGAGAATGACTTACCAAGGGGAGGCAGAGAATTATGGACTCGATGAATTGACAAAGACAATTTGGGACACTTTCAAGGAAGATTGATGCTTTATCAGCACAACTTATTCAAAGTGTAGCGATGATATGTGAGTATTGTGGTGAAAACCATCCGAATCATCAATGTGCCATCGGGCTTTGAAGTCGTTATAATATAGTGGTAACTTCAGGGATTACCCCAAAAATTATGAATATTCCAGTAATTATCATCATGAGTGGGGGAATCCACTAAATCTTTCATGAAGCGATGACAATCTAGCCCAACCCTTTGCTCCATGCCAATCGTACACTTCTGAATTACAAGTTCAAGCTCCTAATCATGAAGAAGAAAGGATTTTAAACTTGGAAGGACTTATTTCCAAGTTCATGGTTTTGATTGAGGAGCAGACGAGATGTCGATTCAAAATCTTGAGAACCAGGTGGGACAACTTTTCAACGCCATCATCAATCGCCATCAAGGTGAAGTGTCAAGCAACATGGTTCTCGAGACTGATGGATTGCCCACGCTAAATCTGAAACCGGATGTGCCAAAAGAAAAGGATGTGGAAAGGGAGGAGACAAGTGGGGAGCAGGAAAAGAAGGTCGCCAAAGATCTAGCCTTGAGTTCTGACATAGATGAACCGATTTTGATAGTGCCCCATATATCTTCTCCACCAAAGTTTAAGGATCAGGTTAGATTTGCAATCATGTGTCCAATTGGTAGTCATTTTTACGATAAAGCTATATACTTATACGGAAGCTAGCTTAAAATTGATGTCATGGTGTGAAGAGAATGGGAAGAGAGATGAAGAACCAGCTTGTTCGAAAAGCTTCAACGTAAAAATTGCTCACGAGATACAACTCTCAAAAATGCCTAGTTATTTAAAGGTTGTAAAGAGAATCTACCTAAAAGAACAAGCTAGGTGAATTTGAATCAATAACCCTTATCGATGGCAAACTCTCTGGTTACGTTATTACTAATGGATGGAGGGTTCCTCAATTTTCGAAAGGGAATTGGATAGAGAAAGTTAAAGCAGTCGGGCTGAGGACGTTAAACTAAGCGCTCATTGGGAGGCAACCTAGACTTACATTTTATCTCTTTAAATTTTAGTTCAATAATTTTATTTTAATATTTTATTTCATTTAGCTATATATCTTATCTTATTTTAGGGTCAGATGTTCATTGTAATCTCCTTGCAAATGATAACTGAGAATCGGGTTCACGGCTTGCAGGTTAAAGCATAAAAGAGCAAAAATTTTGGCTAAGTCGCCTAAGCGCCTAGCGCCCAAAAACAAGCTTTATTCCAAGCTCCTAGCGCCAACCGCAGAATGCCCAGACATGCCTAAGCGCCTGCTAGCGCCACTTTAAGCTTTTTTCAAGCGCCTAGCGGTCACCAACACCATCGATTCTATTCCTAAGCGCCAAGCGCCCAACCTTCACAATTTCAAGCGCTTAAAGCGCTTCTACCTGCACTTGAAAAAAATAAAGCCCTAAGTAAGGCAATTCTAATTCAAACCCAATTCCTTTCACTCCTAATTCAAAAGCAACTCCTTCCAAGCCCTTGCACCACAATAACACCAACTCTCAGACTCTCCCAATCAAAATCTAATTCATCTTCTCCAAACCACAATCAAGAAAAAAGTAAGCTAAAGTCAACTTCTTTATCTCCTACTTGGATTCCAACTCGCAACAATTCAAAGCAAAGTTCAAGCTTCAAGATTTGCTCTAAACCAAGTTTGGGGAGGTTCACATAGGGTCTAAGCCTCGCAAGTGATCAAGCGCCCATGCTAGCCTCCCACCACCTCCACCCTTGTCCATGTACCCCTCCCGATCGACTTAGCTCCCAAGGATGATGCTAATACGTAAGAAGTAGATGATGTCGATGAAGAGTAAAGCTTCAATCTTTCAGTGGAAGTCCTCAAGCCTAATTTCTTATGTTTTTTTTATATACAATGAGGACATCAGATATATTAAGTTTGGGGTGCATTCTTCCAACATTATTCACCATTTAGTTGCATTATTCATTTAGTATAACTTATTCATTTTGTAGTTTTTCATTTAGTTTTCATTCTAATTTCTTAAATTTTCAATAAAAAAAAAAAAAAAAAAATCAAGTTTTTGCATGTTTCCAGCTGTTAGATAGTTCAAGGCTGTTTTGGCCAATGATGAGATTGGAATTGAGTAGACATGTATAGTATTGACTGTTAAGACTTTAATGTGATTTCTTGTCATGATTTGAATCTTTGCCTGTTTGAAACTGATATAATAAGGATAGCACAATAAAAACAACTATGTTGACTGATTGAGTCTAAATTGACACATAATGGACTTCTTGAGGATAATACTAGTTTGAATGAATGAAAGACATGAATAGGCAGAGATGACTGAATTTAGACAAAAACTTAAGTTTGGGGGATAAATTTAGGATATATAAGCTTCAAAAAAAATGATGAAAAAGATATCGTGGCTAGTCTTGTTTCGAGACCTTTGTTACTTGAGCAAGTACGCCCGAGAGAGTGTCCTTACACCTAGCGCCCTAAGGTCTTATATGGTCTGGGAGTCGTTGGTCGAAAGCTCGCTAAAGGGTAGCACTGTTAGCCTAATGGAATGAGACATTGCACAGTCATGGTTAAAAAATAATAATAATAATAAAAAACAATAAAACAGAAAAAGAACAAAAAGCCCCCATAATGATAAGTAAAGCATAAGTATCCCGGATTGGACTCTTGAATTTGATGGATGTTTGACTTTAGTTGGATTTAGCTTGTTCGTGAATTTTGTGAGTTTACACCGTATTTATGCCTTTTAAAAGAGATCTATTATGTGTCAGATTTAGATTATATTAGTTAGCATCATTGTTGAGCACACACGCACTATATCAAGTAATAACAGGTAAGATTTGATGATCGATTAGGAAATTATCGATCTGTCTTGGTATGATGTACTAGCATGTTTATTGTGATTTCTCGAGACTCGATGAATAGATTTTGTTCTGTTTGACTTCTGGAATTTTAGGCATGTAGATAGCTGCATTTGCATTGCATATTTAGTTATTGCGATATGTTTTGTTGCTTGGGGACAAGCAATTGATTAAGTTTGGGGGTATTTGATGAGTAGGTTTTATACCTATGAATCCGATATTATTAAACTTAATTATTGCTATCTTTAATTGTTTTTTAGTATCTTTTTATGTGTTTTGTGTTTATTTCTTGTAGGTTGGAGCTGGAGGGACAAATTGGTCATTTGGGAGAAGAAAAATGTCAAAAATTATTAAAATTAGAGCTGAGTGGCATTTTTGTAATTACGCTGTCCGGTCGGGCGCCTAAGCGCTGAAATGGTTCGGGTTGAGCGCCTAGCGCTCATATGCTAAAGAAGGATTTTTCATCGCTAAGTGGGTTTTTTGGCCAAGAAGGAATCTAAAAGAGGGCTGAGACTAATACAAATAGGAGAAGACTTTAGAAAAAAGGGATCACTTAATTTTTCAAGAGATTTGCAGAGAGAACAACGAAGGAAAACACGAAAGAGAATTGCAAGGGCTGAAGATCAAAGAGAGAGTATTGGAGCAAATTCAGAGTTTCTTCTTCTCTTCTCTAGTTTTATCTTTTGTAATTATCTAGATGTTTGGATTATTAATCTGGATGATGTTTTTCTTTATTATTATCATGAACTAAACTTTAATTAAGATTGCAACGAAACTTGGTATGTAGTTTAAATTGAACCTTCCCATTGAATGAAAGTTGGTTATTATTGAATTGTTTATTATATCTTTTGCTTATTGATTAATTGTTTAGCTTACAATTACTGTGATAATCTATATAAAATCGGAAGATGGAATATAAATTGAGATCTGGATATGATAACATCTGTTCATATAATCTGATTAGGGTTAATATGATTAGCATATAGGATAGGAATATACCTATGTGTCTTTTGTATCCATTGAAAAGAATTTGTCGTAAACCCCTAATTAACTCGATTCACATAGAATATAGTGAATTAATTAACTAGGTGTTCCTTGTAATTCTCGCGTCTTAAAGATCGGATTTAGGAGGATTTGTTCACGTGTTCTTGGAAGAAGTGCATGAATTTTATAAAGCATTCTCAGATAATGATTCATATTAATTAATTGATTTAAATGGGAAGTAAATTGGTTTAAATGAAATACTAAGGGAAGTTGTAATCTTAACCTGTTAAATCTGTAGTTACTCTTGTGAAATTCTGATTTTAATTATTAGTTTTGTTGATTTTAATTTTCAAATCACAAAAAATATTTCATAGTTTAAAATAGGATTAATTGCATTAGAATTAGTAATTGATAAATATTAGTCTATTTCCTCGTGGGAACGATATTCTTGCTTGCTGAATATTACAATTGAACGCGTATGCTTGCGTGTTAAAATGCTATTAAGAAATTAGGCAACACTCCCTTTCAGACCCACGCCCACAATATACTGTTACTCCCAAATTCAAAACCCCCAAATATCTGTTTCTCTGATTTATTATGTTCACGATTTGTTCGCCCTAGTACAAACCCTTTTGCCAATCCAGTCCTTTTAGTCAAGAAAAAGGATGACACTTGGCGTATGTGTGTCGATTAGTGAAGCCTCAACAAGATCACCATCCCAGATAAATACCACATACCCAACATTGATGAGTTTCTCGATGAATTACACGGTGCCACTATTTTTTCCAAAATTGACCTGAGATCTGGTTATCACCAAATACGCGTCAACCCTGCTGAAATTCTCAAAATGGTTTTTCGAATTCTGGCCATTACGAGTTTGGTGTCATGTCGTTTGGTCTAACAAATGCCCCTTCTACCTTCCAATCTGCTATGAATGATCTTTTCAGACCCTATCTAAACAAATTTATCTTGGTGTTCTTTGATGACATCCTGGTCTATAGGTAATCAGTCCGGCAACACCTTCACTATTAGCAAATCACCCTTCAACTTCTTCGGGACAACCAATTTTTGCTAAAGCTTCTAAATGCTTGTTTGGTCAAATCCAAATCTCTTTCTTGGGTCACGTAGTAGATCGCCTAAGGTGTGTCAGCAAGAGATCCACGGAAAAATTAAGCAGTTCTAGATTGGCCCATAACCACCAACGTGAAAGAGCTTCGAGGGTTCTTGGGATTAACCAGTTATTACCGCAAGTTCGTGCAAAATTATGGGGTTCTTGCAAGGCCATTAACAGATATCACCCGAAAAAATGGCTTCCACTGGTCACCTGTGGTTGAGGCAACTTTCAAAAGCTCAAGCAAGGACTGGCTCATCTCGAACATTTACCCAAGGAAAGATGGAGCAGCCCATTCCAGAAAGTTAGCTTCATCACGAGTAGCTTCACCATTGTTCTGCACTTACCGGATTTTAATCAACCCTTCACGATGGAATGTGACGCCTCTTCTGATGGAATCGGCGCCATACTTCTCCAATCTGACCACCCGATTGCATATTTTAGTAAGGGATTTTCTTTCTCTAATCGTTTGAAATCTACTTATGATCGGAAATTGTTAGCTCTTGTACTCGCCTACAAAAGTGGCGGCATTACTTCTTGGGACATCACTTTGTTAAAACAGACCATTTTAGCCTCAAATACCTATTGGAATAGCGGGTTACAACGAACAAGCAGTAGAGGCTCCTTTTGAAGTTGCTTCCGTTTGACTTTTACATCATTTACAAAGCTGGAAGAGAAAATAAAGGGGCATATGCACTTTCCAGACGTCCACAGCATGCTGACTTTTTGGCTTTGGCTCTTCCTGTTTCATTGGATTTTATGGATTTGCAGGAAGCTCTTCAAGTGGACCCATACACTCAAGAAATAATGGCTTCCCTTTCCCAGGATTCAGCTTTTCAGGTGGTGGACAAAAAGCTTTACTTCAAGAATCGTTTGGTGATCCCTGACAACACTCCTCTTAAAACAAAAGCTTTTGTTGAATCACATGACTCATTGGTTGCGGGGCACGAGGGATATTTGAAGACTTTGAAACGCATTTCTGCCAACTTTTTTTGGTCGGGTATGAAGCACGATGTCAGGATTTTTGTTCAAAATTGCTTAACTTGTCAACAAAACAAATACCAAGCCCTGACACCTGCTAGTCTTCTGCAACCACTACCTGTACCTGCAAGAATATGGGAAGATATCTCACTAGATTTCATTGTCGACCTTCCAAAATCAGGTAGGTTTGATAACATACTGGTGGTAGTGGATCGCCCAAATACTCACATTTTCTTCCCTTGGCCCATCCATTTACTGCAAAAACAGTTGTTGATATTTTTTGCAGGGAGATAGTACGCCTCCATGGCATCCCCAGGTCAATACTTTCGGACAGGGATGTCATATTTATTAGTGCTTTTTGACAGACACTTTACAAATCCAGCAACACTGGTTTACGAATGGGTACCTATCCGATGGCCAAACAGAGGTGGTTAAGCGATGTCTGGAAGCTTATCTGCGGTGTTTTGCACATGAACAGCCTCGTGCTTGGCATAAATTTCTTACTTCGGCAGAATACTTCTTTAAAACTGGATTTCATACTTCCACATGAACTACCCCTTTCAAGATTGTCTATGGGAGAGACCCACCAACACTTCATCCATTTATTCCAGGTGAAACACGCATTGCAGCACTTGACGAACAGCTTATTACTCGCAATGAGATGCTGAAACTTTTAAGAGCTAATCTCTTAAAAGGCCCAATCCCGAATGAAGGCACATGTTGATTCCAAGAGACGAGAGCTGAGTTTCAATGTCAGTGATTCTGTCTTTTTACAAGTTCAACCGCCAACACTCTCTTTAAGAGAAGTTATGAGAAACTCTCCTCCTGATTTTTTGGCCCTTACAAAATCATTTCTGGGACCAGAGTCTTATGAATTAGAACTTCCTGCTTCCTCCTAAGTTCATCACATACTACGCCGGGCTTTGGGACAAGTTCCAGCTTCACCACCAGCACCACTTCTGATTGGGAAATCAATTTTACTCCTGCCAAAGAATTAGCTCATCGCTGGGTTAAAGACGGAGGTGTCCTTACTTTGGAGTTGTTGGTTCAATGGGAAGGTCGTCCTCTTGAAGAAACTAGTTGGGAGGATTATGACCTTTCTGGTCAATTTCCTTTTTTCCGCCTTGAGGACGAGGCAAGTTTCCAGGAGGGATGTACTGATACAGTGCCTTACGCACTTATTCACGAAAAAGGTGGAGAAAACATGATGATGGTAGAAATCAGTTTCTTGACCCAGTCCAATATGGCCAGTTGTTGGGGCTACAAGTTCAATATCCTGAAGAAGTGGTCCAAGTCCTTCCATAAAGCATCCCACGACCTCCACCACTCCACTCAAGCCACTTTAACAACTATTTCCTGCTTTCTAGGAGTTTATTTCTGTTTGTTAGCTAAAAATACTCTGGTTGTTTAGTATAAATACCCATATAATTTGTTTTAGAAAGGCAGATCAGATTATTGGTATTGTTATCTTTAGGAGCTTTGTCCTCTCCATACGGACAAGTTTATTGGTTGTAATTGTGTTTAAAGATTCTTGCATGAATTGCTACCAATATAAGTTTTCTCTCTTCCACTCTATTCTGCTCTTTCACCCCAGCCCCTATCATATAATGTGTCAAACCTGGGCCAATTAGTAGTGGTATTAGTAGTAAATAAAATAAAGAATAGGAGTATTTTTATTGTTTGGCATGTTCTAATAGGAAAGTAAGATGGAGGATAATATGGTATTTTCTCAATATCCTAGAGCTCTATATATATGACATGTAAGAGAGTCACACGTATCTTCTTCCTCCCCTTCTTTTCTAATCCCCCATTCTATCTCTTTCTTCTCTCAGAATTCTACCCTTATCTCCATGGATGTTCTCTACAACCTAGCTTTCCCCGTCACCATAGTCATGACCATGTGAGGGGAATGACATAATGAGTGATTATCTTTTTTCAATTTGAACAAGTAATCCTATGGCACCTTATTAAGCTACCCAGCCTACCCGTGAAGTAGATAGATTAACAGACCCTATATATGCATACATATGAATCATGTGCTAGAAATGTTAGGCATGATAATATCCCCTACAAGTCTTGGACTCTTGTAAGTGTGAGTATTCAGTTATAACCAAGCCGAATTGTCTATTAGGTTATAACTGAATACCAAATTTCATATAATTTCACTATCCAAATAACTATCCGAAATATGTACTAACCTAAATATGAACTTATTTTTACAAAACAAAAATTTCATTTCAAATTTCGCAAAAATTTCCAAACAATATTATACTATTTCATAAACTAGTCTAATAATTTCAAATTAACAATACATAAGTATATAATCTATAGGAAAAAGTCTATCAAAGTCTAATTAAAAATAGTATATTATTTTTTAAAAGTTTCTAATTCGATTAATTGGTTACCCGAATAGTCTAATTTCCATATCCAAAATCGTACACCGAAATGTAAAACGGTTATAACCGAATATATCATAATAACCAAATAACCGAAATAATTCGATTTTTAAAAAAACGGTTCAGATAGCCTGTCCGGTTTTACCCTTTTTGCTCAACCCTAGACTCTTGGGTGTTATATTGACAATATACCTTTACAAACAATATGTTGTTCAATTTTTTAAAAATCAGTTTTCATGAATTACAAACATCATGGACAATTTAATTGCAGCACCACTTTCTCAGGTGTTACATGCATCACGTAGAATTTAAAAATTTTCAAGTTTTAATTATAGACAAGTATACTTGACCAATACAGCCTTTCTAAAAACTTCTTTGTTGTGGATATTATGCATCCAAACACCAGGACTAGTCATTTTCAAATTTCAACATAGGGATTTATCTAAATTGCTAACTCGCACTCCTATCTAAGTCTAACTGGGAAACAATTCAAACTAAGTTGCAATTTCAGATTTCAATCCCAATTCATTTACTAATAAAACTCAGCAAGGAACTTATAATGGGAGAACACACTTCTGTTGCATTTGCCCTGGATCCATAAGGTTGTGGCCAATTGTACCTCATCTCATGTCACCACTCACCACCACTCATTTTTTTGCTATTGATTACACCTTATGCGGTCCCACTTAGACAAGGTGCTCGGAGGAAAGAATAAAAACAGACATAACCTTTGGCATATTTGTTCTAACACTTAACAGCATGGACACTTAAAATTTAAGCAAGCATTGTAAGCAGCTTTTGTGCTATTGAATAATTCTTAAAATACGGATTCTTGCATTTCTAAACAATTTCAAGTTATACAAATATATTTTACTCTTCACCACAACCTCTGCCAACCTGTTCTCATAATAGCTAACAGCTTGAGAGCATGACAAAAAGCATAAAGAAAATTACACCCACTTAAAACTAAAAAGAAAACACTAATAGAAAGAAGGAAAGATTCAGTGTTATTAAACACATTCAGATGGTCCAAACAACTCAGATAATTATACCTCTCCCAGTCCGTGCAGCTACAATTGGCAGAACCTTCTCGCGAATATCAGGAAGAAGAGGTGGCGAATTGAGATCCGTCTCTGGTGGAATAATCTGATACCGTGGAGCTCTCACCCTAAAAATCCAAGGTAACATTCATATAAGTCACACTATTAAATGTCACCGATTTACAAACCCATCAAACAAAAACTTATAAAATGCAACCACTCAAATATGGATGTTCTTCATTCAGAATAGACTCAGACCCGGCATGGATGTTCTTCATTCAGCATCATAGGGCTTTGGGCCGTAGTTTTCTAGCCCATAAAACCCGACCCTTTTGGCCCGGCCCGTGGTGCCCGCCCGTGGCCCGTGAACCTCCTAAGGAAGATGCACCAACTAAGCTACAACAACTATTTGCACCATTATTTTAACTATCATTCTTATTTAAGATATGTAGTTAATGTAGGTAATTAATCTAATATGCATTAATATTTAAAGTTCTAAGAGTTGGGCAATCGAAAATGCATATTAGATTGTTTTACTTTTTTTTTGGAAAGTAAATCAATCATTATCCCTTATAAAAGAAAGTAAATCAATCATTATTCATTTTAATAGAAAATTGAAAGGATAATTTAATAATTAGAATTATTGGATTATAAATTAAGTCCACCTCAACGGAATAAAAAAATACTTAGAAAAGTGAAACCCTCCAATCTCTATCCAAATCACGTATAGAATAATCCTATAACTCAACACCATTATTCTTCATTCTAAAAACAATCTAATATGATTAATATTTATAGTTCTAAGAGTTGGGCAACTTCCTAAAAGAAGAAATTTTATTAATAGAAAAGAAAGGATACAATAAAAGGGGAACAAGAAGTCCACCCTCAACGGAATAATTATGCCTCATTCCAAATTCCACATACAATAGAAAAAAAAGGCACACTTCCATAAAATTTCTTACATCCCTCCAAGCTCTATCATCCAAAAAAAGGCATTTCCATAAAATTTTGGCATCCTAATCCTATCCAAATCTCAAAGTAATCCTATAACTCAACAGCTCAAAAGAAGAGCAACTTCCTCTAAACAGTCTAGTATTACGCTCATTCCAAATTCCCCATACAATAGAAAAAAAGGCACACTTTCATAAAATTTTGGCATCCCTCTTTTTTTCAAATCCTCAAAAATGAATTAACATATCTTTCACTGAAGCAGGACACACCCACTCCTCTCTTAACACTCCAAAGAGAGCTCCACAAGCCCTAAGCAACAGGAAAATACAAAAATAAATGAGCATGAGTCTCATTACTCTGCACATATAAACAAATGTCCGGAGATAGAACTTTGCAAGGCCTGCGATTTTGATAGAGATCATTACTATTCAATCTTTGTAAAACCAGAGACCGCACAAAAGCCTTAACTTTGGAAGGGACCTTAGCTTTCCAAATATACAAAGCCAATGGAAAAGGATCAGGAACAATAGACCGAGTCAAAAAAGAGAAGTAACTCTTACAAGAAAAGGAACCGGATCTAAAGTCTAGATACGCTTATCAGAGGAGGAGGATAAATGAACCGAATCAAGCAAAATAAGCAAAGATAAGCAGAGATTCCATTTCAATAATCTCTAAATCAGTGAGACTCCTAAAGAAATGAAAACCTCAAGAAAAGAAATTCCCTTCACGCTTCATGCAGTGAAGAAATACGATACAACCGATTAAAAGTAAGAGAAAGCAATTATCTCCCAACCAAGAATCCTCCTAAAAACGAATCCGCTAACTTAACAATGGAATTGTCGCAATATAAATGAAAGAGTGAGATTTTGGGTTATGCAAGTCTTATTGTTTATTTTTACAACAAAAGTGAGCTCTATAATTATATAAAATTAAGTTTATTTTTATATTTATTTTGAAAATAACACAAAGTTCTTTATTTATCATAATATATGCACAACTCAAAGGTATTATCAAAAAGATGTTGAAGTTGTGTAATGCTGCTCCGTTCCACAAAAAAAAAAAAGAGTTATATTTTGATTTTACAAAGTTATTTTATAACAAAAATAATTCAAAATTGATAAAAGTTCATTTATTTTAATTGATAAAACTATAATTATTATACACTATTTAAAATAAGATATACCATTGAGGTAACTAAGTAGAAAATATGAAATTAAATTTATTTTTATTGCACTTTTGTTATAAAAAAAGAATTCCTTTTATTTTATTATAAGTACAGCTTAAAGGTAAATATTAAAAAGAGGTTGGGATCAAAAAGAGCAAAAGACATAATAGTGTTCTGTTCCACAAAAGGAGTCGATTTTAATTTTATAAATTTACTTTTTAAAAAATAAATTAAATTAATTAATTTGAAATTGATAAGGGTTCATTTATTTTAATTAATACTATTATAATTAAAATTATTAATTGTAAATTTTTATTTTCAGAATTAATGTTATCATATTGTTAAAAAAACAAGCTTGGTATTTATATTGAATTCATACACCTCAGATGAATGGGATATGCAACAAATGAAAACAACATTTCCGAATATCATATCCCATGAAAAAGTAATAGTAATCTTTTGGTAAAATGTTATATAAAAAACACAACAGTAATTTTTTGGATTAAAAGTTCAAAACATGCATGGAGACATTAAATAACAATAGTACTCTTACCATGATTGTATAGCAGTTACTCCACCCATCTAAGGGTTGGAAGGAGTTATTCTATTATAAAAAACAGGGGTTAAAAGGTAATTGCTCCTTCCACCCCTTAGAGGGCTGGAATGTGTTTTTTTTTTTAAATAATCTAAACCTTTGGATCTTACCTTGGACAGTCCTAAATGTATTAGATGGAGTATGGCTCCCATCTAGTGACTAATCAGTCCCCATATACATATATATATATAGACACACATATAGAGAGAGACTGTAACTTTAACTTATGTGTGTACATTACACATACATATATCCATTATTAATTTCGGTAGAACCTGAGGATCTGGGTAGTTGCCAGTTCATATATAACTTAGTAATTATAAAAGCAAAACTATTTAACTTCCACAAGCTAACAAAACAAAGAAATAGAACAGTCTCTGATGCATGTACATGATATTTACATATACAGGGGTGAGAGACAAAGAAACATTATTTAGCATCGATTACATACATATGCGTGTGTGTGTATATATATATATATATATATAAATATATATTGAGAGGGAGAGAGAAAGAGAGAAACACTATGTATTTTCAAATTCATGTACCTTGTATATAATATACTATCCCACTGAGTGTATCAAGTTTGGTTTATACATCATTTCGATATGGGAGCATTCTTAGTTTCTAACCTCAAAGTCCCACATGTATAAAGTTATGAACTTTATACAAAAGTCCTTAATCATGATTTTCCCTTCCAATAATTTTCTGACCCCACAGTGTAATGTATATATATAACTATTAACTTTACATAAAATTCCTAAACCATCAGTCTCCCATCCTAATACAATTGGGGAAACATTGTGAAGTTGCACCACTTACCAGATATCAAAACATGGGCTATTGGTAGACTGACACATGTCGTGACTTAAAGGCTATTGTTGGCATTCCACCCCTTGAGGGCATTGTTGACTTTCCACACCAACCTAGGGCATAATGGTAATACACTCACTGACACACCCCATAAATATCAAGTAACCTTTACATTTGGAGGCAAGTTTACTCATTCTACATAATAATAATTAGAGACTAGGGAGAAATATTTTTTCCATAGCAATCTCAAAGCCTACTAAATCCCACAGCGGAGGGGTCTCACAGGGAAAAAACCTGAGGGTCCTTCTAACCCGTTAGTTGTCTTGCAAGACTTTAACTTAAGTTGGACTAGAACATACAGTCAAGAACTCTCACTAGAGAAAGTTCATTCAGGGAATCTCAAGCCTACCCTTAACTCGATATAATTGTTGCAACACCTACCTAATTTAATTCCTTAGATTCACAACAAAACCTACTATCTTTTCACCCTAAAAGCTTCTTCGTCTTTCATCAGAACTTTGCCTTGTTTACCACTTGTATTGTTCTTTATAGTTTCTTGGATACCTTGTCCTCCCACTGCATTCTACTCAATATCTACATCTAAATTACACAGATTCTTCACTTTGCCCTAAAACATTCGTGTCCGACACTACGGGTACTAGACACTTCATTTTAGTGTAAAAAAATTGACAAAATTGAGTACTCGTGTCAAACTCTTCAAAATACCATGTCCAACCAGACATACCATGTCCAACTAGACACTCCATCATCTGAGTCTGTGTAACATATCACTTGATTCTAATTAAGTCGTCTTCTTTATCTAAAAGTAACCTACTCGGAAGTAGCAAAGCCTTGGGTAAAAATAATCATAAATCATAACCTTATAAAATGTGCTGAACACCAATAGCCTGTGAGCAGAATCAAGTATTATAACACAGTAAATTCCCAAAATCACATTCAACAAAAAAAACAATTAAACTTCTACATATTAACAACCTAACAGCCCATAAAGCTCGAAATTCCAAAAGTACATTATAATACAAATATAGTACTTAACTTCCACTCAGAATCAATTAATCAAAGGGTAATTAACCCAAAAAACACAAATGCAAACAATCAGATATGTACAAACATACACACAAATATAGATATAGAGAGAGAAAAATTACTTTTGAGTAGAGGGAACGAGAGCGTAATTGAAGTCATGGAAAGCTGTATCAGTGGGGACTGGAATTGAACCACAGAGGAAACCAACTGGTTTTGGCCGCACGATTTCCAATCTTCCCACGCACTGGAGCTCCCGACCTCTGTCGGAGCTCGGCGATGATTTCTCCATTGATAATTTTTTCTGGTCAGTCTAGGGTTTTTTCTACTATTACTCCAGTTTCTTTTATCTGGGTTTATGATTTTCAGATTTCTTTTTTTTGGTGTTCCATTGTTATCTCTCTGTTTGGGAACGTTTGGAATTGTGAGCTGCTCATGCTCTACAACAAGCCACAAGGCCCGGTTAATAATAAATACAAGAATGGTAAAAAGTATCTTTACATTGTGTTTGTTTATGAGTTTTGAACAACAACAAAAAAAAATAGAAAACTTAAATTAGAACACAAAAGAAAAAAATAGAAAATTTGTTTTCATTTATGTTGTTTATGAGTTTTTAATAAAAAAAAAAAAAAATTTAAAATTGAGGACATGAGTTGTAATTTAAAATTTATTATATTAAAAATTGAAGATAATATGATAAAAATATTATTTATTCCAATTTTTTTCCGTCCAAATCATCCCAATTTTGGACGAAAAGTCAAGTTTTCTATCCATTTATTTTCTTTTCTGTTTATTAAAAAACTCAGAAACATAAGAATTGGAAAAAAAAAACTTAAATTTTCCGTCCATTTCTTTTCTTTTTTATCCATTTTAAAACTCAGAAACATAGCGTTATTGTGTTCGTACATATGTAAGCATTGAGCCACTTTATTTTAAAAAAATATAATTGATTCACTGTTCTTTTTAAAAAAAAAATTAATTAGACTATTCCATCCAATTTTTTAGATGGACATCAAATATTTTTAGACATGATATTAAAAAATATAATAAAAAATAAAATCATTAAATAATTATGTGACAAAATAATTAAAATAATAATAAAATTAAAATAAATATTTTAATTTATTTTCTTTATAATTTTTTCATTTAATTTCTTTTAATTATTATTTTTATGTTAAAAATTAATATTAATATTAATATTAATACAATAAAATCATTAAATTTAGGCTTAAATATAAAAAATATATACTATTAAAAATATTAAAACCTATTAATAACTAAACTAATAAAAACAAGAGTGAAGATCTGGAGGACCAAAATCAGTCGCGTGCTTTTCTTCCTCTTAAAATTCCCAAATCAAAACCCATATTGCTAAATGAAGACCTGGAGGCTTTGATTTCCGTTACGAATGATGAAGATCTAGAGCATATAATGCTCGAGTATGATCGATTGTATCGTGATTCTGGTAAGCCGACGCAGATCCGGAGGGAGAGATCGGAGCGCGGATTCCGGTAAGCTTGTGGCGACTACGCCGGACTTTTTGTTCGGAGAGATCAGAGAAGGAGGGAGTCGATCGAGGAGTCTGTTCTGTAAAATCATGACCCACATTTTGGGAATCCATTGATTTTTGTGTACTAGGTTTTATTTTGTGTGTGACACCCTAAAATAGGTTCGCACGACCCATTCTGAGTCGCCAGATATCACCCTATAAAAATTATTCTGAAACTTCGTTTATCTAATGTTGAACTGTCATGCGCGAATCGTATGCCATTAAAACCATGAGTTTTAATACTGAATGTATGTGATTTCTCATGGTTCGCCGAATTACAACCTTCTGAACGTTACTTTACATAAAAATGCAATCAAAAAACTGCTTTTAGAAATTAAAATCTTTGGGAAGTCTTTCGAAACCTTCCGTATACGTGGGGCGCTTATGCGTCGAGGTTATGATAGATATTATCATATGTTCACGTAAATATCCCTGGTTGACCCAATAGGCCCCAAAATAAAAACGAGAAGATTACTTATTATTTTTTTTTAAAGGTGAGTCTTCTTGACATATAACTATCTCCATCGATCGCAATTGAAATTATATTTCAACCAAACTCCAAGATCATATAGGTAGTCTTTCGTAGATATTCTCGTAGTTTGGATGTCATATAACCTCTGTCTTTATGATAACACGAGGTTGTATGTCATTGGGACATCTTATATGATAGTGGCAAAACACCCTTCCAAAATTGGGTTCACCTCACCCTATTCTTGGTTCACCAAAATTAAATATCAAATAGACGTATACAATACGACTTCACTTATCTAAAGTTCTCAATAAAATTATTTTCATACTATTTAAGGAGAACCTCAACAAATTATAGACCATCAATCGCTTCTATTCTCCTCATTACTCCGCACCGACCCAAATTTACACTCTTATTACCGAAAAGGAATTGTGAAGCAAAAAAGTAAAGTATACTAACCCAAAAAAAAATATCACGACTAAAGATAATTTAGATCATCATAGCCTTCATCATAATAAATCGTAGATTTAAAACATATAGTAGATGATAAAACTTTTCAACCATAGTTAACAAGACGAATCTAACAATCCATTAGAAGAGTCAAATGACCATCGGATCTATTATCTTCTCCATGTTAAAAGTCCACCAATAATGTTGTATCCTCCTCAACATCAATCAACAATTCCTATCCACAATCATATGAATAGTTCATAATCATAATTGTGATTCTAAATTCTCTTCGCACCCGGACGAAGATAATTTTCATCACTTATCTTCACCAAAACATCATCATATTTTATCGGCGAGACTAGAACAATAAATAATCCACATCATCAAATCATCCCCGCTTTCTACGACCCATGATATTCATGTAATCATCAATGGTCGTGATTATACCAAATAATCCTAGTTATAATCATACCCAATAATCGTCCATCAATGAACTACGGACGATGAGACTTTTTACCACATAATCTATAACATTATAGGTCATGATTATACTCGAATGATCCCAGGTCATAATCATACCAATAAATGTGCGGTTCATCTACATGCTGCGTAAGCCAAAGATACTCATCAATCAATAGTTTATATTTGCCGTAAGCCAAAAGATATACAAATGTAAAACCAATAATCAATGATCCATCTTTGAGCGTAAGCGAAGATATATAACTATAAAACCAATAATCAACGATCCATCTTTGCACGTAAGCGAAAGATGACTTTCATCATAATATAAATATGAGGATGATGACAATGATATAAACATTAATCAAAAGCGAAATCAATGATAAATATTAAAGACTTTAAATTTATCTAGAGTTTAAAATATATAAATTGTCGACACGATCTTCGCTTTAGAAAGTAAAATTCAAGAATAATATTCATGTATCAAAAATAATTTGGATGGAAAAGAAATATATTTTTGGGTAAATAGTATCCAAGTGAATAGTATCCTATGAATAATACTTGAGAATAAGACCTAAATGAATAGTACCCGAAATGAAAAGTACCCCAAATACCCGAGTGAATAGTAATCGGTGAATAAGTAACTTCATGAATAGTACTCATTTAAAAAAAGTGCTACGAATACCCGAGTGAATAATACTAGAGTGAATAATGCTTAGGATGAATAGTAACTCGTGAATAGTAACTCGTAATGAAAAAATACCAAAGAAAACGATATTTCATGGCAGTACAAAAGAAATAATATCCCAAATGAGTATAATAGAATATACTGAAAGCGTAAATGGATTTTCACCGCCATTCGGTAATCCACATGTACGGATCATTTTCACAATTTAATAAAGAATGAATACTGAAAGGATCATTCACCGTGCGTGGGGTAATCCATGAACAGGTTATTCCAACGAGAATAATAAAGAATGGAATAACGGAAGAATTCACCATGCAAATGCGATAGATTTGCGCATGCGAGTTATTCCCAATGAATAATAAAGAATAGAACCGTTAAATGCGTAATCCGCATGCGAATGGATATTCCAACGAGAATAATAAAGAATGGAACCGAATCGTGCGTAATCCGTGATGAGCGATATTCCAACAGAATAATAAAGAATGGAATAACAACAGAATTCACCAGGCATGCGTAATCCGCACAAACAGGTCATTCCAAAAGAATAATAAAGAATGGAATAACAGAAGAATTCACCAAGCATACGTAATCTGCACAGACAGGTTATTCCAACAGAATAATAAAGAATGGAATAACAACCCTTACGAGTATTGAAAGAAATAACTCTCTTCATGAATACGAAAGAAATAATACCCCTTATATAATAATAATATTCCTTACTATAATAATAATATCCCTTACTATAATAATAATATTCCTTACTATAATAATAATATCCCTTACCTCAAAAGAAGACTGGATACTAGAATAGTGAGGTAGCAGACTTCTCTTCTTCTTTCTCTCTATATTTTTTTTCTATAATAATTGCTCTATAACTTTAGTGAATTGGTGAGAAATGAAGGAAGAATGAGCTTCTATTTATAGAAAAATATAGTTTCGATAATTGCACGTTTTGGGGCTCGAAATATTACAGTATAATACCTTCCTTTTTTCTTTCATTTTTAATTTAGTCCTGCAAGTATTATCAAACTTGCACCATCTCCCCTAATAGTAAATCATGTGAATCAATAGTAAATCATGTGACTCAATAGTTCTAAACATGTGAAAATACGAATTACAGTATAGTACCTCTATCTAAACCTCTATTTTTAACTTAGTCATGCAAGTATTATTAATCTTGCACCAACTCCCCTAATAGTAAATGAATGTGAATCAATAGTACACACATGTGAACACATAGTTATAAACATGTGAATTAATAGCAATTAATTGCTCATTTATCCGATTAATTACTCGATTGGTCAATATAACCTCAAGACATCAATTATTATCGAAATAAATATCGATTTTCACTAACACTAATAATTTCAACACAATGGAACTATCAATTTCATCTTTAATCAACACGAACTTATTCATCATTAATATTATAATTCACAATATTTAATAACCAGGTCATTCCACGAAAGGTGACCAAACCTCTCATTGACAGAACTTTTAGACATTGTCAATATTGCAAATAATAATATGAATAACTTTGCCGTCTCAATTATTGATTTAATAATATAACATATTATGCAGATGATTCTGTGACAATAATTGAATCAATAATATGAGAGATATGATTCAAAGATTCTTGTATCGATAATTGAGTATAAGCGGTGACTTCTCACGTAAGCATCAATAATCAATACCATGTCTACTTATGCAACCACACGTATTCTTCAGCACTTTTACTAACGGGTAGTTCAACAATTTTAACGGTAACACTTTCGCCGTTATTTTTATAAAAAGATAATTTTGTCATTTTCTAAATACGACAATACTTCCGCTGTGGGGTCCACTAATGATTATGCCGTCGTACGAATATTCCCTGATAAAAAGAATGTTCCCCGACCAAACGAATAACAACTTGCTTACTTTGTAAAATTTTCAAATATCACCTGTAACTTTAACCCTTTCTCAATTTAACCATTTACTAAATAAAATAATAATAAGAAAATTGAATACTTTCATTTCATAAAATTCGGGGTCTCACATTGTGTACAAACATTCACGCAGAATTACTCTTCTTCTTGACAAGTTATAAGGAAGAGAGAAGAGTAGATCTATTTTTGAGATCGGCATCAGAGTTTTCCGGAGCTGAGTTGGAAGAAGCCGATGACGGGGACAAAGCCGGTGACGGTGACAAAGTCGGTGGTTTTGCGACCATTGCTTATTTCTCCCTTCCGGTCTATACTCTCTCAATCTCTCTTTCTTAACCTTTTTCTACGATTTTTTTTAAAAATTATTTATACATCCCTCTCTCTTTAATTCATTTTTTGTAATTACGTGTTTTTTCTTCTTTTTTTTAAATCCACGTCTGAAAATATTTGACGTTGACAGAATGATCTGATTAAGAATTTTTAAAAAGTACAGTGAGCTAATTGCAATTTTTTTAAAGAACAGTGACTCAATGCTTACAACTCGACGAACATGGTGAGGGTAAAGGTGCTTTTTGCCATACAATAATTCATAAGTTATAAATTTATTTGTTTGCAAAGATTATAATTTTGGGATTATAATCTCAAGACTATTAATCCTAGGATTAAATATAGTAAAACTCCTATTTAGGAATACTATATATAAGAATAACCTCTAAAATATTATAAAAAAATTTGGTCCCAATTTGGACCAGTTATAAATAAGAATAACCTCTAAATTGTAATATGTTATATACTTTTTAAGTCCCGTATTAAGAAACTATACCTCTATATAATAATAATTTCATATATATATATATATATGAGAGAGAGAGACAATATTAATTTTAAAAGACTACATTTTCTATAAAATACTACATTTCTATAAAGAACTACATTTTCCTATAAAAGACTAAATTTCCTATGAAGGACTACATTTTCCTATAAAAGACTACATTTTCTATAAAAGACCACATTTTTCTATAAAAGACTACATTTCCTATAAAAGACTACATTTTCCTAGTTTGAAAATATAAATAATTTATGTTTTCTTTAATTTTTGTTATAAAATCTATATTTTTGTTAAAATGAATATTTTTGGGTGTTCAAAAAATATTTTATACCAATACCTCTATTTAGTAATAACCTCTCAATTAGAATACAAATAGTTTGGTCCCAAGTCTATTCCTAAATAGAGGCTTTACTGTAGTCCTACTCACATGTTTGCTATTAATCTTATGATTAAATAGTCCTACTCGCATATTTGTTTTTTATGAGATTATTTATGGGATAACTTAAAAATTATCTCATGTTATGTTTGTTTTTCTCAGGATTAATTAAAAGATTAGATAAAGAATTATCATTTAGACTATTATACCTTACAAATAATAACATATTTTAAACTGTAATTTAAACTTGTTTAGATATCAAAAAATGATAAACAATTAATTATAAACTTTTAAATATTAAATAAATTAATGAATTTACCTGTGATAAATTAAATTTATAGTGTTAGTTTATTGTTAGCCTGCAAATTAATTATTTGAAATCCATCTGAGAGAGGGAAAGGACAAGTAGGTGATGAGTAAATCCGTAAAAAGTGAGTAAATCGGTGACATTAATGTAGAAATTAGGGGCAAATATGTAACATGAAATTTCAATTAAATGGATAGAATAAGATATTATGGTCATTTTAAAAAAAGGTTGAGATTAATTTTGTCTAGAAATTTTTAATCCCAAATGGTGAGATTATAATACCTAGTTGAACATGATATTAAATAATTTCTCATATTAAGCCATTTTGTGACGCCCCCAAAATTAGGTATACGTCACCCATCTTGGGTCGCCACTTACATGGTACATAAATTCAAATACAACTTACTAATATAAGCGTAGGTATAATATCGACATAAAGCGTGAGTTTGAATACAAATATTGTCTACTAGATATTATACAAACTCAAAAGGAGTCCTCATTACTACTATTATCACACTATTTCACAGAATAGTGAGGACTACTAATGCTATCCTCTGGACTATTACTCCGCTCCCAGACTCATCCCAAATATGTTCTCATTTCTCAAGAAAACGGTGAAAGAAAGAAAGGTGAGCTCAACTAGCCCAAGAAGAAATATTATGACTAAGATAATGCAGAATAATTTATCATTAGCCTTCAACAGGTTTAAACCGATAAAATATAATAGACAACAAGTTTAACTACAAATTGAATAAGCAATCCATTAAAAGAGTCAAGTAGAGAATAAAGTCTACTATCTTTTAGGTTTTAAAGGTTTTTCATCATTTATTATATATTTGAGACTCGAAACTTTAATAAATAATCCACATCATCGAATCACCCTCTGCACTACTCTGGCCAAGGATATTCATCAAATTATCAATGGTCAAGACTATACTGAATCACCCCCAGTCATAATCATACCAAAAACTATCCATCAACGCATTACAGAAGCCATTGAGGACTTTTATCACATCATTTATAACAAGCCATGATTATACCGAAAGATGATACACGGTCATAATCATACTAAGTTCATCTATACACGTAAGGTAGAAGATAACATAATATAACATGAGGATGATGACAATGACATAATAATTCAATAAAACAAGTTCAAGAATTATTTTATCCAGAAATTATTAACGTCCAAATTGTCAAAATGAATCTTTGTTTTGTAGAGTAAAATTCAAGAATGATCGGAAGAATATTTTCATGAAAAGATCTTTGGATGAAGCGCAAATATCAAGGATATTCCACTAATTTCATGGAGTATAGAAGTCAAAGATTTAACCAACCGAGTATAATAAAGAATGGAATAACAAAAGAAATCACCATGCATGCGGTATTTCAGATGAGGCAGTTATTCAATGTAATAATAATAACGGAACCGAATCGGTGAAATTCACAATCAAACAATGATGATCCAACGTAATAATAAATCTTTGAATAATAAACAATGGAACCAGTCCTAAAAACACCTGAGACAGTGATATTCCAATGTAATAATAAATGCGGAATAATAAACAATGGAACCGGTCCTGTAAAACACACAAACAGGATATTCCAACGAATAATAAAGAATGGAATAACGAAGGAGATCACCAAGTATAGGGATTCAGCATTATCAAAGTTATTCCAATGAATAAATAAGAATGGAATAATATAAGGATTTCACCAAGTATAGGGTATCTGGCGTGATCTCGGGTTATGTATAGGGTATACCACTTTTACAAAGTTATTCAGCGAGAATAATAAGCAATGGAATAACAATGATTCTCTTCATGAATAAGAAAGAATAACACCCCTTACGGGTTACAACAAATAATATTCCCTACCTTAGAAGAACTGAATATTGGCAAGGTGAAGTAGCGAATACTTTTCTTCTTTCTCTCTATAGTTTCTCTCTCTAGAGTTTCAAAGTGAATTCGTGAAAAATAATGAAGCACTAGGCCTCTATTTATAGAAGATTTCTAAACAAAGACCTACCATGTGAAAAAGCGAGTGGCTTGA
This sequence comes from Panax quinquefolius, assembly GCA_020205615.1. Classification (NCBI taxonomy): domain Eukaryota; kingdom Viridiplantae; phylum Streptophyta; class Magnoliopsida; order Apiales; family Araliaceae; genus Panax; species Panax quinquefolius. The sequence continues at coordinate 15,707,582 of CM035153.1, forward strand.
CGATTTGGTGATGTGAAAAGAAAAGTGGTTCGACGCTTTTGTAATGTGAAACGACAAGTGGTTCGGCGCTTTGTAATGTGAAACGACAAGTGGTTTGGCGCTTTATGTGTGAAGCAGCAAGTGGTTTGGACGTCTCTGTAATGTGAAGCGGCAAGTGGTTTGACGTCTGGTAAAGGTAATTACTATTGACGAAGGTAATTACTATTCACAAGGGTAATTACTATCGACGAAGGTAATTACAATTGGCGAAGGTAAATACTATTGACGGAAGGTAATTACTATTCACAAAGGTAATTACTATTGGCGAAGGTAATTACTATTGTGAAGGTAAATACTATTGGCGAAGGTAAATACTATTGACGAAGGTAATTACTATTCACAAAGGTAATTACTATTGACGAAGAGACTCTTAGATAATGACATATACGGGCCCCATAAAATAATCAAACTTACCACAAACGTCTTATAATGATTTCTTTATATACATTAAGGATTGAATAAATATTACCACAAATCATTTTATTTTTAATCAACACATTTTTAATCTTTCAACAATTATTAATCATTTATAACTTGTCGTCTCAATTAATAATATAACATATTATACTGATTAATCTTTGTGACAATAATTGAATCAATAATATAAGAGATATGTGAAAGTAATATGCACACAAGCCAATCATGTTTGATGATAAAGCATATACTTTAGAACAATCTTATTCATTTATTAATAAAAAGTATTAATTTATTAAAGGCTTTTAATTATCTACATTATCTTTGTTTTATAATATGTGATAAACCAATAGTTTTAAGCAATGCTTTTAGAATAATGATGATGATCATTCTAATGAGATCTAAATTCTTAGAAAGCTTAAAACTAAAATAGTTCCCAATCGTTGGATTACTAAATTGGGGATTAGTGAATCCGGATAGATTGGTACATCGTTGCTTTTCATTGGATGAGGATGATTGATCTCATGATCATTTGTGTGGAGACACTAAAGCAAGTATGTAGGTGCTTATTAGAGAATAAGTTCATCGAACGCGTGGCTCGCTAAGGAATACCTAATGGAGTTTTACTTGCTGTCAATAGGAATTCTGTAGTGATAGTAGTACTGATGATCCTTGGACTTGAGATCATCATAGTATCTTGTGTATGATGAGTTATACTTTGACTTATTCCTTAAGACCCTTAGGGTATATCAAAGGGTATGCTTGGGTATAATAAGTTGTACATGGAGATAATGTATGATCGATAAAGAATCTACCACTTATTAAAAGAAGAGAAATGTCCTATGTGATTCGATAAATGACAACCCAAGAGTCCTTGGCGTGGCGTAATGAAATTAGAAAGGAGTTTCTAATTTGCATTATTTGAGTTGTGCATTTAAGAGTCGAAATACATATAATTAAATAAAATAAGACTTGATGATAATTCCATGTCTTATATTTAATTGGGACATTGTATGGTGGAAGGATTGAATTGTCACGGTAACTATTTACTCAAAGGTTCTTTTATGATTAATGTTGAAATCTATATTATCCGGAAAGTCGTTGATCGCTAGGGAGGCTTATCCCTATTGTAGAATAAATATTATTTATTTAAATAAATTAATTGTTTAATTTATTTATTTAAATAAGATTAAATTGTTCTAATTGATTTATTCACAACCTGGTTTAATATGGAGAACCTAAAGGGTCACACCATAAAAGGAAGAATAATTATTTAAGAAGTTAATGGCATAATCGTAATAATATATTAAGTATATTTAATTTAATCTATGGTGATAGAATAAATTAAATAGCTTAATATTATTATTTAATATTTTAGAAATATTAAATATAAATTAATAAGAGAGTCTTATTAATATTATTACAATTATTATTATTTTAATTTCTAAAAGAGTTTAGGAATTAATTTAATATAAGTACTCTCATTTATTCCTAATTGGATTAGGAAGGAAAATTAGTTAAAGGAGTTTAATTAATTATCCCTAATAAAATTAGAGAGCTTAATTAATTAAAAGAATTTAATTAATTAAATAAATCCCAATTCCTTAATTGTTAAGGTGGGTTGCCCACATCTATAAATAAGAGGAGTCTTATTATGGGTGTGGGGGTTGTTGACTTTTTGACAACATACGTAATAATTCCAATTTGTTGGAGAGACGTTCTTTCTATAGAGATAGAAAACTAGGGTTTGAGCCAAATACCCATCTTCTTAAATCCTTATTCTTCCTTGGTGGATCACCTCTAGAGGCCAAACATATGGGTGGCTAACGTTGATCAAAGGAAGGAACAAAACCGGTGGATTCAAGTTGAACGCGAAAGGATTTGGAGGTGAACTTGTACAGGAAGCTCGATCTTCAAGGTATGATTTTATTCTTTATCTTTTCGTTTAATTAATAATTGTGCAAAAAGGTGATCCGGGTATATGGTTTTTGTAAATTTTTAAACTCGATTTTTACACGCTTTAAACTTATTTTTGCAATTTGATTGCGTTCTTGAATATTACAAACCTAACAATGGTATCAAAGCCAAACCTTTATGCGAATTATTAATTGTTTTAATTTGATATGTATATTAATATGTGTTTAGAATAATTTATTTGGGCATAATTTAATTATATATAAAATTTATATTAAAAAAAAAAAAAAAATCACTAAAATTAAAGTTACTATATACTTATATATTTTGTATCCCGCCACGTTTTTTTGAAAAGGAGAGCAAGAGAATTATTATTATATATATATATATAATACGTGATACATCCTAACTTTAAACCAAATCAAGGCTTTTTGTATGATCCGTGGATTTCTAATAAATAGGTAATCTTATTAAAAAGCAAGTTCTGAGGATTACAAGAAAGGTGATATGGTAGAATAACTTGGTATAACTTGGTCGATTTTTTTTTAAAAGCCACGGTTATTTTGGATTTCAAGGATTCACATAGATTATAACTTTATTATTTATATATATATATATTACGAATATATATATATATATATATATTCTTAATTATTATATAATTAAAATAAAAGTTTATTTTAATTTTAAAATAAAAGTTTATTTTAATATTAAAATATAAAGTATTATTTTAATCTTAATAATTTTATAATTAAAATAAAAAGTTTATTTTAATTTTAAAATTAAATTTCATCTTAACTAATTAGAGTTGGAATTTGATTCCATGATAACTAATTGGAGTTGAAATTGGATTCCATGTTTCTTAAAATAAAAGAGTTTATTTGTGAATAAGAAAGTGAATCCATGTTTTTTAAATAAAGGAGTTTATTTAAATATGAAATAAGATTTCATATTATTCAAAATAAAAGAGTTTATTTGTGAATAGGAAAAAGAATCCTAATTTCCTTAAATAAATGAGTTTATTTAGATATGAAATAAGATTTCATATTATTCAAAATAAAGGAGTTTATTTGTGAATAGGAAAAGAAAATCAAGTGTTTCCTTTAATAATTTTTTTTTTTTATATATATGGAATTGGATTCCATAATTAATTAAAATAAAGGAGTTTATTTTGATTAAAATTTTGATTAAAATAAAATAGTTTATTTTATTCAAAATTGGATAAATTAAAATAAAATAGTTTTATTTTGATTTAAAAATTGGATTAAAATAAAGGAGTTTATTTTGATTCAAAATTAGATTTTATACTAACTAAATTTGCCCATTAAATGATATCAATATATATATTAAATGTTTATTATTCATAAGATGAATGTTATTTATTGATGCGTATGATGATGTGTATGATAATAAATGAGATTGATTATGGACTATTGACCAATGCGATTGGATTTTATTTTAGTTAGATGCATGAATGTAAGGGTTTTATTAAATGGGGTCTTCTGCGTTCGCCTTCTTCTAATTTTTCTTAATGTAAATTCTATCTCTCTCATATGTACTTCCCTCGATCACGATCAAGGTTTCTATTTATTTTAAATAGTTTTGTAATAGAATAGTTAGAATTAATTTTAAAAATTGGAGATCAAGGAGCAAGGAGCGCTTGAAGACCCGCTTGTAATGGAGCCCTAAGTTTAAATGTAATAGTTATATTTAAATATTATTTCTTGCACCCTTGGGTTTGACCTTTTGGTTCACTTGGTGGCTCTAGTGAACCAAACTAGAATAAAAGTCCATAATCAATCCGAGTAGAATATAGTATTCTATATATGCATGCTATACTATATATATATTATATATTATGCAAACATACTTCGCATGTTCATTAATATGACGACGCGTATTTTATATATATATATGTGCATGCTCGCTAAACAAGATGAGACAAATTAATAACAAACCCCTCAACTTTTTATATTAAGTCCTAAGCGTTCAAAGATATTTGGAATATCGAACGTCGCCTTCTAGCATGATAAAATTAATAGAGTATTAAATATTTAATATGAGTTTGTTGTGTCACCACAAGGCAAGTATTAAGTATTTAAGATGTTAATTTATCACATTGTTTTGTTGTGTCACCACAAGGATGATATTTTTCTTTTTTGAATATATGGAGTGCTAGGTCGGACTTAACTTGGATAATTTTGATTCGGATGTGCCACCACTTGATCAAAATAATCTAAGAGGCAAAAGAAAGGAGTTGTATAGTTGATGTAATTGACAAAAGTTATCTACCTATTTAAGTTATCTACCTATTTATTTATATATAGTTTGTTGTGTCACCACAAGGCTATATACATTTGAAATGGGATCCTTATTCTCACTAGCAAATCTTTAATTAGATTTTGCGAACTATATAAGTGAGGGTAATATAGTTTGAAGAAAATAGTGGGAGATACCAATTTAAAACAAGACCTAAATTATTTTGGTAATTAATAAAAGAATGTATGTTAAAATGTTGTTAATTACAAATTCATTTACAAAATTTTACAATGTCTAAAAATTACTATCACTGCGAAGCATATTAGATGCTAAATTAACTGCATAGGATTAAATGGATTGGTTAAGGAATTTGAGAATAGTTCTCATGGTGAAAAGCTATCTTATGTCCTTAATATGCCTATCCTCGCAATGGTTGCGCATAATGCCTCGAGGAAGAGATTGCTACTTTTAGAAAGTGGCAAGATGATGCACAATTGGCTCAATGCATCATGCTCGCATCTATGAAAGTAACGAGCTTGACATAAAGATGAAAACTATGGATGCTCCTACTATATTCCTCACATCAATTAGTTGATGGTGAGGAAAGTAGGGATGATAGATATCGACATATCTAAGGAGCTCTTCCGATCTAGAATGGCCAATGACACTATAGTACAGACAAAAAGTTCTTAACATAATCAATTTGATTGATCAATTAGGACAACTGGTTTTGTCATGGATGGATGCACTCACTCCCGGACTCCTTTCACAATTGTTGTGAATTTTTCATATAAACAAACTAGATATCAGCCTCACTGATTTGCTTAACATATTGAAAAATGTTGAGAGTCACTTTCCAACCAAGAAAGATCAAGTCTTACTGGTAGGGGCCAAAGGATCTTCTGAAAAGAAGAACGATCCAAAGAAGGTAAATAGAAAGGCATAAACAAAGGATAATAAGAACAAAACTGATACGGATAGCAAAGTAATTTGCTTCCATTTCAATAAGCCTGGACACTGGAAAAAAACTGCAAGAAGCATCTTGCAGAGGCTAACCAAAAGAAGCTTAGTGAAGTTTCAGTTACAAATACAAATTTGTTCATGATTTAAAATAAATTTTTCTTTAAGTTAAGGTTCTACTTGGGTATTGGATACCGATTTTGGTTATCATAAATATAGATTTATGAAGGGACCAAGCAGAAGTAGAAAGTTAAACAAGATAAGAAATCTTATGTGGGGGAAATGAAGCAAAGGTTGCTGCATTAGCCATAGAAACTTATAGTTTAGCAATGCCTACGGGCAAATCTATTAAGTCGATAAGTTGTTATTGTATTCCGATTCTTGTTAAAAATATTATTTCCATTTTATTGTTGGACAATGAAATCTTTGGGATTATAATTAAGAACAATTGTTGTTCTATTTATAATAATAATGTTTTGTATAGAAATGGAATATTACTTAATAAATTTTGTATACTGACTTACTGCCAAAATAATTTTGCAAATTGAACAAACTAGTAGTATAAAAAAGGAGATGGTCATTCAAAGAGTTGAATGTGTGTATTTCTTTAAATACAAGTGTGAATTATTTGAAAGGTTCAAAGAATTCAAAAGTGAAATAAATTGACAAAGTATTAAGATTCTTTGATTAGATCAAGGAATAAATACTTGTGCAATAAGTTTCTAGATCATCTCAAATGGTTTTCTCATAATGGACACATCCTGATACACAATAATTGATTGATGTATCTGAATGAAAAATCGTACCTTGTTGGACATGGTGCGGTCCATAATGATTTTACCGACATTCCAGTATCCTTCTAGGGTCATATCCATAAATGGCTGCATGTTTACGAAAAAGGTAACCTCAAAATCCGACCCCAAGACTCCATAAAAGTTATGGACAGGGAGGATTCCTAATCTTAAGTATGTTAAGATAAGGGGTTGTCCAACTTATGTGAAAAGGTTTCAAAGGATAAGCTTGGGACAAGATTTGACAAGTACAATTTGTGGGACATCCTAAAGTAAGTTTAGGGTATATGTTCTATAATCCTACTTAGCAAAAGGTGTTTGTTCACGAAACACGCGCCTTCTAAGATAAATGTGTTTATTATTGAAGGGCTAGTGGGAGGATAATAGATCTTGAAGAGTTCAAGAACCACAAAACACTATAAATCAAATAAGAGGAACTCAGAGATGAGACTATTGTACCACAACCGAATCAGTAAATCGAATAGTACCAAAGATACCTAGGAGGTATGGATTCATCATGGATGATGATGATGAGAGTACACATCATAGAAGATGATGATCCGAGTTACATTCGATGAGTTAAGAATTCTAGTGTGTACAAAAGGGTCAGTGGGAGCATCGTGACATTTCTAGTATTATATGATGATATACTACGGATGAGGAATAACTTATCAATGCTACAATTAGAAAAGATAAAGTTGTCTAAACATTCCTCCATGAATGGTTTGGGAAGAGTATCTTAATTGGGGATAAAATCTATATAGATAGATACTAGAGGATGCTCGACTTAACCCAAGGAACGTATATTCATTTGATGCTAAAGTCGTTTAGCATTGCAAACTCTAAGAGATGTCTCATGTTGATGAGCTATGGAGTGTTTCTCTCTTTATAGTCCCCACAAACTCCTGAAAAGAGAGATCGCATGAGTGACTATCATGTATGCAATGAAATATCACGACCGATGTTGATCGATCGTATATTCGGAGAAGTTCACCGTGAGTCGGTGAAAACATCTTAAAGTTCTTAACCAAAGACACTAAGGATGTGATCATACATGGTGGGTGCGAATTAAAACTAGAGGGCTTAACAGACTCAAGTTTTTCAAATGCACTAAGACGACGTAAAAATCCACTTTAAAGTAAAGTGTTACCTTGAACGGTGGTGCAGTGAATTGGAAAGGTTCCAAACAGCAAAGAGTTGTTGGTTTAGTGATAAAGACAAAGTATATAGCTATAAATGAAGCTGCAAGTTGATTGTTTGGATAAAAGTTCATTACAGAAGTAGGAATAGTTCCTAAGTCTCATCTTGGATCTAAACATGTGTTGTGGCACTTTCATTTGATTATAAGAATCATTGAAAGATGGGAAATCACTATAGAGATGGTGGACTCTCAAGAACAACATTACATATCCATTAACTAAAGCTTATCCAACAAAGGATAATCATCACTTAGAGTAGAAGAATATAAGATACTGATGGCGATTGGCTTTTAGTGCAAGTGGGAGATTGAAAGTAATATGCACACAAGCCAATCATGTTTGATGATAAAGCATATACTTTATAACAATCTTATTCATTTATTAATAAAAAGTATTAATTTATTAAAGGCTTTTAATTATCTACATGATCTTTGTTTTATAATATGTGATAAACCCATAGTTTTAAGCAATGCTTTTAGAATAATGATGATGATCATTCTAATGAGATCTAAATTCTTAGAAAGCTTAAAACTAAAATAGTTCCCAATCGTTGGATTACTAAATTGGGGATTAGTGAATCCGGATAGATTGGTACATACGTTGCTTGCTTTCATTGGATGAGGATGATTGATCTCATGATCATTTGTGTGGAGACACTAAAGCAAGTATGTAGGTGCTTATTAGAGAATAAGTTCACTTTGAGCGTGGCTCGCTAAGGAATACCTAATGGAGTTTTACTTGTCATCAATAGGAATTCTCAGAGTGATAGTAGTCTAGTGATCCTTGGACTTGAGATCATCATAGTATCTCTTGTGTATGATGAGTTATACTTTGACTTATTCCTTAAGACCCTTAGGGTATATCAAAGGGTATGCTTGGGTATAATAAGTTGTACATGGAGATAATGTATGATCAATAAAGAATCTACCACTTATTAAAAGAAGAGAAATGTCCTATGTGATTCGATAAATGACAACCCAAAGAGTCCTTGGCAAGGCGTAATGAAATTAGAAAGGAGTTTCTAATTTGCATTATTTGGAGTTGTGCGTTTAAGAGTCGAAATACATATAATTAAATAAAATAAGACTTTGATGGTAATTCCATGTCTTATATTTAATTGGGACATTGTATGGTGGAAGGATTGAATTGTACGGTAACTATTTACTCAAAGGTTCTTTTATGATTAATGTTGAAATCTATATTATCCGGAAAGTCGTTGATCATTAGGAGGCTTATCCTATTGTAGAATAAATATTATTTATTTAAATAAATTAATTGTTTAATTTATTTATTTAAATAAGATTAGAATTGTTTCTAATTGATTTATTCACAACCTGGTTTAATATGGAGAACCTAAAGGGTCACACCATAAAAGGAAGAATAATTATTTAAGTTAATGGCATAATCGTAATAATATGTTAAGTATATTTAATTTAATCTATGGTGATAGAATAAATTAAATAGCTTAATATTTATTATTTAATATTTTAGAAATATTAAATATAAATTAATAAGAGGAGTCTTATTAATATTATTACAATTATTATTATTTTAATTTCTAAAAGAGTTTAGGAATTAATTTAATATAAGTACTCTCATTTATTCCTAATTGGATTAGGAAGGAAAATTAGTTAAAGGAGTTTAATTAATTATCCCTAATAAGATTAGAGAGCTTAATTAATTAAAAGAATTTAATTAATTAAATAAATCCCAATTCCTTAATTGTTAAGGTGGGTTGCCCACATCTATAAATAAGAGGAGTCTTATTATGGGTGTGGGGGTTGTTGACTTTTACAACATACGTAATAATTCCAATTTGTTGGAGAGTACGTTCCTTTCTATAGAGATAGAAAACTAGGGTTTGAGCCAAATACCCATCTTCTTAAATCCTTATTCTTCCTTGGTGGATCACCTCTAGAGGCCAAACATATGGGTGGCTAACGTTGATCAAAGGAAGGAACAAAACCCCGGTGGATTCAAGTTGAACGCGAAAGGATTTGGAGGTGAACTTGTACTGAGGAGGAAGCTTCGATCTTCAAGGGTATGATTTTATTCTTTATCTTTTCGTTTAATTAATAATTGTGCATAAAGGGTGATCCGGGTATATGGTTTGTAAATTTTTTAAACTCTGATTTTTACACGTTTCCGCTTATTTTTGCAATTTGATTGCGTTCTTGAATATTACAAACCTAACAATGGTATCAAAGCCAAACCTTTATGCGAATTATTAATTGTTTTAATTTGATATGTATATTAATAGGTGTTTAGAATAATTTATTTGGGCATAATTTAATTATATAAAATTTATATTAAAAAAAAAAAAAAAAAGAAATCACGGAAATCAAAGTTACTATATACTTATATATTTTGTATCCTGCCACGTTTTTTTTGAAAAGGAGAGCAAGAGAATTATTATTATATATATATGTATATAACATGATACATCCTAACTTTAAACCAAATCAGTAGGCTTTTTGTATGATCCGTGGATTTCTAATAAATAGGTAATCTTATTAAAAAGCAAGTTACAGGATTACAAGAAAGGTGATATGGTCGAATAACTTGGTATAACTTGGTCAATTTTTTTTTAAAAGCCACGGTTATTTTGGATTTCAAGGATTCACATAGATTATAACTTTATTATTTATATATAATATATTACGAATATATATATATATATATATATATTCTTAATTATTATATAATTAAAATAAAAAGTTTATTTTAATTTTAAAATAAAAGTTTATTTTAATATTAAAATATAAAGTATTATTTTAATCTTAATAATTTTATAATTAAAATAAAAAGTTTATTTTAATTTTAAAATTAAATTTCATGCTAACTAATTAGAGTTGGAATTTGATTCCATGATAACTAATTGGAGTTGAAATTGGATTCCATGTTTCTTAAAATAAAAGAGTTTATTTGTGAATAAGAAAGTGAATCCATGTTTCCTTAAATAAAGCAGTTTATTTAAATATGAAATAAGATTTCATATTATTCAAAATAAAAGAGTTTATTTGTGAATAGGAAAAAGAATCCTAATTTCCTTAAATAAATGAGTTTATTTAGATATGAAATAAGATTTCATATTATTCAAAATAAAGGAGTTTATTTGTGAATAGGAAAGAAAATCTGTGTTTCCTTTAAATAATTTTTTTTTATATATATGGAATTGGATTCCATAATTAATTAAAATAAAGGAGTTTATTTTGATTAAAATTTTGATTAAAATAAAATAGTTTATTTTATTCAAAATTGGATAAATTAAAATAAAATAGTTTTATTTTGATTTAAATTTGGATTAAAATAAAGGAGTTTATTTTGATTCAAAATTAGATTTTATACTAACTAAATTTGCCCATTAAATGATATCAATATATATATTAAATGTTTATTATTCATAAGATGAATGTTATTTATTGATGCATATGATGATGTGTATGATAATAAATGAGATTGATTATGGACTATTGACCCGATGCGATTGGATTTTATTTTAGTTAGATGCATGAATGTAAGGGTTTTATTAAATGGGGTCTCACAGACCTGCCTTCTCTAATTTTTTCTTAATGTAAATTCTATCTCTCTCATATGTACTTCCCTCGATCACGATCAAGGTTTCTATTTATTTTAAATAGTTTTGTAATAGGAATAGTTAGAATTAATTTTAAAAATTGGAGATCAAGGAGCAAGGAGTCGGAGCTTGAAGACCCGTTTGTAATGGAGCCCTCAGGTTTAAATGTAATAGTTATATTTAAATATTATTTCTTGCACTTGTAGGGTTTGACCTTTTGGTTCACTTGGTGGCTCTAGTGAACCAAACTAGAATAAAAGTCCATAATCAATCCGAGTAGAATATAGTATTCTATATGTGCATGCTATACTATATATATATTATATATTATGCAAACATACTTAGCATGTTCATTAATATGACGCGATTTTATATATATATATATATGCATGCTGTAGCTAAAACAAGATGAGACAAATTAATAACAAACCCTCAACTTTTTATATTAAGTCCTAAGCGTTCAAAGATATTTGGAATATCGAACGTCATTTTCTAAAGATGATAAAATTAATAGAGTATTAAATATTTAATATGAGTTTGTTGTGTCACCACAAGGCAAGTATTAAGTATTTAAGATGTTAATTTATCACATTGTTTTGTTGTGTCACCACAAGGATGATATTTTTCTTTTTTGAATATATGGAGTGCTAGGTCGGACTTAACTTGGATAATTTTGATTCGGATGTGCCACCACTTGATCAAAATAATCTAAGAGGCAAAAGAAAGGAGTTGTATAGTTGATGTAATTGACAAAAGTTATCTACCTATTTAAGTTATCTACCTATTTATTTATATATAGTTTGTTGTGTCACCACAAGGCTATATACATTTGAAATGGGATCCTTATTCTCACTAGCAAATCTTTAATTAGATTTTGCCGAACTATATAAGTGAGGGTAATATAGTTTGAAGAAAATAGTGGGAGATACCAATTTAAAACAAGACCTAAATTATTTTGGTAATTAATAAAAGAATGTATGTTAAAATGTTGTTAATTACAAATTCATTTACAAAATTTTACAATGTCTAAAATTACTATCATCGCGAAGCATATTAGATGCTAAATTAACTGAATAGGATTAAATGGATTGGTTAAGGAATTTGAGAATAGTTCTCATGGTGAAAAGCTATCTTATGTCCTTAATATGCCTATCCTCGCAATGGTTGCGCATAATGCCTCCGAGGAAGAGATTGCTACTTTTAGAAAGTGGCAAGATGATGCACAATTAGCTCGATGCATCATGCTCGCATCTATGAGTAACGAGCTTCACGTCGGACGAAACTATGGATGCTCCTACTATATTCCCCGCACATCAATTAGTTGATGGTGAGGAAAGTAGGGCCGATAGATATCGATATCTAAGGAGCTCTTCCGATCTAGAATGGCCAATGACACTATAAGATGCATAAAAAGTTCTTAACATAATCAATTTGATTGATCAATTAGACAACCGGTTTTGTCATGGATGGATGCACTCACTCCGGGACTCCTTTCACAATTGTTGTGAATTTTTCATATAAACAAACTAGATATCAGCCTCACTGATTTGCTTAACATATTGAAAAATGTTGAGAGTCACTTTCCAACCAAGAAAGATCAAGTCTTACTGGTAGGGGCCAAAGGATCTTCGAAAAAGAAGAACGATCCAAAGAAGGTAAATGAAAGGCATAAACAAAGGATAATAAGAACAAAACTGATACGGATAGCAAAGTAATTTGCTTCCATTTCAATAAGCCTGGACACTGGAAAAAAACTGCAAGAAGCATCTTGCAGAGGCTAACCAAAAGAAGCTTAGTGAAGTTTCAGTTACAAATACAAATTTGTTCATGATTTAAAATAAATTTTTCTTTAAGTTAAGGTTCTACTTGGGTATTGGATACCGATTTTGGTTATCATAAATATAGATTTATGAAGGGACCAAGCAGAAGTAGAAAGTTAAACAAGATAAGAAATCTTATGTGTGGGAAATGAAGCAAAGGTTGCTGCATTAGCCATAGAAACTTATAGTTTAGCAATGCCTACGGGCAAATCTATTAAGTCAATAAGTTGTTATTGTATTCCAGCTTCTTAAAAAAATATTATTTCCATTTTATTGTTGAATGATGAAATCTTTGGGATTATAATTAAGAACAATTGTTGTTCTATTTATAATAATAATGTTTTGTATAGAATTTGGAATATTACTTAATAAATTTTGTATACTTGACTTACTGAAAATAATTTTGCAAATTGAACAAACTAGTATAAGAAAAGGAGATGGTCATTCAAAGAGTTGAATGTGTGTATTTCTTTGAAATACAAGTGTGAATTATTTGAAAGGTTCAAAAAATTCAAAAGTGAAATAAATTGACAAAGTATTAAGATTCTTTGATTAGATCAAGGAATAAATACTTGTGCAATAAGTTTCTAGATCATCTCAAATGGTTTTCTCATAATGGACACATCCTGGATACACAATAATTGATTGATGTATCTGAATGAAAATCGTACCTTGTTGGACATGGTGCGGTCCATAATGATTTTACCGACATTCCAGTATCCTTCTAGGGTCATATCCATAAATGGCTGCATGTTTACGAAAAAGGTAACCTCAAAATCCGACCCCAAGACTCCATAAAAGTTATGGACAGGGAGGATTCCTAATCTTAAGTATGTTAAGATAAGGGGTTGTCCAACTTATGTGAAAAGGTTTCAAAGGATAAGCTTGGGACAAGATTTGACAAGTACAATTTGTGGGACATCCTAAAGTAAGTTTAGGGTATATGTTCTATAATCCTACTTAGCAAAAGGTGTTTGTTGCGAAACACGCTGCCTTCTAAGATAAATGTGTTTATTATTGAAGGGGCTAGTGGGAGGATAATAGATCTTGAAGAGTTCAAGAACCACAAAACACTATAAATCAAATAAGAGGAACCTGTAGATAGACCTATTGTACCACACAAGATAATCGTAAATGGGAATAGTACCAAAGATACCTAGGAGGTATGGATTCATCATGGATGATGATGATGAGGTACACATCATAGAAGATGATGATCCAGAGTTACATTCGATGAGTTAAGAATTCTAGTGTGTACAAAAGGGTCAGTGGGAGCATCGTGACATTTCTAGTATTATATGATGATATACTACGGATGAGGAATAACTTATCAATGCTACAATTAGAAAAGATAAAGTTGTCTAAACATTCCTCCATGAATGGTTTGGGAAGAGTATCTTAATTGGGGATAAAATCTATATAGATAGATACAAGAGGATGCTCGACTTAACCCAAGGAACGTATATTCATTTGATGCTAAAGTCGTTTAGCATTGCAAACTCTAAGAGATGTCTCATGTTGATGAGCTATGGAGTGTTTCTCTCTTTATAGTCCCCACAAACTCCTGAAAAGAGAGATCGCATGAGTGACTATCATGTATGCAATGAAATATACGAGACCTGATGTTGATCAGTCATATTCTGGAGAAGTTCACTGTGAGTCAGTGAAAAACATCTTAAAGTTCTTAACCAAAGACTAAGGATGTGATCATATTATGGTGGGTCCGAATTAAAACTAGAGGGCTTAATGCACTCAAGTTTTCAAATGCACTAAGACGACAACGTAAAAATCCACTTTAAAGTAAAGTGTTACCTTGAATCGGTGGTGCGAGTTGAATTGGAAAGGTTCCAAACAAAGAAAGAGTTGTTGGTTTAGTGATAAAGACAAAGTATATAGCTATAAATGAAGCTGCAAGTTGATTGTTTGGATAAAAGTTCATTACAGAAGTAGGAATAGTTCCTAAGTCTCATCTTGGATCTAAACATGTGTTGTGGCACTTTCATTTGATTATAAGAATCATTGAAAGATGGGAAATCACTATAGAGATGGTGGACTCTCAAGAACAACATTACATATCCATTAACTAAAGCTTATCCAACAGCAGGATAATCATCACTTAGAGTAGAAGAATATAAGATACAATGGCGATTGACTTTAGTGCAAGTGGGAGATTGAAAGTAATATGCACACAAGCCAATCATGTTTGATGATAAAGCATATACTTTGTAACAATCTTATTCATTTATTAATAAAAAGTATTAATTTATTAAAGGCTTTTAATTATCTACATGATGCTGTTTTATAATATGTGATAAACCAATAGTTTTAAGCAATGCTTTTAGAATAATGATGATGATCATTCTAATGAGATCTAAATTCTTAGAAAGCTTAAAACTAAAATAGTTCCCAATCGTTGGATTACTAAATTGGGGATTAGTGAATCCGGATAGATTGGTACATCGTTGCTTGCTTCATTGGATGAGGATGATTGATCTCATGATCATTTGTGTGGAGACACTAAAGCAAGTATGTAGGTGCTTATTAGAGAATAAGTTCACCGAACGTTGGCTCGCTAAGGAATACCTAATGGAGTTTTACTTGCTCATCAATAGGAATTCTCAGAGTGATAGTAAAGATCAAGTGATCCTTGGACTTGAGATCATCATAGTATCTTGTGTATGATGAGTTATACTTTGACTTATTCCTTAAGACCCTTAGGGTATATCAAAGGGTATGCTTGGGTATAATAAGTTGTACATGGAGATAATGTATGATCAATAAAGAATCTACCACTTACATTAAAAAGAGAAATGTCCTATGTGATTCGATAAATGACAACCCAGAAGAGTCCTTGGCGGCGGTAATGAAATTAGAAAGGAGTTTCTAATTTGCATTATTTGAGTTGTGCATTTAAGAGTCGAAATACATATAATTAAATAAAATAAGACTTGATAAAATTCCATGTCTTATATTTAATTGGGACATTGTATGGTGGAAGGATTGAATTGTCATTTGATAACTATTTACTCAAAGGTTCTTTTATGATTAATGTTGAAATCTATATTATCTGGAAAGTCGTTGATCGCTAGGGAGGCTTATCCCTATTGTAGAATAAATATTATTTATTTAAATAAATTAATTGTTTAATTTATTTATTTAAATAAGATTAGAATTGTTCTAATTGATTTATTCACAACCAGGTTTAATATGGAGAACCTAAAGGGTCACACCATAAAAGGAAGAATAATTATTTAAGAAGTTAATGGCATAATCGTAATAATATATTAAGTATATTTAATTTAATCTATGGTGATAGAATAAATTAAATAGCTTAATATTTATTATTTAATATTTTAGAAATATTAAATATAAATTAATAAGAGGAGTCTTATTAATATTATTACAATTATTATTATTTTAATTTCTAAAAGAGTTTAGGAATTAATTTAATATAAGTACTCTCATTTATTCCTAATTGGATTAGGAAGGAAAATTAGTTAAAGGAGTTTAATTAATTATCCCTAATAAGATTAGAGAGCTTAATTAATTAAAAGAATTTAATTAATTAAATAAATCCCAATTCCTTAATTGTTAAGGTGGGTTGCCCACATCTATAAATAAGAGGAGTCTTATTATGGGTGTGGGGGTTGTTGACTTTTACAACATACGTAATAATTCCAATTTGTTGGAGAGTACGTTCCTTTCTATAGAGATAGAAAACTAGGGTTTGAGCCAAATACCCATCTTCTTAAATCTTTATTCTTCCTTGGTGGATCACCTCTGAGGCCAAACATATGGGTGGCTAACGTTGATCAAAGGAAGGAACAAAACCCGGTGGATTCAAGTTGAACGCGAAAGGATTTGGAGGTGAACTTGTACGAGGAAGCTCGATCTTCAAGGGTATGATTTTATTCTTTATCTTTTCGCTTAATTAATAATTGTGCATAAAGGGTGATCCGGATATATGGTTTGTAAATTTTTTTAAACTATGATTTTTACACGCTTAAAGCTTATTTTTGCAATTTGATTGCGTTCTTGAATATTACAAACCTAACAATATGATGCAAAATTCTTAATAATAATTGAGCATAAATGGTGACTTCTTACGTAAGCATCAATAATCAATACTAGTGTGCTACTATGCAACCACAGCGACATCTTTATTTTTTACCACCGGTAGTTCAACAGTTTTAACGGTAACACCTCCGTAGTTATTTTTATAAAATATTTTTGTCGTTTTCTCAATCCGAATAATAATTACATTAGGGGTCCACCAATGATTGAGTAGTTATGCGAATATTCCCTAACAAAAAGAATATTCCCCGACCAAACGAATATTTTATAACAACTTGCATACTTTGCAAAATTTATAAATACTACCCACAACTATAATATTATCTCAAATTCACACCATAATATTAAAAATTATTTCGACAAAATTTAAATCTTTATTGATAAAATATGGGGTCTCACACATTTTATAATACTTAGACTAATAGTCCCAAGTTCAAATTTAAAAATAAACAAGACACTTGAAATTAATAGTCCTATTCTAAGTGTCCTCCTTTCAGAGGAACATAGCTCGGAGTATTATTTTTTGAGTTGTTTGTTAAAATAATATAAATAAGTCTAAAATATTGGGTTAAATGCTTTCTAGGTCACTGTATTATAGGTCAACTTACAAATGGGTCACTAAACTTTTTTTCTTACAGTCAACTCACTGAACTTTAGTTTACTAACAAAAAGTTTACTATTCCGTTAAGTATGTTGACTTTGGATGGAATTTGCCACGTAAGCTGCTGATGTGTAAAAAAATTTTGATGTGGCGCAGATCAATCCCATGTGACTTTTATTATGTGAAAATGGATGAAAATTTACAAATGTAATAATATAAATTAGAAAAGTTAGTAAAAAAATAAAAAAATAAAAAAAAAATATATTCAATTAGTTTGTAATTAATATCAAATGAATTTTTATTTAATTCTTTACAAATATAATAATATAAATTAGAAAAGTTTGTCAAAAAATAAGAAAATAAATGAAATATATATTCAATTATTTTGTAATTAATATCAAATGAATTTTTATTTAATTCTTTACAAATATAATAATATAAAGGCAAAAAAGCACTTTTACCCCACTGTGGTTGTAGCGTTTTAAGCAATTAGCCACTATGCTTTTAAAATATTCAATTGATCCACTATGCTTTTTAAAAATGTACAATCAAGCCATTCCGTCCAATTTCTTGGACGGACGTTAAATAATTACACACGTGACATTGAAAAAAAAAAGCAAAAAATTATTATTTTCTGATGTGGCAAGCCAGTCAACCAAATTCACGCAGAATTACTCTTCTTCTTGACAAGTTATAAGGAAGAGAGAAGAGTAGATCTATTTTTGAGATCGACATCAGAGTTTTCCGGAGCTGAGTTGGAAGAAGCCGATGACGGGGACAAAGCCGGTGACGGTGACAAAGTCGGTGGTTTTATGGCCATTGCTTATTTCTCCTTCCTATTCTATACTCTCTCATCTCTCTTTCTTAACCTTTTTTCTCGTGATTTTTTAAAACTATTTATACATCCCTCTCTCTTTAATTCATTTTTTGTAATTACGTGTTTTTTCTTCTTTTTTTTAAATCCACGTCTGAAAATATTTGACGTTAACAGAATGATCTGATTAAGAATTTTTAAAAAACACAGTGAGCTAATTGCAATTTTTTTAAAGAACAGTGACTCAATGCTTACAACTCGACGAACACGGTGAGGGTAAAGGTGCTTTTTGCCATACAATAATTAATAAGTTATAAATTTATTTGTTTGCAAAGATTATAATTTCGGGATTATAATCTCAAGACTATTAATCCTAGGATTAAATACAGTAAAACCCCTATTTAGGAATACTATATATAAGAATAACCTCTAAAATATTATAAAAAATTTGGTCCCAATTTGGACCAAATTTATAAATAAGAATAACCTCTAAATTGTAATATGTTATATACTTTTTAAGTCCCGTATTAAGAAACTATACCTCTATATAATAATAATTTCATATATATATATATATATATATAGAGAGAGAGACAATATTAATTTTAAAAGACTACATTTTCTATAAAATACTACATTTCCTATAAAGAACTAAATTTTCCTATAAAAGACTAAATTTCCTATGAAGGACTACATTTTCCTATAAAAGACTACATTTTCTATAAAAGACCACATTTTTCTATAAAAGACTACATTTCCTATAAAAGACTACATTTTTCTAGTTTAAAAATATAAATAATGTGACGCCCCCAAAATTAGGTATACGTCACCCATCTTGGGTCGCCACTTACATGGTACATAAATTCAAATACAAACTTAATTATACATCTGTCGTGTAACATACAACAATACATAAACTGAGAGTTCTAATAGGAATATTGTCATTTAGACAATATCCATACTCAAGAGTCCTCATTACATTTATTATCACACTATTTAACAAAATAAAGTGAGGACTACTAATGCTATCTTGGGACCATCACTCTTTTCCCGAACTTGTCCCAATATATTCTCATTTCTTGAAAACGGTGAAAAAGAAGGGTGAGCTTAACTAGCCCAAGATGAAATATTATAACTAAGATAATGCGAAATAAATTATCAATAGTCTTCAACAATGTTAAACCGATAAAATACAATAGACAACCGGTTTTAACTGCGCCAAAATATCGATCCATTAAAAGAGTCAAGTAGAAAATAAAGTCTACTATCTTTTAGGTTTTAAAAGGTTTTCATCAATTTTTATCACTAAGACTCGGTTTAATGAATAAACCACAATATCTAATCATCCTGTGCATTTGGCCAAGGATTTTCATCAAATTATCAATGGTCATGACTATATATTAGAATCACCCCAGTCATAATCATACCAAAAACTATCCATCAACTTGCATTACATGCCACCGAGGACTTTTGTCACATCATTTATATCAAGCCATGATTATACCGAATGATCCTCGGTCATAATCATACTAAGTTCATCTATGCACGTAAGCGAAAGATAACATAATATAACATGAGGATGATGACAATGACATAATAATTCAATAAAACAAGTTCACGAATTAATTTATTCAGGAACTAATAACGTCCCAAATTGTCAACACGATCTTTGCTTTGTAGAGTAAAATTCAAGAATGCTCGGAAAATATTTTCATTAAAAATCTTTGGATGAAGAACAAATATCAAGGATATTCCACTAAATTCATGGAGTATAGAAGTCAAAATTTTAACCAACCGAGTATAATAAATGAATGAAATAATAAAAGAAATCACCATGCATGCGGTATTGGCATAGACGAGTTATTCAACGAATAATAAATACGAGAATAATAAAAAAAGCGGAACCCGGTCCGGTGTAAAACACCTGATGGATATTCCATAGAATAATAAAGACAGAATAATAAAGATGGAACCAGTCCTGTGTAAAACACTGCAGACGAGGATATTCCAATAGAATAATAAAGATGAATAATAAAAGACGGAACCGAGTCCGGCGTAAAAGCGCAGACAGACGGGATGTTCCAACGGAATAATAAAATAATAGAAGAATGTCACCAAGTTTAGGGGATTCCATATCTGAGTTATTCCAATGTAATAAATAAGAATGGAATAATATAAGGATTTCACCAAGTATAGGGTATTAAGCATATCACAATGCATGTATAGGGTATGCCACTTTTACAAAAGTTATTCCAACGAATAATAAAGAATGGAATAACAGAAGTTCTCTTCATGAAAAAAAAAATAACACCCCTTACAGTACAACAAATAATATTCCCTACCTTAGAAGAAATTTGAATATTGGAAAAGTGAAGTAGCAAAATACTTTTTCTTCTCTCTATAGTTTTCTCTCTCTAGAGTTTCAATTGAATTAAGAAGAAATAATGAAGGAATGAACTTTCTATTTATAGAAAAACCGAGGGTGGCTCTTGGTCTTAACGAATGGTCAAAATGACTCTTGATAATATTGAAGAGACAACTACTATTTGCGAAGGGTAATTAACCCTTGGAACAATCAAGAGGCGCGTTAACTCTTGGTAATATTGAAGGACAACTCTTTATTTGCGAAGGGGTAATTACTATTGATTGAAGGTAATTACTATTGAAGAAGGTAATTACTATTGACGAAGGTAAATACTATTGATGAAGGTAATTACTATTCTTATTCAAAGGTAATTACTATTCACAAAGGTAATTACTATTGACAAAGGTAAATACTATTAGAAGGTAATTACTATTCATGAAGGTAATTATTATTCCACAAAAGGTAATTACTATCGACGTGAAGGACTCTTAGATGATGACATATTTAATCTTTCATTTTATAAAATAATCAAACTTACCACAAACGTCTATAATTGAATCTTTTTATATACATCAAGGATTGAATAAATATTACCACAAATCATTTTATTTTTAATCAACACATATTTAATCTTTCAACAATTATTAATCATTTATAACTTGTCGTCTCGATTAATAATTTAATACTATAACATATTATATATTCAGATGATACTATAACAATAATTGAATCAATAATATAAGAGACATGAATATTTTTAGGTCGAAAAAATATTTTAAATTCTGTAAATAGTTTGGTCCCAATAATTGAGCATAGCGTATGATGACTTCTCACGTAATCATCAATAATCAATATCGTGAAATAATTGTATACAACTACGCTGACATATTCTTTGTACTTTTTTATACTCTTGGAGGGTAGTTCAACGGTTTTGATGGTAACACCTCTATTATTTTTTTTATAGAAAGATAATTTTGTCGCTTTTCTAACTACGACAATACTTTCGTTGTAGGGTCCACTAATGATTGATTATTGCCGTTTGGTCCCTATTTAATATTCCCCGAACAAAAGAATATTCTCCTATAGATGAAACGAATATTTTATAACAACTATTATTACTTTGCAAAATTTATAAATATTACCCACAAGATGTAGAGAATTGAATTTTCTATAAAAACTTTCACGAGATTCAATTTTTCATGAAAGGGCTATTAATTATGAATTATTGAAGTTCAAATTCATGAATAATTGATTTTTGGAGTTTAAAATATTTTTGTAAGAAAAAAGCGTTTTTGTTGTAATTGAGTGGCTCGCGTGTGTTATAAATGATCTGAAATCAGATTTCTAAGGTGGGCTTGAATATTTTTAAGAAATATTATTATTTTATTAAATTTTACGCTTTGGTGTTCTAAGCAATTTTCTATAAATAGGGTGCTTAGGTTAGAATTGAAAATCACACCGGCTGAAGTTTTCTCTCTATATTATCGAAAGCGTATTCTTGTGAGTATTTTGAGTATACTTTAGTATTGTTAGACAGGTCTGAAGTTCCTTGACCTTTATACGGTATTCCACTAAAGTCTTGATCTTTTCGAGGTAAGGGATGTTATTTTCTTCTCAAATGATATTATTTCTTCAATATCATTATCTTTGAAATATTAGTTGGAACTTTTATCAAATTTGGAATTTTTTCATGTCGGGTTCTTATTCATGAGTTCTTATTCACGAGTATTATTCATGAAGCGTGAAGATGTTTTTGTGGAATTTTATCTTTTGGTGTCGAGTTACTATTCACGTATACGACCTTTATTCACGAATCTGGCACTATTCATCAAAAAATGAAAAATTTTCTTTTAGTCCCAAAATATTTATTCGGATACTAGCTTTGATTGTATCCATGTTTTGATTATTCTTGAATTTTACACCACTATGATTATTTTTGAGGTATCTTTTGAACATGGATAAAACAAAGTACGAATCCTTAATCCTTAATCCTTGTCATTTTGTTTCACCGGATTCGTTTCTTTAAAATATTTTCATCATCCTCGATCTTAAATGATGATATTATGGAATATCTTTGGCACATAGTGCAAAAGATGAATGATTTTGAAGAATATCTTTGGCAGTAGTGCAAAGATGAACATGTGTTTAGATGAACATGACCAATGATGAATATCTTTGGCACATAGTGCAAAGATGAATATTTGATTCAAGATGTATATTGATTGATGTTCTGGGGATAAAAGATAGAGCGATGAACTTTTAAATTCATACATGGAAGATAGTAGTTTGCATTCTCTACTTAACTCTTCTAATGAATTATTATTTTCGTTGCGAATATTGATTTAAAATTTGTTGTCTATTGTATTCTATTAGATTTTTCCCTGTTGAAGACTAACGGTAATTTGTTGTATATTATCTTAGTCATAATATTCTTTACTGAGCTAGTTGAGCTCACCCTTTTCCTTTTTGTTCCATTTTTCTCAGGAGGGGAGAATATAGCGAGTACGAGTCGGGGTATGGAATGAAGGTTCTAGAGAGAGTTGTTTAGTAGTCCTCACCATTTTTGTAAAATAATGTATCAATAAATGTGATGAGGATTTCTTTGAGTATAGATATTATCTAGAAGATAATATTTGTATTTAAACTCATGTTTTCTTGTTGTAATAATAAAGTTGTAGTTGTTTACATACCGTGTATTGACAACTCGTAATGGGTGATGTATACCTATTTTGGGGGCGTCACGGTTGGTATCGAGCTTAGGGATATGATCTCTGGCGGAGATCGGGAATAGAACTAGGAGGGAGAGACGAGTAAATCCTTCGCTAGTTTGTCCTACCTAAGCTTATTTGTTAGTTGGTCGATATATAGGGATATTATGTGATATATTTATTTCCTTAATTAACCCTTGTTTTATGGCGATGATTTGAGAATGTCGTGAGAATATTAACAATGGAAATGAGACCGTAGAGCGCTTTGTACTCACCAACGAGGAAGCGTCTGCAACAGTTTGGCAATATTCCTCTTGTGAACAACACCATTGAAGCGAGATGATGAGCGAGGGGATGTTTAGAAGTTTTTTGCGATTCATGCAAAATCGAGACGAGGAGACTCGTGTTCAAAATCTGAGGAGGAAATGATTACAATTCACGGGTTATCACAATGACCCGTTCAAAGAGTTGGGACCACCAGAATTTACGGAAAGCCAGATCCGATCATGGCGAAAACATGGGTCAAGCAAATTACCAAGATATTCGATGTCTTGGATGCACAGAGAACAGAAGGTTCCATTCGCCACCTTTATGTTACGTGGCGAGGCGGACTACTAGTGGGAGTCATGTGGCGTACTCCATCTAAATTGCGACTCGCGTGTGTCTTGGGAGACATTTGAAACTATTTAATGACAAATATTTTCACGAAAGTGTTTGTCATATGAAGGAAGTGGAGTTTATTAGGCGGAGCAGAACAACATGGCGGTTGTCTCAAAGACGAGGCAAAGTTTGCAGAGTTATCCAGGTTTGCACCTCATTTGGTGGAGAATGAGGAACGTATGACGCGGATGTTTCTTAGAGGTTTGAAACCCGACATACGTCAGTATCTCATTTCTCATAAATTTTCTCTCTATTCAGATGTTGTAAACAGGGCTCAATTATTAGAGCGAGATAACGAGTACGGTCAACTGAGGGACCACAACCAGGATCGTACGAGATAGCGATCAATGTAATAATGATAACCAAATGGAGAAAAAACAGATGGACAAAATGGTAACCACTCTGGTGGTAATCATGGCCATGAAAATAGAAGAAGCGAGTCAGGATGAGATTTTAAAAAGAGGAGATTTAACAATGACCATGTGAAGAGGCAGCGGTCTTGACGTGAATCGGTTCTAAGGGAGGAGAACGACCACCGGTCATATATCTACAAAATGCGGAAAAGAGGACATATCAGTCCAAACCGCCCACAACAGCTCAAGGTATGCTATAATTGTGGAAAGAAGGACATATCGCTCGAGATTATGCGATAAGCGAAACCTAGTTCAATGAGGACGGTGACTCAAAAGACCGTCCCGAGAAAAGTCAAAGTCAACGATTCCGGAAGAGCGTTTGTTGTGACCGGTCATAATGCGAGAACCCAAACGAGGTGATCACGGGTAAGCTATTTATAAATTCTTGCGGTTTATACCTTACTTGATCTGGTCTTTACCCATTCATTTATCTCTCCGCATGTGCTCAACGTTTAAACTTGACTCGAGAGAAATTAGACTTTGACCTATCTCGTGGAAACTTCGTTAGGAGAAACTTTCATCACATCCATTGTTTATAAATCTTGTTTGATTCAAGTTGGCACCATCACCTTACCTTTTGACCTTATCTCTTTAAAGATACTTGCTTTTGATGTGATTTTAGGGATTGATTGGTTAACTACTCATCATGCCAAAATTGATTATTTTAAATAAGGTTGTTAGTTTTCATATTCCTAACCAACTTTTTATGCAATTCAAGCAACTAAACCATTAAAATCAATCACTATCATATCTAATCATAAAGCTATTCGCTTATTGAAAAACGGATGTCAAGCTTTCTTAGCCCATGTTATGGATTTGAATAAAGACACGTCAAATTTGAATAATATTCCTGTTGTTATTGATTTTCCGACGTATTTCACAAGAACTTCCGGTTCTACCCCGAACATGAAGTTGAATTCTTTATTGATCTTGAACTCCGGTACAAAGCCCATTTCTAAAACCCCATATCGAATAGCTCTATTGAACTTGAGTTAAAGGTCCAACTACAGAATTGTTGGACATCGGTTTCATTCGTCTAGTACATCTCCTTGGGGTGCTCTGTTTTATTAAGTAAAGAAGAAAGACGGGAGTATGCGACTTTAATATTGACTATCGGGAATTGAACCATGTCACCATCAAGAATAGGTATCCTCTACCTCGTATTGATGACTTGTTTGACCAATTCTGAGGGCACAATTCTTTTCAAAAATCGATCTTAGCTTACGGATATCATCAAATGAAGATTAGAATCGAGGATATTCCAAAGACGCGCTTTTAGAACTCGATGCGGGCATTATGAATTCTTAGTCATGTCTTTCGGATGACTAATGCTCTAAACTTTCATGGATATGATGAACCGAGTATTCAAGGAATATTTGGATCGGTTCGTTGTTGTTTTTATTGATGACATCTTCATATATTCCAAAAGTCGTGAAGATTATGAGCACCATTTGAAGCCGGTACTCCAAAGGCTTCGTGAAAACAAACTATATGCCAAATTGAAGAAATGCGAGTTACGCTTGAGGAAGTAGCATTCCTTGGGCACGCGATTAATGTCGAAAACATGGAGTATCTGTTGATCCGTGAAGATTGAAGCAATACAAAGTTGGGAGCAACCAAGTCGGTGGTTGAAGTAACGTAGTTTTTGGGCTTAAATTTGGTTATTATCGGAGATTCGTGGAAGGGTTTTCTCGAATCGCTACTCCATTAACTCATTAACTTTCGAAGGATCTGAGAATTCGTTTGGAGCGAAGAATGCGAGAAGAGTTTCCAAGAGCTTAAGAGGAGACTTATTTACTTTTCTAACAATACCATCTGGTTCGGATGGATTTGTTATCTCTGACGATGCTTCGTGCAAAGGGTTAGGATGTGTTCTCGTGCAACGTGAGAAAGTCATAGCCTATGCCTCGCGATAACTTAAAAGAGTATGAGAGAATTATCCTACTCATGATCTAGAGTTAGCGTTGAGTCGTTTGCGCTAAAGATATGGAGGCACTATTTATATGGGAGAAAGTGGAGATATATTCGGACCATAAAAGCCTTAAATATTTCTTCACTCAAAAGAACTCAACATGCGGCGTGACGTTGGCTCGAACTATTGAAAGACTACGACCACACTATTCAATACCATCCCGGTAAAGCGAGCGTGGTAGTTGGCGCATTGAGTAGAAGATCATATCGGAACGCAAAGTGCGATGATGTCAAGTATACGACAGAGCCAACTTTAATAGAAAAAGTTAAGGTTGCTTTCGAGCCACCGGCCGGAGGCGTCGTATGAAGAAGAAAGTACAAGAAGGAGCTATTCCGGCGAGAATTGATGAAGAAGGAATACTTCGAGTCCACTCTAGACTTTGTGTTCCTAACGACTCTGATTTGAAGTACAAGATTATGATGGAGGCACACAATACGCCATTTGTAATCCATCCTGGAAGTACTAAAATGTATCGTGATCTTCGACATACATTTTGGTGGAACAATATGAAGAGAGAGATTGCAAAGTTTATCTCAATGTGTTTAACTTGTCAACGTGTAAAGGCAGAGCATCTGGTACCTAAGGGTCCGTTGCAACCACTTGAGATTCCGAAATGGAAGTGGGAACACATTACCATGGATTTCGTTATGGGTCTTCCTACGGTTTCTCAGGGCATCAATGCTATTTGGGTTATTATTGATAGATTAACCAAGTCCGCTCATTTCTTGCCGTCATCGGAGACTTATTCACTTGAACGTCTTGCTAGTATATGACGTGAATGAGATTGTGAGGTTGCATGGCATGCCCGTATCCATAGTTTGGGATCGTGACCCAAGATTCACTTCAAGATTTTGGGTTAGCTTGCAAAAAGCTATGGGCACGCAGTTCTGATTGATTCGCCTCAAGATACCATCCTCAAACAGACGGACAATCAGAAAGGACTATTCAAACTCTTGAAGATTTATTAAGACTCTGTGTCCTAGACTTCAAGGGCAGTTGGGATAAGTATTTACCATTGGTAGAATTCTCCTACAACAACAGTTATCAGGCAAGTATAGGTGTGGCTCCATTTGAAGCATTATATGGATGAAAGTGTCGCTCTCCAGTATGTTGGGACGAGGTGGGTGAAAGCAACATTGTTAGGACTCGAAGTTAATACGTATGACTACGAAAAAGATCCAAATGATTCGACAACGTATACAAACGGCACAAGATCGACAAAAGAGTTATGCGGATCTTCATCGAAAGGACGTGGAATTTAGTGTAGGGGATCATGTATTGTTGCGAGTTGCTCCATGGAAGGGAGTTACAAGATTTGGGAAGAGAGGAAAGCTCAATCCACGATTTATTGGTCCATTTCAAATTCTTGACCGAGTAGGAAATGTAGCCTATAGACTCGCGTTACTCATCCGAGTATGTCTCGTGTTCATAATGTGTTTCACATATCATATTTCGTAAATATGTGAAAGACCCGAACCACGTTATAGAGTTAGAACCGGGACGAGATAATAGAAGACTTAACGTATGAGGAGGTACCGTTAAGATCTTGGATAGGAAGGAGCATGTCCCACGCCAAGAAAGGTCATACCACAAGTTAAAGTTACGTGGAGGAATCATGCTATAGAGAAATGACACGGGAATTGAAACGGAAATGAAAGCGAGGTATCCTCACCTTTTCAAAACACCAGTACGTCGTCAATTTCGAGGACGAAATTTCATAAGGAGGGAGGTTGTAAGACCCCAACTTATTATTAATAAAATTTAATTTTCTCTATTTATTATTTTGAAATAGTAAGGGTTGATTTGATTAATGTGGATAGTTAGGGTAAGATACGCAAATATTTCAAAATAAGCAAGTGGTTATAAAATATTCATTGTTGTCGGAGAATATTCGTTTGGTCGTGGAATATTCGACTATCGGGAATATTCGTATGCGGCAAGCAGTAGCGACCGTGTGTGGCCCCATAACGAAAAAGCGATTGGATGAAGAAAACGACAAATATAAGTTGTTTAAAAATAACGACGTAGTTATTCTGCTATTAATCTTGTTAAAATACTAAATGGTTAAAACACACGGTAGCACACGGTATTGCACCAATTATTGATTCTTACGTAAGAAGGCACTACTCAATAATGGTTACGAGAATTCTTTATTGATTTTATTGAGTTAATAATTCTTTGCGTTGATATTTTATATTCTTTGTTGTTTCAATAATTGTCATTACACAAGA
Organism: Panax quinquefolius; assembly: GCA_020205615.1. Classification (NCBI taxonomy): domain Eukaryota; kingdom Viridiplantae; phylum Streptophyta; class Magnoliopsida; order Apiales; family Araliaceae; genus Panax; species Panax quinquefolius. The sequence continues at coordinate 15,736,393 of CM035153.1, forward strand.
TTTTTATTATCGAAGCAATAATTCATATTATCCTAATAATATTATTAGATAACATTATTGGAAATGTCTAGAAAGTTCTGCATCTAAGGAGAGGTTTGGTCACCTAATTGCGCCGCCAAGATGAAGAAATTTCTTATTGAAAGCCCCTCTTTCCTGAAACCGCACGGTTTATCGATATTGTGATTCGTAATATTATTTGTGAATAATTAATTATTGATTCATATGATGAGAAAAATATTGATTTTATGTGGATATAGATGGAGAAAATTTTATTGTGACAATTGTTGAAAATTGAAATTTTATCTTTTCTCGATAAAATAATTCGTTTTAAATATATTATTATATTTTAATAATATAATAATGGTGATATTTTTACAACGAATGTGGGATATATGAGTCTACGAGGAGGAGGAGTATTTTGTTGCAATAAATGTTTAAAAACATGTTAAACATGTCATGGGACCCCATTTATTGATCCGAATTTGATTATAAACAGAAATCGTCGTCTGTTTGTGGATTTGATCGATTTCTATTTGGAATTTGGAAAAACTTTCTTCTGCAAAGTTGTAGAGAATTGAATTTCCTATAAAAACTCATGAGATTCTAATTTTCTGATGAAAGGGCTATTTATTATGAATTATTGAAGTTCAAATTTAGGAATAATTGATTTTTGGAGTTTAAAATATTTTTTGTAAGAAAAACGTTTTTTGTTGTAATTGAGTGGCTCACATGTGTTATAAATGATTTGAAATCAGATTTCTAAGGTGGGCTTGAATATTTTAAGAAATATTATTATTTTATTAAATTTTACTGCTTTGGTGTTCTAAGATTTCTATATAAATAGGTGCTTGGGTTAGAATTGAAAATCACACCGTAAAGCTCAAGTTTTCTCTCTATATTATCGGCGTATTCTTGTGAGTATTTTGAGTATACTTTGAGTATTGTTAGATTTGCGGTGCAAGTTCCTTGAAAGACTATACCCGTTATTCCAATTAGAAATCTTGATCTTTCGAGGTAAGGGATGTTATTTTCTTCTCAAATGATATTATTTCTTCAATATCATTATCTTTGAAATATTAGTTGGAACTTTTTCATGTCGGGTTACTATTCATGAGTTACTATTCACGAGTTACTATTCATGAGTTCTTATTCACGAGTTACTATTCACGAAATACTATTCATGAAGCGTGAAGATGTTTTTGTGAAATTTCTATCTTTTGGTGTCAGTTACTTATTCACGATATCTACACTTTATTCACGAATCTGACTTATTATTCATCAAAAATGAAAAATTTTCTTTTTCGTCCAAAATATTTATTCGGATACTAGCTTTGATTGTATCCATGTTTTGATCATTCTTGAATTTTACACCACTATGATTATTTTTGAGGTATCTTTTGAACATGGATAAAACAAAAGTACTAATCCTTAATCCTTAATCCTTGTCATTTTGTTTCAATTGGATTCGTTTAACAAAAATATTTTTTCATCATCCTCGGTCTTAAATGATGATATTATGGAATATCTTTGGCAGTAGTAAAAGATGAATGATTTCTGAAGAATATCTTTTTGCTCAGAAGGTCAAAGATGAACATGTGTTTAGATGAATACATGACTAATGATGAATATCTTTGGCTGTGTAGTGCAAAGATGAATATTTGATTCCGGATGTATATTGATTGATGTTACGGGGATAAAAGATGACGATGAACTTTTAAATTCATACATGGAAGATAGTAGTTTGCATTCTCTACTTAACTCTTCTAATGAATTATTATTTCATTGCGAATATTGATTTAAAATTTGTTGTCTATTGTATTCTATTAGATTTTTCCTCATTGAGACTAATTGGTAATTTGTTGTATATATTATGTTAGTCATAATATTCTTTCTTGAGCTAGTTGAGCTCACCCTTTTCCTTTTTGTTCCATTTTTCTCGGGAGGGAGAATATAAGCGAAGACGAGTGCTCTGTAATGGAATGAAGGTTCTAGAGAGTTGTTTAGTAGTCCTCACCATTTTTGTAAAATAATGTATCAATAAATGTGATGAGGATTTCTTTGAGTATAGATATTATACAGAAGATAATATTTGTATTTAAACTCAGCGATTTCTTGTTGTAATAATAAAGTTGTAGTTGTTTCTGCATCTATGTATTGTAACTCGAATGGGTGATGTATACCTATTTTGGGGGCGTCACACCTACTCGCATATTTGTTTTTTATGAGATTATTTATGGGATAACTTAAAATTATCTCATGTTATGTTTGTTTTTCTCAGGATTAATTAAAAGATTAGATAAAGAATTATCATTTAGACTATTATACCCTTACAAATAATAACATATTTTAAACTGTAATTTAAACTTGTTTAGATATCAAAAAATGATAAACAATTAATTATAAACTTTTAAATATTAAATAAAATAATGAGTTTACCTGTGATAAATTAAATTTATAGTGTTAGTTTATTGTTAGCCTGCAAATTAATTATTTGAAATCCATCTGAAAGAGGGAAAGGACAAATAGGTGATGAGTAAATCCGTAAAAAGTGAGTAAATCGGTGACATTAATGTAGAAATTAGGGGCAAATATGTAACATGAAATTTCAATTAAATGGATAGAATAAGATATTATGGTCATTTTAAAAAAAGGTTGAGATTAATTTTGTCTAGAAATTTTTAATCCCAAATGGTGAGATTATAATACCTAGTTGAACATGATATTAAATAATTCTCTCATATTAAGCCATTTTATAATACTTAGACTAATAGTCCCAAGTTCAAATTTAAAAACAAACAAGACACTTGAAATTAATAGTCATATTCTAAGTGTCCTCCTTGCAGAGGAATATAGCCCGGAGTATTATTTTTTGTGTTGTTTGTTAAAATAATATAAATAAGTCTAAAATATTGGGTTAAATGCTTTCTAGGTCATTGTATTATAGGTCGACTTACAAATGGGTCACTAAACTTTTTTTCTTACAGTCAACTCACTGAACTTTAGTTTACTAACAAAAAGTTTACTATTCCGTTAAGTATGTTGACTTTGGACGGAATTTGCCACGTAAGCTGCTGATGTGTAAAAAAAATTTGATGTGGCGCAGATCAATCCCATGTGACTTTTATTATGTGGAAATGGATGAAAATTTACAAATGTAATAATATAAATTAGAAAAGTTAGTAAAAAAATAAAAAAATAAATAAAAAATATATTCAATTAGTTTGTAATTAATATCAAATGAATTTTTATTTAATTCTTTACAAATATAATAATATAAATTAGAAAAGTTTGTCAAAAAATAAGAAAATAAATGAAATATATATTCAATTATTTTGTAATTAATATCAAATGAATTTTTATTTAATTCTTTACAAATATAATAATATAAAAAGGCAAAAGCACTTTTACCCCCTTCGTGGTTGTAGCGTTTTTTAGCGATTAAATAAACGCGTCTTTTAAAATATTCAATTGACCCACTATGCTTTTTAAAATGTACAATCAAGTAATTTCATTCAATTTCTTGGGTGACGTTAAATAATTACACGTGGCGTTGAAAAAAAAATCAAAAATTATTATTTTCTCACGATGTGGCAATGCCAATAACCAAATTCTTAATACTATTGGTAAAAACAACGACTTTAAAAAAAAATTAAATTTCACCGTGGTTTTAAAAATATTTTTATGTTTTATTTTCTTTCTTTTCTTTTTAAATATTTATAATATGTATAATATTAATAAAATTAATATTATAATATTTATAATATATATATATTTTATTTTAAAATAAAATAAAAATACTTTTATAATTTTTTATAATTTTTCTTTTCATTTATCTCTTTTCCTTTCTTTTAATTATTTTCATAAAAATAAAAATACTTTTAGAAAATCTCCTTTGATCTCATCTTTTTGCCATTTTTTCTTAATTAATTCAAACTCAAACCCTCTGGTTCATCTTCTTCCTCACCAAAATTAAAACCATTTTCTTCGCCGGCATTGACAAATAGTAATCAACTCCGATTATCCTCCTCAGCTCCTCTTCAAAAATCCCACCACAACCGCTCTCCATTTCTCCCCAAAAATCCACCACCCCCTCTCTTTCTCTCTAATCCCATCTTCCCCAAATAGTAATCAACTCCGATTATTCTCCACCATCCGTTTCTCCCGCCCATACTCCGGCGACCTGCCGGAACCTCCCTCCGATAAGGACGATGAAGATCCCGAAAAGACTCCGACCACATTTGTTGACGAATGGGGCGAGAAAACCGGCCCAGATCCTGAATCGTCCACGAAATTGGCGGACTCGGACCCTCTTAAGGATGAAGACGAATGGGGGGAAACTGCTGAACGGGAGGAGGAGTATGTTGTGGCGGGTAATGGTAGTGCTGCGGCTGTTGATGGGAATGATTATAGACATTTTGGTGTTGCTTAGTAAGAGTGATTATAAACTGCTGAACGGGAGGAGGAGTATGTTGTGTTCGAATTGGAGGAGGAAGGCGGAGGAGCGAGAAAAGTCTGAGAGATCTTCTTTTTTTGGTGAGCTCTGAGAGATTTCTTTTTTTTTTTGCTTTTTTGATAAAAGAAATAAAAGAAAATCTGATTTTTGATTAGAAAATTCCTTGCTCGACTTATTAGTTTGCTGCTGACGGTTTTGGCATACATTAATTAATTATTAAAAAGATAAAAGGAAAAGAAAAAAATTATAAAATTAATTATTAAAAGAAAAGAAAAGATAAAAGAAAAAGAAAAAATTATAAAAAATAAATTAAAATATTTATTTTAATTTTATTTTTTGTTTGAGAAGAAAAATTATAAAGAAAATCTATTAAAAAATTATTTTGGCTTATCCTGTTTTTATTTTATTTTGTTTTTTGTTTTTATATTTAGTTATTAAAAAGTTTTAATATTATTTGGAATTAATTTTTAAAATAAAAATAATTATTAAAAGAAAGGAAAAGATAAAAGGAAAAAAAAATTATATAGAAAATAAATTAAAATATTTGTTTTAATTTTATTATTTTAATTCATTTTACGCAGTAATTGTTCGAATTAGGGGTTGAGGATAAAAACATACATATTATGAATATTATACTATTAATTTTTATTAATATTATACATATTATAAATATTTAGGTAAAGAAAAGAAAGAAATTAAAATATAAGAATATTTTTATTTTAAAAATTTTATAAGTATTTTAAAATATAAAAGTATTTTTATTTTTATTTTAAAATAAAACATACATATTATGAATATTATACTATTAATTTTTTAATAATATATTATAAATATTTAGGTAAAAGAAAAAATAAAAAATAAAACATAAAAATATTTTTATTGTTAAATTTTTATAAGTATTTTAAAATATAAAAGTATTTTTTATTTTTATTTTTAAAATAAAACATACATATTAATTATAAATATTATAATATTAATTATTATTAATATTATACATATTATAAATATTTAGGTAAAAAAGAAATAAAATAAAAACATAAAAATATTTTATTTTAAAATTTTATAAGTATTTTAAAATATAAAAGTATTTTTTATTTTTATTTTTAAAATAAAACATACATATTAATTATAAATATTATAATATTAATTTTTATTAATATTATAAATATTTAGGTAAAGAAAAAAAAAAAAATATAAAAATATTTTTATTTTTAAAATTACAGTGGGCCAATTGTATTTTTTTAAAGTGCAGTGGCTCAATAGTAAAAAGAATTTGGCTGACTGGCTTGCCAGTCAGCAAAACCCACAATCTACTTCCACAATCTGCATTTCTTCTCTTTCCAATCTTCAAACCCTTTAAATCCTTTAGGAACACCAAAAATCAATCAATTAATCATATCAATCAGTTCGCCGGATTAATGAACGCGGCAGCGGCGGAGGCATAGTCAAGGTCACCGCCCCAGCCTTGACCACCGCAGCAAAATCATACAGATCGATAACTCCATTTTCAGATAAATCGACAGCGGCGGCGGAGATTCTTTCAAAAGGTCAACCGGATTTCACATTTATCTCCTTTTCCCCGCTGAAAACCCTATCCTCTATACACACATATCGATTCCACTTCTTCATCTTGCTGCTAGAAACCCTAATTTCTACATACAAGACCCCTTTTATTCAACCTCTTATTCTTGCAAAGAAGCCTATAAGAACTCATAAGGATAATTACCGGATAACATCTGCTCCATGATTTATGACAACGTTTTAACAATTGCTGTATGAACTACGAAATATACCATATGGACTCTCTCTCCCCCGAGTTAGTCACTCTGTTACCCTCATTATAGGAGGTCGAGTTCTTATTCATGGAGGAGAAGACACATACAGGCGCAAAAAAAATGATTTTTTGGTTTTGGATATCAATGCTAGCCCATCCATAACAAAGCAGTCCATTGCTTTAAATCAAAAGGGATTTGTGGAAAATATGTGGAAAAGACTTAAGTCAGACGATTTTATACCCAACTGCAGGTCATTTCATCCGAGAGTTGTGCAGATTATTCTAGGTGTTATTTGAAAAGATTTTAAATTTTAAAATATTTTAAATTTTATAATTTTTATATAGGTTATTAATTATATACAAAAATATTTTCTATTAATTACAAAAATAATTAAATAGCTCTTTTTATTTTTTTTCTTATTTTTTGGCAAACTTTTCTAATTTATATTATTATATTTGTAAAGAATTAAATAAACATTCAATTGATATTAATTACAAAATAATTGAATATATATTTCATTTATTTTCTTATTTTTTGGCAAACTTTTGTAATTTATATTATTATATTTGTAAAGAATTAAATAAAATTCAATTGATATTAATTACAAAATAATTGAATATATATTTCATTTATTTTCTTATTTTTTTGGCAAACTTTTGTAATTTATATTATTATATTTGTAAAGAATTAAATAAAAATTCATTTGATATTAATTACAAAATAATTGAATATATTTTTCATTTATTTTCTTATTTTTTGGCAAATTTTGTAATTTATATTATTATATTTGTAAAGAATTAAATAAAAATTCATTTGATATTAATTACAAAATAATTGAATATATTTTTCATTTATTTTCTTATTTTTTACTAACTTTTCTAATTTATATTATTATATTTGTAAATTTTTATCCATTTCCACATAATAAAAGCCACATGGGATTGACCATCCGAGAGTTGTCAGTGTTTCCACCTGCATTTTGAACAGGAATCTCTCTCGCCTGATGTTGCATGAATTACATAAAGCCTCTGAACATCCCATCATTCATCATCTGGTCGGTGTTATTGTTTACCTGAGAATTATTGTCTTCCTGTTGCACATTATCCTGGGTATTGATCGTTGGTGACTCAACGGTCTCACGTGCTTCATTGCTGATCTTAACATTTTTAGATGCCATTTTCAAACACTGCCACAAAATAAGGGTTAATTGACATGTCACATATTATCCCTATATTCTGACCGACCAATTAAATACCAAATAACTTAGGTAGGTCATATTAGGGAAGGAATTCCCCGTCTCTCCCTTCCTAGTTTTTGTCTCACATCTCAGCCAGGGATCATATCCCTAAGCTTTGATACAAACTGTGATGCCCCCAAAATAGGTATACATCACCCATCTTGAGTCGCCAAATACACTAGATGTAAATCAAATACAAACTTCTTTAATACAACTGTCGTGTAAAAATACGACAAAACATAGCTGAGAGTTTAAACAAGAATATTGCTTTCTAGACAATATCCACACTTAATGAAGTCCTCATTACAATTATTATCACACTATTCAACAGAATGGTGAGGACTACTAAAGCCACTTATTCTGGACCATCACTCCATTCCCCGACTAGTCCAACTATATTCTCATTTCACAGAGAGAATAATGAAAGAAAAGGGTGAATTTCAACTAAAAGCAGAAGAAGAAATATTATGACTAAGATAATGCGAGAATAAATTATCCTTAGCCTTGACATTATAACAACCGATAGAATATAATGAGACAATAAGTTTTAGATCAATAATGCAGTGAATAAACAATCCATTAGAAGAGTCAAGTAGCATGATATCTACTATCTTCTATGATTTAAAAAATTTCATCAAATTTATCATTTGAAACTCGACAATAAATAAACCACATCATCGAATCATCCTCGCACTACGGGCGAGGATATTCATGTAATCACTGATAATGGTCATGATTATCTTGAATAATTCACGGTCATAATCATACCAACAACTATCCATCAATGCATTCTACGGCCAATGAGGACTTTTACCACATTATTTGTAACATTACGGTCATGATTATACCGAATGATCCTCGGTCATAATCATACCAATCAACGGTCTATCTATGCTATGCCGTAAGCGAAAGATATTCATCACAATATAAGCATGAGGATGATGATGATGATATAAGAATTAATCAAACGAAATCAAGGATAAATATTAAAAACTTTAAATTTATCCAGAGTTTAAAAATATCCAAATTGTCAACATGATACTGCTTTGTGGAGTAAAATTCAAGAATAATATTCATGTATCAAAATTAATTTGGACAGAAAAGAAATATATTTTTTGGGTGAAAAGTACCCTGTGAATAGTACCCTGCGAATAGTACTTCGAGAATAGTACCTCATGAATAGTACCCGGCATGAAAAGTGTCCCGAATACCTGAGTGAATAATACTAGAATGAATAGTAACCCATGAATAGTAACTTGTGAATAGTACTTCGGCACGAAAAGTGCCCCGAATACCCGGGTGAATAATACTAGAGTGAATAGTAACTGGGTGAATAATAACCCGTGAATAGTAACTCGTAAAAGAAAAATACCAAAGGAAATATTATTCCATGACGAGTACGAAAGAAATGATATCTCATACAAGTATAATAGAATATCTGAATCTATGAAATGGATTTTCACCACGTCAAATGCAGAATCCACGTGAGATGATCATTTCCACAATTTAATAAAGAATGAATCGAAGGGTCATTCACCGTGCATGCGATGAGTCCAAGCGTGAATAGTTATTCCAAATGAATAATAAAGAATGGAACAATGAAGAATTTTACCATGCATGTGGTAGTCCGCGTAGACAGGTTATTCCAACAGAATAATAAAGAATGGAACAAAAACCCTTTCGAGTATTGAAAGGAAATAACTCTCTTCATGAATACAAAAGAAATAATACCCCTTACCTCAGAAAAAGACTGGATACTGGAGTAGTGAAGTAGCAGACTACTCTTCTTCTTTCTCTCTATAGCTTTTCTCTCTATAATTGCTCTTGTGAGTCTTAGTGAATTGGTGAGAATGAAGGAAGAATGAGCTTCTATTTATAGGAAAATATAGTTTCGATAATTGTACGTTTTGGGGCTCGAAATATTACAGTACAATGCCTTCATCTTTTCCTTTATTTTTAATTTAGTCCTGCAAGTATTATAGAATTTGCACCACCTCCCCTAATAGTATATCATGTGAATCAATAGTACAATCATGTGACTCAATAGTTCTATACATGTGAAAAAAATAATTACAGTATAGTACCTTCATCTATACCTCCATTTTTAATTTAGTCATGCAAGTATTATCAATCTTGCACCACCTCCCCTAATAGTACATGCATGTGAATCAATAGTACACACATGTGAACAAATAGTTATAAGCATGTGAATTAATAGCAATTAATTGCTCATTTATCTGATTAATTACCCGATTGGTCAATATAACTTCCAGACATCAATTATTATCGAAATAAATATCGATTTCCACTAACACTAATAATCCCAATATAATAGAACTATCAATTTCATCTTTAATCAACATGAATTTATTCATCATTAATATTATAACTCATAATATTTAACAACCAGGTCGTTCCTGGAGGAGGGGGCTTTCAGATAAAGATTTTCCTTATTGGCGCCTTGATTAGGTGACCAAACCTCTCCTTGATGAAACTTCAGACATTGTCGATATTGCAAATAATAATATGAATAACTTTATCGTCTCAATTATTGATTTAATAATATAAAAATATTATGCAGATGATGATCTTGTGAGAATAATTGAATCAATAATATGAGAGATATGATGTAGCAATTCTTGTAGCAATAATTGAGTATAACCGAGTGACTTCTTACGTAAGCATCAATAATCAATCTGGTGTATTCTACTATGCAACCACGCATAGACATCGTATTTTTACTACCGGTAGTTCAACAATTTAACGGTAAAACTTTCGCCGTTATTTTTATAAAAAGATAATTCTGTCGTTTTCTAAATACGACAATACTTTCGTTGTGGAGTCCACCAATGATTGTGCCGTCGCACGAATATTCCCTGTTAAAACAAATATTCCCCAACACAACGAATATTTTATATCAACTTGCTTTCTTTGCAAAATTTGTAAATATTACCACAACTATAACATTATATCATATCCACACCATAATATTCAAAAATATATTTCGAGAAAATTTAATCTTTATTCATAAAAGTTGGGGTCTTACAACCTCCCCTTCTTATGAAATTTCGTCCTCGAAATTAGGGTACGTTCCTGGTATATCGAAGAGGTGAGGATACCTCGTTAGATTCTAACTATTGAGGTATAACCTTTGAGTGTAGAATATATCATTCTTATTCAAAATTTTAACAGGTACCTCTTCATATGTTAAATCTTCTTCTATCTCATCCGGTTCTAATTCAATATTGTGGTTCGGGTCGTCCACATATTTACGTAACATCGATACGTGAAAAACGTTATAAACATGCGACATACTTGGCGGTAAAGCGAGTCTATAGGCCACAGTTCCTACTCGATCGAGGATTTTAAACGGGCCAATTAAATTGAGGGTTGAGATTTTCTCTCTTCATCGACTCTTACTTCTAGAATAACGCCCTCTTGAACCTTCTTCTTCGTATTTATCAACTCCGGGTCTGTAGCTTGGGCGGCCTTTAACTTTATCGATTAAAGTCGATTCTACTCGTATATTTGATATCACCACGTGGGTCCTTAGAGTCTTTAACTCTATCTTCATCATTTGTAAGTTATACGAAATGGGTTTTTTGTTAACAACATCGCACTCGTAAACGCATACGATCTTCTACTTAACGTGTCAGCTACCATGTTCGCTCTTCCACGATGATATTGAATGGTATAGTCGTAACCTTCAACAGCTCGAGCCAACGTCTTTTGCGCATGTTACGTTCGTTTTAGGCGAAGAAATATTTAAGGATTTTAGAAATGGGTTTTGTACTGAGGTCAATACAAAATTTGATTTCACACTTTGGGGTAGGCCAGGAAGTTCTTCGAGAATACGTCAGGAAATTTATTAACGATAGAAATATCATTTAAAACTGTGAATCTCATCCAAGACTTGGAAAGCACATGTAATGAAGGTTTCTCTTAACGGAGTTTCAATAGATAAGTCAAAGTTTAATTTCTCCGGAGTTAAAATTTAAATGTTGAGCGCAAGTAGGATAAATAAAAGAGTGGGTAGAACCAGTATCTAATAAGGTATAGACTTCGTAAGAATTTATAATTAACTAATCCGTGCTAACTTTGTTCGGGTTACTCACTTTTTGAGAAGTCACCAAAAATGCTCTTCCTGAAACCACCGACTTTGTTTTGTCCGTATCCGCTTTTGGTGCCATCGTCCCAACTGGACTTGATTTCGCTATAAGACAAAACATACCTTGGAAGGCTGTGAACAGTTTGGACTTATGTGTCCTCCTCTCGCATCTATAGCATCTAACCGGCGGTGCTTCTCGTCCCCTAGAATTTGTTCTTTGGTGTTGGTCTTTCTTCTTAATGTCTTCCCATCATCGTTAAATCTTCTTTCTTGAATTTTCCACTTCTATTATCTTGGCCATGATTACCACCGTCATTACCATTCTTGGCATGATAATTTCCCCACGATGGTTATCATTGTTAGATGGTCGCTGCACCTAAGACGATTATTATCGTGTTGTTGGTCGTTGTCTTTTGGTTGTGCTGACTCATTATCGCGCTCCAATAACTGAGCCCTATTCACAACATCTGAATATAAACAAAGTTTGTGAGAAATGAGGTATTGATGTATATCGGGTTTCAAACCTCTTAGAAACATTCGCGTCATTCGCTCTTCATTATCGACCAAATGGGATGGGAACTGGGACAACTCGGCAAACTTAGCTTCGTACTGCGACACGGTCATATTGTTTTGCTCCAGATTGATGAATTCTACCTCCTTTATGTGACGAATACTTTCGAGAAAGTACTTGTCGTTGAACAACTCTTGAAACTTCTCCCAAGACATCTTGAGTGCGTTAGGTTGGGTATGCTTTACAGATTCCCACCAATAATCTGCCTCTTCATGCAACATAAAGGTGGCAAAGGGAACCTTTTGCTCATCTGAGTATTCCAAGACATCAAATATCTTGGTGAACTGCTTTATCCACGTCTCCGCCTCAAGTGGTTCTGGCTTTCCCAAAAACTCCGGCGGTCCCAGCTCCTTGAACTGCTTAGCAGAGACCATCCGAGAGTTGCCAGTGTTTCCACCTACATTTTGAACAGGAGTCTCTCTCACCCGATGCTGCATGAATTGCATAAAGCCTCTGAACATCCCATCATTCATCATCTGGTCGGTGTTATTATTTACCTGAGGATTATTGTCTTCCTGTTGCACATTATCCTGGGTATTGATCGTTGGTGACTCAACGGTCTCATGTGCTTCATTGCTGATCTCAACATTTTCAGATGCCATTTTCAAACACTGTCACAAAACAAGGGTTAATTGACATGTCACATATTATCCCTATACTCTGACCGACCAGTTAAATACCAAATAACTTAGGTAGGTCATACTAGCGAAAGAATTCCCCGTTTCTCCCTTCCTAGTTCTTGTCTCACATCTCAGCCAGGGATCATATCCCTAAGCTTTCATACCAACTGTGACACCCCCAAAAATGGTATACATCACCCATCTTGAGTCGCCAAATACATGGTACAGAAATCAAATACATACTTCTTTAATACAACTGTCGTGTAAAAATAAGACAACATATAGCTGAGAGTTTAAACAAGAATATTGCCTTCTAGATAATATCCACACTCAATGAAGACCTCATTACAATTATTATCACACTATTTCACAGAATAGTGAGGACTACTAAAGCCACTTATCCTGGACCATAATTCCATTCCTCGACTCGTCCCAGCGATATTCTCATTTCCTGAAGAGAATAATGAAAGAAAAGGGTGAGCTCATCTAGCCCAGTAAAAAATATTATGACTAAGATAATGCAGAATAAATTATCCTTAGCCTTCAACAGTATAACAACTGATAGAATATAATATACAACAAGTTTTAGATCAACAACTGCAGCGGAACAAGCAATCCATTAGAAGAGTCAAGTAGAGCATGATATCTACTATATTCTATGATTTAAGAAGTTTTTCATCAAATTTATCGCTGAGACTCAGCTTAATAAATAAACCACATCACCACATCATCGAATCATCCTTGCACTACGGGCCAAGGATATTCATGTAATCACCAATGGTCATGATCATACCGAATAATCCCTGGTCATAATCATACCAACAACTGTCCATCAATGCACTATGGGCCAATGAGGATTTTTACCACATCATTTGTAACATTACGGGTCATGATTATACCGAATGATCCATGATCATAATCATACCAATCAACAGTCCATCTATGCACGTAAGCCAAATATATTCATCACAATATAAGCATGAGGATGATGACAATGATATAAGAATTAATCAAACGAAGTCAAGGATAAATATTAAAGACTTTAAATTTATCAAGAGTTTAAAAATATCCAAATTGTTAACATGATACTGCTTTGTGGAGTAAAATTCAAGAATAATATTCATGTATCAAAATTAATTTGGACAGAAAAGAAATATATTTTTTGGGTGAATAGTACCCCGTGAATAGTACCCTATAAATAGTACTTCGGGAATAGTACTTCATGAATAGTACTCCGGCATGAAAAGTGTCACGAATACCCGAGTGAATAATACTAGAGTGAATAGTAACTGAGTGAATAGTAATTTGTGAATAGTACTCCGGCACGAAAAGTGCCCCGAATACCCGAGTGAATAATACTAGAGTGAATAGTAACCGGGTGAATAATAACTCATGAATAGTAACTTGTAAAAGAAAAATACAAAGGAAATGATATTCCATGACGAGGACAAAAGAAATCATATCTCATACGAGTATAATAGAATATACTGAAATATGAAATGGATTTTCACCTTACCATGCAGAATCCACGCAGTATGATCATCATTTCCAAAATTTAATAAAGAATTAATACGAGGGGTCATTCACCATGCATGCGGTAGTCCGCGTAGACAGGTTATTTCAATAGAATAATAAAGAATGGAACAATAGAAGAATTTTACCATGCATGCGGTAGTCCGCGTAGACAGGTTATTCCAACAGAATAATAAAGAATGGAACAACAACCCTTTCGAGTATTAAAAAGAAATAACTCTCTTCATGAATACGAAAGAAATAATACCCCTTGTTGGTTGATTTCACAATCAATGAATACATGCAAGTATACATGGTCAACAAGTAATAAAGTGAAAGTAGAGTATCGTTCCCACGAGGAATTATTTAATAAAAATTACCAAGTACTAACTCTTAACCAAATCAATTTTATTTAAACAATTGCAAAGTGTGATTTTTCTAATTAAGAAAACTAAATTAACTAATTAAACTGAATTGTTTTATAAATGAATTCAAATAAATAAAGATTAAGACTTCAATATCCCCAATTATGAACTATAAATCAATTATCCAATTATCTCAATTATTATGCTTACTGAATTGTTAACAGGAATTCTCAAATGCCAAAAGTCCTTTTCCAAGTGATCAAATGACTTCTATTTAATCCAGATTAATCTTGCTATATTCCTATGTAAAACAATTGAATTAAACTCCTTTAATTCCAATTCCTTATGTGTTACATGCGGTGAACATATATTTCCATTCAATTCACGAACCTAATTATTCGTCATGCAAATAACTAAGTCACATGTTATCATGCTCAGTTCTAACCCTAGATATCCTCTTTCAATTCCTTCTAGAGTAACAAGGTAATTACTAATCAAATAATTAATCAATAAGCATAAGACAAGATAAACAATTCATTTTGACACAAATAATTGGAATAAATTGAATAACTAATTTATAGACATAAAAGGTTCAATTGAAATCTTAATAAAAGAGTTAGTTCATAATTAATGAATTAAAACCAAGAATCCACAACCCGAATAGACATTAAAAGATAAGAGTATGATAAGAGAAGAGAATAGAATCATTGTCAAAGAACTCTGATGCTCCCTCTTGCTTCTTGCTCTTGCTCTTGATCTCTAGTGTTTTTCAAGTTGCTTCAATCTCCAATAGCTAATAAGAACTAGGGTTTATGTTCTAATCTAATGGAGTGTATCTCTAATCTAATCTAATCTAATCTAATCTAATCTATGTATTCTCTCTTTATTTTATGCCTTACATCATGTATTTATAGGTTACAAGTCTAATTTTTAGCTTAGGAACAAACCCAATCAAATTTGGAGTCAAAAAGGTGTCAAATTTTGCCCCAAAATGCATCCAAGCCTAACCAGACCCTTCCCTCAAATACCCCTGTGGCTGGGTACTGTCTGCTTGATCGCTGCCCTCCCCAGCCCCCACCCACTGAGCATAGGCAAAAATGAAGGCGCCCACCGAACATTTTTTGGAAATTTTATGCTCCGATGTCCTTTGGGAAAATGACCATAACTTCTTCGTCTGAACTCCAATTTCGATGATTCAAGAAGTTCCGGAAGGAGGAGACGTAGATCTACAACTTTCATTCTTTGAGTTTTTCGAAATAAGGTCCGGAGAAGTACTCAAATTGGCTCAAGTGATCATTGTGTAAAGGCAGTTTAAATGCGAATCTAGCCACCCCGAACGTCGATCCAAGTAACTTTTATCCCAATTCCTACAAAACAACATAAAACATGCATGAATAGACATAAACACTTACAAACATCCAAAAGATTAAGCTCAAACGCACTCAATTCATGTGTATAAAACTCACTCATCACCCCTTACCTCTGAAAAAGACTGGATACTGGAGTAGTGAAGTAGCAGACTACTCTTCTTCTTTCTCTCTATAACTTTTCTTTCTATAATTACTCTTGTGAGTCTTAGTGAATTGGTGAGAATGAAGGAAGAATGAGCTTCTATTTATAGGAAAATATAGTTTCGATAATTGCATGTTTTGGGGCTCAAAATATTACAGTACAATACCTTCATCTTTTCCTTTATTTTTAATTTAGTCCTGCAAGTATTATCAAACTTGCACCACCTCCCCTAATAGTATATCATGTGAATCAATAGTACAATAATGTGACTCAATAGTTCTATACATGTGAAAAAAATAATTAAAGTATAATACCTTCATCTATACCTCCATTTTTAATTTAGTCATGCAAGTATTATCAATCTTGCACCACCTCCCCAAATAGTACATGCATGTGAATCAATAGTACACATATGTGAATAAATAGTTATAAGTATATGAATTAATAGCAATTAATTGCTCATTTATCCGATTAATTACCCGATTGGTCAATATAACTTTCAGACATCAATTATTATCGAAATAAATGTCGATTTCCACTAACACTAATAATCCTAACACAATGAAACTATCAATTTCATCTTTAATCAATCTTTAACTTATTCATCATTAATATTATAACTCACAATATTTAACAACCAAAAGTCGCCCTGTGTAAGAGGGCTTTCCATAAGGATTTTCCTTATTGACGCTGAATTAGGTGACCAAACCTCTCCTTAATGTAACTTCAGACATTGTCAATATTGCAAATAATAATATGAATAACTTTGTCGTCTCAATTATTGATTTAATAATATAAAAATATTATCACGAGATGATACTTGTGAGAATAATTGAATCAATAATATGAGAGATATGATGTAGCAATTCTTTAGTAATAATTGAGTATAAGCGAGTGACTTCTTACGTAAGCATCAATAATCAATACCGCATTATTCTTATGCAACCACGCCAGTAATCATTGCACTTTTACTACCGGGTAGTTCAACGGTTTAACGGTAAAACTTTTGCCGTTATTTTTATAAAAGATAATTACGTAGTTTTCATACGTATAATACTTCCGATTAATGGGGTCCACCAATGATTGTCTTCGTCCCACGAATATTCCTTGTTACAACGAATATTCCCCGACACAACGAATATTTTATATCAACTTACTTTCTTTGTAAAATTTGTAAATATTACCCACAACTATAACATTATATCATATCCACACCATAATATTCAAAAATATATTTCGAGAAAATTTAATCTTTATTCCTAAAAGTTGGGGTCTTACAAATATAGCCCTTAAAACTACGTCATTTTATATAATTGATTTTTATACTTTCTTAAAATATTGTTATTATAAAGGGATAACTTATGTAAGAGCGTGAGGTAACCCTCACCTCCCGTACCCTCTTTAAGATTTTACTTTTTTATTACAAAAAAAACATGTCTAAATACATATTATGTAAATTTTAATCTTTGAAAAATTTAATTAGCAAAGTGTGCGACTTTATTTTATAGATAAAACGAATATTTGTGTTTTTTTCGTTTATGTTATTTAATGTACAAGTTCAAAATTTAATTAATCACATTAAGTTAAATAAAATGAAAATATACAAATTTATATTTTGTGGGTATATTAAATATTAAAATTTGAAGGGCTTTGGATATTATATTAAAAAATTATGGATATTAGTTGGTAAACTATATTAGGATAATGAATGTTACATATTGTTGACCGAAAGGACATTGAATGTTGCTTGAAAATTATATGGGTAGTAGGTATTATGTTAGTATTTGCAATTATGTGAACTCTTATTTGATTTGATGATGTCTTAAATTTAATTTATATTTATAATAACAAGTATGTTTTGTAAAGTCATTGAAAAATGAAGTATGTAAAAGGATTTAGTTATTGATCAAATTTGTTAGGTTAATCCAAATCGTAAAGTATGTTTTTATAATAGCTGAGATGTCCCTAGTCAGAAGAAGATCGTAGTGCTAAATACAAAATTACTCTAAGATCACAAAGTAAACTGAATACAATCAAAGAACGTAGATTATAAACCAATTTACAAATTTAGAATCGCAGAGCAACTCAAATTCGTAGAGTTATTATTGTGAGACCCCAAATTTTATGAATAAAGATTTAAATTTTTCAAATATTTTTTTTAATATTATGGTGTGGATTTGATATAATGTTATAGTTGTGGGTATTATTTACAAATTTCGTAAAGTAAGCAAGTGGTTATATAATATTCGATTGGTCGGAGAATATTCTTTTTTCAGGGAATATCCGTACGACGGCACAATCATTGGTGGACCCCATAACAGAAGTATTTTCGTAGTTAAAAAATGACAAAATTATCATTTTATAAAAATAACGGCGAAAGTGTTACCATTAAAACTGTTGAACTACCCTAGTAGTAAAAGCACAAAATGACTGCGCGTGGTTGCGATAAGTAGCACCGGTATTGATTATTGATGCTTACGTGAAAGTCACTCGCTTATACTCAATTATTGCTACGATAATTGTTTGCATCATATCTCTCATATTATTGATTCGATAATTGTCACAGTATCATCTGCATAATATTTTTATATTATTAAATCAATAATTGAGACGACAAAGTTATTCATATTATTAAATTAAAATATTTATAATGTCTAGAAGTTTTGTCAAGGAGAGGTTTGGTCACTTAATTGCGCGCCAATAAGGATAAATCCTTATCGAAAAACTCCCTTTTTCCTGAGAACGACCTGGTTGTTAAATATTGTGAGTTATAATATTAATGATGAATAAGTTCATGTTGATTAAAGATGAAATTGATAGTTCCATTGTGTTGGAATTATTAGTGTTAGTAAAAATTGATATTTATTCCGATGATAATTGATGTCTGGGGGTTATATTGATAAATCGGGTAATTAATCGGATAAATGAGCAATTAATTGCTATTGATTCACATGCTTATATAACTATTTGTTCACATGTGTATACTATTGAATCATATTCTTGTACTATTAGGGGAGTTGGTGCAAGATTGATAATACTTGCATGACTAAGTTAAAAATGGAGGTATAGTTGAAGGAACTATATTATAATTAATTTTTTCATATGTCTAGAACTATTGATTCACATGATTTACTATTGATTCACATGATTTACTATTAGGGGAGGTGGTGCAAGTTTGATAATACTTGCAGGACTAAATTAAAAATGAAGGAAAAGATGAAGGTATTATACTGTAATATTTCGAGCCCCAAAAAGTGCAATTATCGAAACTATATTTTCCTATAAATAGAAGCTCATTCCTTCATTATTTTTTCACCAATTCACTAAGTCTCACAAGAGCAATTATTATAGAGAAAATTATAGAGAAAAAAGAAGAGTAATCTGCTTTCCCTCACTATTCTAGTATCCAGTCTTTTTTTTGAGGTAAGGGGTATTATTTATTTCAGATTCATGAAGAGAGCTTACATTATTCCATTCTTTATTATTATGTTGAATAACCTATCTATACTGAATACCACATACATGGTGAAATTCTTACATTATTCTATTCTTTATTATTACATTTGGAATATCTTGTTCGTAAGTATTACGCATGACCGAGTTTCCATTATTTATTATTCTATTGGAATAACTTTTCTGCATATGGTCTATCGCATTCTGGTGAAATTCATTGTTATTCTATTCTTTATTATTACATTGGAATATCCCATGCATGCATGGCTTACTGCATTTAATTTTCCATTCTTTATTATTACGCTGAGAATAACTCCGTTTATGCATGCGATCATTGCATGCATGGTGAATTCTTCATTATTCTATTCTTTATTATTCTATTGGAATAACTCATTATCATGTGGATTACCGCATGCATGGTGAATGATCCTTTGTATTCATATGAATAGTATTTTTAT
Organism: Panax quinquefolius; assembly: GCA_020205615.1. Taxonomy (NCBI): domain Eukaryota; kingdom Viridiplantae; phylum Streptophyta; class Magnoliopsida; order Apiales; family Araliaceae; genus Panax; species Panax quinquefolius. The sequence goes on from CM035153.1 coordinate 15,756,457, forward strand.
TCGAAGGGTTTCTTGCCAGGCGGTTTCATAATTTTTCCGACCCTCAAAATTTTCGAAAAATTTGAAATGATAATTTGTTGAGTTTTCTAGATTGTGTCCAAAAAATGGCGATTTTTGGATGTATAGATTAAGAGTTATGGATTTTATGGGAAAATACTATTTTAAAAGTAAACCCTTATAACTCTTTGTGGTTAACTCCAAAATTGGTGAAATATTTATTGGGAGTACATGTATATAACATGAGTACACCCTGTAAATTTCGGAATTTTTGGACAAAAGTACAATTTATGATAAATGTCTAAATATTCGGCAGTTTTGGCCATATAAAAAATAGTAAATGAATTTTAAAAATTTTGAGAAAATATATATTTCAATATGGGACTATATTACGCTAAATCCCAGAAAAAGAAATATTTTTGGGACTAATTTGGTATTTTTATGAAAATAAACTAGTTATGAGTAAATGAATTAAATATGTTATGTGAAGTAACAAAATTGGAAAATAGGATTTTATGGCTTGAGAATCCTATATAGGGTATATCAGATTTTGATGAGGATTTGATCATTGGTGATGAAATCTTATGAGTATAGCATTTTGAATGATTAAGCATTATTTGGTAAAGTGTAAACAATTGAAATAAATTGTTTATAAGTTTAAGAAGTAGTTAAAATATTGTTATAATATTAATAATATTAGATGATGAGTTTATTAAGTGATTGATAATATTTGGATAATTTAAAGTCTTTAATATTTATCCTTGTTTTCATTTGATTAATGCTTATATCATTGTCATCATCCTCATGCTTATATTATGATGAAAGTCATCTTTAGCTTACGTGCATAGATGGACTTGGTATGATTTTGACCAGGGATCATTCGGTATAATCATGACCTGTAATGTTATAAATGATGTGGTAAAAGTCCTTAGTGGCCTGTAGTGCATTGATGGACAATTTTTGGTATTATTATGACCAAGATTATTAAAAGATAGTCATGACCATTGATGATTTAATGAATATCCTTGGCAAAGTGCAGAGGATTATTCGATGATGTGGTTTATTTATTAAAAGTTCTCAAATGATAAAAATTGATGAAAATATTTTAAAACATAGAAGATAGTAGATATCATGCCTACTTGACTCTTCTAATGGATTGCTTATTCCAATGCAGCTTAAACTTGATGTCATTGTATTTTATCGGTTTAACATTGTTGAAGGCTAATGATAATTTATTCTCGCATTATCTTAGTCATAATATTTCTTCTTGGGCTAGTTGAGCTCACCCTTTCTTTCAACGTTCTCTTGAGAAATGAGAATATAATTTGGGACGAGTCGGGGAACGGATTGACGGTCCAGATGATAGCATTAGTAGTCCTCACTATTCTATGGAATAGTGTGATAATAATTGTAATGAGGACTCCATTTAGTGTGGATATTGTCTAGATGACAATATTCTTGTTTAAACTCTCAGCTATGTTTTGTCGTATTTTACACGACTGTTGTATAATTAAGTTGTATTTGTATTCTGTACCATGTATTTTCTGGCGACCCAAGATGTGTGATGTATTCCTGTTTTGGGGGCGTCACAATTATAGCATAGCAAACCATCCTGTTAAGAATATGTATGTGAATGTTATTCCTTTATTCGTATTATTTGATGATGAAGATGATGAAGTTAATGAATGAATATGTAAACATGTCTGTATTGATAAAAGCTGTAAAGTCCTTAATAGATGATAGATAATATGGACAAGGACTTAGATTGATATGATCAAAATTATTAGGTTGATCTGTGCTTAATGTTTATCATTTTGTAAATGATTGTATAGAAGAAAAGATCAAAGGTGTTAGGTTGATCTATTTTGGAGCGTAATAATAGGCATGTCTGATTGTAGAGCTCTGCACAAGTCATTTAAGTCAGCTAAGAAAACAAAGCAGAATCATAGACTATCGAGCCAGTCGAGAAATTGCAGAATCGTAGAGCATCAAAGAAGTTGCTTTAGAATCTTAGTCTGTCTTGACAGTCACACTCAGAATCGTGGAGTTGGTCCGAGCATCTACTGAGCCAAGTCAAGAATTGTAGTCTGCGTTTGGAATCATAGAAGATGCCTGCTGAGCACCTGTCGAGACAGAATCGTAAACTTGACTCTGAATCGTAAAGTCTACATGTCGTCACCTATAAGATTCACAGTTTGTAGAACCAGAGCCAAAGTTATAGTCAGCCAGATGCTTACATAGGCAAGGCATAATCGTGAAGCGCTCTATGATTCTCTACATAATCAAACCTGAAGTATATACATAGATTGCTTTCTCTGGTAAGAACTGTCAAGTTTAAGAATGCAGTCTACTTGAAGAATATCATAAAGCATTCTCTGAATGATCTGAAAGCAAGTAGAAGATCAAAACACCAATTCTATCAGTAAGGCTGATTGAGAAGTGAAAATCCATTCAGAAGGAATCTCTTACAAGTGCTAATCAGAAGACTATGATCTTAATGCTTACCAAAGAGAGAAGAGTTTGATAAAGGTGATACAAAGATAATGGTAAACCTGCCTCAAAGTGAGAAAAGGACAAACAAGGAAGATATCAATGCTCAGCCTTACCATGGGGTATGATCAAGAGATCACAAGGCTGAAAGTTAATAAAGTTGAGCATGACAAGTCAAAAGGGATATGCAAGCCGAAGTGTCAAAGTTGTCAATCAACTTGTTAGTTCTTGAAGCAAGGCAAGACAAACACGATCATAGAATGGACTGTGAGAGCAAAGTAAAAGATGGTACAACATTGAGCACTCTAGGGATCTTAAAAGGTGTCAAGGTCAAGTCACCCTACGATTTCCACAAACAAACAATCGTAGAGTTCATAAAGGTCAACATCTGAATCGTAGAGGGCATTCATCTAAAAAGTGAGAATGTCCAAGCAAAGGAGACTGACATTCGAACGTTGTGAATTGAGGATCCCGATATACTCTCCAAACATCCTTGATGAAAATAGAGGAAACAAGAGAAAAGGGTGACTTCCTACTAGCCTGCTGAAAGTAACGTCTCAGATGTGTTAGGTGATACAGCAGACTGATATGTTAGGTAAGTCAAAAGAGGAGTTGTCACATCAACTCTGTATGTCTACATCAGTGCTCAAAAAAGTCTGGAGCATTAAATACTACAATGGATGCCTTCAACAAAAACATTTCAAAGGCTCCTTGACAAGCAAATAAGACAAAGATTAAAAGGGAGCTGGTCAAAAAAAGACTCCCAATGGCTATGTTCCAATGGGAAGATGTTAGATGGATCAATATAAAAGCCGAAGCTTTAAAAGAAGAAAGGTTGTTGACTTGAGATGAAGAAAAAAAAGTCATATAGAGCTTAACAGAGACAAGGTCTTAGTATGAGTAAGACCACCACAGAAGAGTGAAGCATAACTAATGAGAGTCCTACAAAGGAGAAGCTTCACTCAATACAAAGGAGTATGACAACGAGGTGGAATCTGTGCTGAGAACCGAAAGGCCCAGAAGACAACAACAAGAGTGGCAGAACATAAAGCAAGAATTTGAGCCACTCTATTTTTCCCATGAACATACATGACTGAAGAGAAGAAGATACAGAGTCGAATATGTTTATAAGTCAAATAGTGTTCAAGGACTGCTAAGTACCTAAAGAAATCAAGCTAATATGCAAAGACTTAACAGTACCTCAACGATGATAGTGTGCAATGCTGAATATCAGATGAAGACAAGCATCAACAACAAAGAACAACAACACCAAGGGATAAATCAGACTGCTAAGTACTAATAGGATGTTAAGATGAATGTACATCTTAGCAGTCCATTAGATGTGATCAAACAACAAAGCTGAATGCCCAACGATCACAAGAAGCTGCTAAGTACCAGAAGATGAACAAGTTGAATGTCATCTTAGCATCTCAACAACAAACAATCAAGCAACCAGGGTTATTGTCTTAGTGACTAAAACAAAGTTAAGTCTGCTGGGCTTGATGAGTACCAGAGGGTACAAGAGATTTTAAGTCTGATGGGTTTAGTCTACAGTTTTCAATGCTGCTAGTCTTGAAGAGTTCTTAGTGAACTAGTGTTTCAAGGCTTCTGGTCTTGAAGAAATCTTAGTAATTCGAAGTTGATCAAATTCTTAGTGGAATTCCTGCTTGATGAAGCAGAAGAGTGGATTAGGAGCATTCAGTCTTTGAACCACTTAAAACCTCTGGTGTCATTTACTTTATGTCATTTACATTCAGTACTATAACTGGTATATCTGCTTGCAATTAACTCTACATTAGAACTGTGTTTAATGCTATATTTCTAAAGGGTATCTTAATCTATTCCGCTGTGTATGAATTGATTCCTCTATTCATCATCTGTTAATCACTTAACAAGATAAAAGAAAACAAGTAAGAAGTTTTAAAGTGTAAGACCCCAACTTTTATGAATAAAAATTAAATTTTTTCGAAATATATTTTTAAATATTATGGTGCGGATATATTATAATGTTATAGTTGTGGGTAATATTTACAAATTTTGCAAAGTAAGCAAGTGGTTATATAATATTCGATTGGTGGGAATATTCATTTTAATAGGGAATATTCAGACGACGTCACAATCATTAGTGGACCCTATTAACGAAAGTATTGTTGTAATAAGAAAACGCACGTAATTATCTTTTATAAAAATAACGGTATGGAAGTATTACCGTTAAAAGCATTGAACTACCGGTAGTAGTAAAATACAAGAATACGGCGTGGTTGCATAATACCACACGGTATTTGTTATTGATGCTTACGTGAAGTCACTCGGTTATACTCAATTATTGCTTCTGATAGAATCTTTGTCATCATCTCTCTATATTATTGATTCAATTATTGTCACGATGATCATCCGTGCATAATATGTTATATTATTAAATCAATAATTGAGACGACAAAGTTATTTATATTATTAAATTACAATATTTACAATGTCTGTAAGTTACAAGGAGGAGGGTTTGGTCATCTAATTGCGCGCCAATAAGGTGAAATCCTTATCGGAAAGCCCCCTCTTTCCTGGGAACGATCTGGTTGTTAAATATTGTGAGTTGTAATATTAATGATGAATAAGTTCGTGTTGATTAAAGATGAATTTGATAGTTCCATTGTGTTGGGATTATTAGTGTTAGTGGAAATCGACATCTATTCCGATGATAATTGATGTCTGGGGGTTATATTGATAAATTGGGTAATTAATCGGATAAATGAGCAATTAATTGCTACTAATTCACATGCTTATATAACTATTTATTCACATGTGTGTACTATTGAATCACATTCATATACTATTAGGGGAGTTGGTGCAAGATTGATAATACTTGGTCGATAATAAGGAGTGAATAACGCGAATGTTTCTAAGAGGTTTGAAACCCGATATACGTTAATACCTCATTTCTCATATACTTTGTTTATATTCAGATGTTGTGAATAGGGCTCAATTATTGGAGCGCGATAATGAGTTAGCACAACCAAAAGGTATCGACCAACAACACGATAATAATCGTACCGGTGACAACGGGCATCAGAACAATGATGACCATCGCGGGGGAAATTATCATGCCAAGAATGGTAACCACTTCGGTGATAATCATGGCCAAGATAATAGAAGTGGAAATTTCAAGAAGAAAAGGTCATTTAACTCAATTTTGTCGTATAGTGAAGTCAAGTCCAGCTGGGACGGTGGCACCAAAAGCGGATACGGACAAAACAAAGTCGCTGGTTTCAGGAAGAGCGTTTTTTGTGACTTCTCAAAAAGCGAGTAACCCGAACGAAGTTAGCACAGGTTAGTTAATTATAAATTTTTGTGAAGTCTATACCTTATTAGATACTGGTTCTACCCATTCTTTTATCTCTCTTACTTGCGTTCAACGTTTAAATTTGACTACGGAGAAGTCAGACTTTGACTTATCTGTTGAAACGCCGTTAGGAGAAACCTTCATTACATGTGGTATCCAAGTCTTGGATGAGAGTCACAGTTTTGAATGAAATTTCTATTGTTAATAAATTTTCTAACGTATTCTTGAAGACTTCTTAGCCTACCCCAGAACGTGAAATCGAATTTTGTATTGACTCCAGTACAAAACCCATTTCTTCAACCCTTAAATACTTCTTCACCCAAAACAAACGTATAATGTGCCAAAGACGATGGCTCGAGCTGTTAAAGGTTACAACCATTCAATATCATCGTGGAAGAACGAACGTGGTAGCTGACGCGTTGAGTAGAAGATCGTATGCGTTTACGAGTGCGATGTTGTTAACACAAAGACCCATTTCGTATAACTTATAAATGATGAAGATAGAGTTAAATACTCTAGGGACCCATGTGAAGATAACGAATATACGATTAGAATCAACTTTAATCGATAAAGTTAAAGCCGTTCAAACTATACACGTGGAGCTGATGAATATCAAGAAGAAGGTTCAAGAAGGCGTTATTCTAGAAGCAAGAGTCGATGAATAGAGGAAATCTCAACCCTCGATTTAATTGTCCCACTTTAAATCCTCGATCGAGTAGGAACTGTGGCCTATAGACTCGTTTTATCGCCAAGTATATTGCGTGTTCATAACATTTTTTTTTCGTATTGATGTTACGTAAATATGTGGATGACCCGAACCACATTATTGAATTAGAATTAGATGAGATAGCAGAAGATTTACCGTATGAGAAGATACGTGTTAAAATCTTGGATAAGAAGGATCATATTCGACACTCAAAGGTTATACCTCAAGAGTTGGAATATGAAATGAAGTCAAGGTATCCTCACCTCTTCGGCATACCAGGTACGTACGTAAATTTCGAAGGCAAAATTTCATAAGGAGGGGAGATTATAAGACCCCAACTTTTATGAATAAAGATCAATTTCTCTCGAAATATATTTTTGAATATTATGGTGTGGATATAATATAATGTTATAGTTGTGGGTAATATTTACAAATTTTACAAAGTAAGCAAGTGGTTATATAATATTCGATTGGTGAGAAATATTCGCTTTTAACAGAGAATATTCGTGCATTTACGGCACAATCATTATTGGACCCCATTAACAAAAGTATTGTCGTAATAAGAAAACGATGTAAATTATCTTTTATAAAAATAACGGCGGAAGTGTTACCGTTAAAACCGCTTGAACTACCCTTATTAGTAAAGTAATGCGAATACTGCGTGGTTGCATAAGAGCACACGGTATTGGTTATTGATGCTTACGTGAGAAGTCACCCGCTTATACTCAATTATTGCTTTGATAATTATTGCATCATATCTCTCATATTATTGATTCAATTATTGTCACAAGATTATCATTTGCATAATATGTTATATTATTAAATCAATAATTGAGACGACAAAAGTTATTTATATTATTAAATTACAATATTTATAATGTCTAGAAGTTTTGTTAAGGAGAGGTTTGGTCATCTAATCAATTGCTACCAATATAAGGAGAAATCCTTATCGGAAAGCCCCTTTTTCGGGAACGACCTGGTTGTTAAATATTGTGAGTTATAATATTAATGATGAATAAGTTCGTGTTGATTAAAGATGAATTTGATAGTTCCATTGTGTTGGGATTATTAATGTAAGTGGAAATCGACATCTATTCTGATGATAATTGATGTCTGGGGGTTATATTGATAAATCGGTTAATTAATCGGATAAATGAGCAATTAATTGCTACTAATTCACATGCTTATATAACTATTTGTTCACATGTGTGTACTATTGAATCACATTCATGTACTATTAGGGGAGTTGGTGCAAGATTGATAATACTTGCATGACTAAGTTAAAAATGCAGGTATAGATGAAGGTACTATACTGTAATTCGTATTTTCACATGATTATAACTATTGATTCACATGATTGAACTATTGATTCACATTATTTACTATTAGGGGAGGTGGTGCAAGTTTGATAATACTTGCAGGACTAAATTAAAATGAAAGAAAAGTTGGAGGTATTGTCTTCAGTAATATTTCGAGCCCCAAAATGTGCAATTATTAAAACTATATTTTCCTATAAATAGAAGCTCATTCTTCCTTCATTTCTCACCAATTCACTAAAGCTATACAACAATTATTATAGAGAGAAATTATAGAGAGAAAGAAGAAGAGTAGTCTGCTACCTCTCTACTCCAGTATCCAGTTTCTTTCTAAGGTAAGGGGTATTATTTCTTTCGTATTCATGAAGAGAGCTATTGTTATTCCATTCCTTATTATTATGTTGGAATAACTTTGCCTACATCAAGTACCGCATACATGGTGAAATTCTTCATTATTCCATTCTTTATTATTTTGTTGGAATATCACCGTCGGCAAGTATTCGCTCGACTTGGTTCCATTATTTATTATTCTCGCTGGAATAACTCGTCTGTCTTTGTCTATCGCATCGCATGCTTTGAATTCTTCTCATATTCCATTCTTTATTATTCTCATTGGAATATCCTGCTTGGCGTGCGTATTATGCGGCCCGGTTCCATTATTTATTATTCTCGTTGGAATAACTTTATGCATATGGCCTATCGCATGCATGGTGATTTCATTGTTATTCCATTTTTTATTATTCTATTGGAATATCCCCGGTCTGGCAGTATTACGTATGGCGCCCCAAAATAGGTATACATCATCTATTCTGAGTCGCCAAATACATGGTACAAAATACAAATACAATCTTAAATATACAACATGAGCTGTGAGTTTTAATACAAATATTGTCTTCTAGACAGTATTCAAACTCAAAATTAGTCCTCAATACATTTATTATCACACTATTTCATAAAATAGTGAGGACTACTAATACTATCATCTGGACCATCACTCCGTTCCCCGACTAGTCCCTGCTACGTTCTCATTTCCTGAAGAGAACAATGAAAGCAAAAAGGGTGAGCTCAACTAGCCTAGTAGGAAATATTATGACTAAGATAATGCAGAATAAATTATCGTTAGCCTTCAACAGTGTTAAACTAATACAATATAACAAACATTAAGTTTAACTGCATCGGAGTAAGCAATATATTAAAAGAGTCAAGTAGAGAATAAAATCTACTATCTTCTATGATTTAAAAGGTTTTTCATCACTTTTATTGTTGATACTCAGCTTAATAAATAAACCACATCATCCTTGCACTACGGCCAAGGATATTCAATAGTATCACAACCATAAATTATGCACGCACTACGGGCCAAGGATATTTGTGTATTCATCAATGGTCATGATCATGCCAACAACTGTCCATCAATGCACTACGGGCCAATGAGGACTTTTACTACATCATTTGTAATATTACGGTCATGATTTTACCGAATAATCCTCGGTCATAATCATACCAAGTCCATCTATGCACTACAAAAATTACGTATGACTTTCAACATAATATAAACATGAGAATGATGACAATGATATAAGAATTCAATAAAACAAGTTCAAGAATTAATTTATCCAGAACCAATAACGCCCAAATTGTTAACACGATATCTTGCTTTGTGGAGTAAAATTCAAGAATTCTCGTAAGAATATTTCCATGAAAAGATATCGGATGAAGCGCAAATATCAAAGATATTCCACTAATTTCATGGAGTATAAAAGCCAAAACTTTAACCAACCGAGTATAATAAAGAATGAAATAACAAAAGAAATCACCGTACGCACGATGAATCGCCTTGCATACGAGTTATTTCAATGTAAATAATAAATAACGGAATTCGTGCGTCAGCCAGAACGCACGTATACGATATTCCAACAGAATAATAAATAATGGAACCGTGTCATACGTAAACGCATTGCGATACATGATGTTCCAAATGTAATAATAAAGAATGGAATAATGTAAGAATTTCACCATGTATGCGGTACTTGATGCATACATGTTATTCCAACATAATAATAAAGAATGGAATAACGTAAGAATTTTACCAAGTATAGGGTAGTCTCATGATATCGAGTTATTCCAATAGAATAATAAAGAATGGAATAATGTAAGAATTTCAACATGTATGCGATATCAGATGTATTGTGTTATTCCAACATAATAATAAAGAATGGAATAATGTAAGAATTTTACCAAGTATAGGTTAGTCCTCGATATACGAGTTATTCTAATGAATAATAAAGAATGGAATAACAGAAGTTCTCTTCATGAATACAAAAGAAATAATACCCCTTACCTTAGAAGAAACTGGATATAGGAGTAGTGAAGTAGCAGAATACTTTTCTTCTTTCTCTCTATAGTTTCTCTCTCTTGAGTTTCAGTGAATTCGTAAGAAATAATGAAGGAATGAGCTTCATTTATAGGAGAATGGATTGAATAAGTAACTAATTCATGAACGGTCAGTATTGATTTCTTGTTAAACTAGACGGTCCATATTAATTTACTATGCAAAGATATTAATAAAATATTCTAATAAAACAAAATCTTTTAAATAAAATATAATATATTCTATTTATAATCTAATAAAATGAATAACTTTATAAAAGTATTCTTTTTTATATAAAAGATTTTACTATCTGAAACACTATGCAGTACTTATGCAAACACTATGCATAATAGAATATTATATATTCTATTTATAGTCTAATAAAACGAATAACTTTATAAAAGTATTCTGTTTTATATAAAAAAATTTTACTATGCAAACACTATGCAGGTACTATGCAAACACTATGCATAATAGAATATTATATATTCTATTTATAGTATAATAAAACGAATAACTTTATAAAGGTATTCTGTTTTATATAAAAAGTTTTCTGTTTTATTACATTTATAATAATAATAAAACAAAACTTCTCACCTTTATTACAATTCACAATATTAATCGACCAGGTTGTTCCCAAGAAAGAGGGGGCTTTCCAATAAGGATTTCTCCCTATTGGCGCGCAATTAGGTGACTAAACCTCTCCTTGGCAGAACTTCTAGACATCGTTAATATTTTAAATAATAATATTAATAACTTTGTTATCTCAATTATTGATTTAATAATATATAAAATATCGACAATAATTGAATCGAATAACGTGAGATACTATGCAACAATTACTATAGCAATAATTGAACAAAACTGAGTGACTTCTCACGTAAGCATCAATAATCAATACCGTGTGCTACTATGCTGCAACCACATAATTACATTATACTTTTAACACTGGATGTTTCAACAGTTAACGGTAAAACTTCCGCCGTTATTTTCATAAAAATATTTTTGTCGCTTTCTCATCAACATAATTCGCATTGAGGGGTCCACCAATGATTGTCTTGAGTCGCATTTGATATTCCCGACAAAAAGAATTTTCCCCGATCAATCGAATATTATATAACAACTTGCATACTTTTCAAAATTTCTAAATTTTACCCATAACTATAACATTATCTCAAATCCACAGCATAATTTTGAAAAAAATATTTCGAGAAAATTAAATCTTTATTCGTAAAATTTGGGATTTTACATTATGCCTAACCTGGTTCTATTATTTATTCTTTTGTTGGAATAACTTGTCTATATGGATTACCACATGCATGGTGAATGATCCTTCGTATTCATTCCTTATTAAATTGTGAAAATGATTTGTTTACGTGGATTACCGCATGGCGGGTTAAAATTCATTTGCAGTTTCGTAATTTTTCGGACATTCAAAAATTCTGGAAAAATTTGGGAGGATATTATGATAAGTTTTCTAACATCTCCAAGTGGAATCACTGAAAGACGAGTTGTAGATTTTTGTATGGACTATTTTTAACAAAGCATGAAAAAGTGAAAAAAAGAGAAAAAGCTACTGCCCACAATTTTGTAAGGGCTGTTTCGGCCACTTAATTTGTGAAAAAAATTCCAGCTTTTTGGGACATGGAAATATATGGTATAAAGTACCTCTTGTCCAAAAATGAGCTCATTCCGACTTAAAATGAGCAAGTTATGACTATTTCATTATTTAGGTTTTACCGATGAAAAACGCTATAACCGGAGTTCTATAACTCCGATGACCATGAAATTTAAACTGGAAGCTCACGTTAACATATGTAAGATCCTGCCAAGATTTGGGAATTTCTGGAGTTAAACTTGAGGTAGCTAATTTCTTAAGGAATTAATTAGAAATTGATTTTTGAAAAATACTTAAGGAGTTGAAAAATTATAAAAAACACTTGTTGTGGTATGAAATATATGTATATATGTTTGGACAAAGGATAGAAAAATAATAAGTTGATTTGGTAATTTTTCATGGAAATGGTTTAATACAAACATATGAGTTAAATATGTTATGTGAAGTTGAAGAATTGGTAAATAGGATTTTAGGGCTTGAAAATCCTATATAAGGTATATCAGATTTTTGATGAGTGATTTGATCATTAGTAATGAAATCTTATGAGTATGGCATTTTGAATGATTAAATGCATTATTTGGTAAAGTGTAAACAATTAAATTAAATTATTTATAAGTTTAAGAAGTGATTAAAATATTATTATAATATTAACAATATTAGATTATGAGTTATTTAAGTGATGGATAATATTTGGATAAATTTAAAGTCTTTAATATTTATCCTTGTTTTCGCTTTGATTAATGTTTATATTATTGTCATCATTTTCATACTTATATTGTGATAAAAGTCATCTTTGCTTACGTGCGTAGATGGACTTGGTATGATTATGACTGTGGATTATTAGGTATAATCAATCAGTATTATAACGAATGATGTGGTAAAAGTCCTCATTGTCCTGTAGTTCATTAGTGGACGATTGTTGGTATGATTATGACCGTGGATTATTCTGTATAATCATGATCATTGATGATTACATGAATATCCTTGGCCGTGGTGCATGGATGATGTGGTTTATTTGTTAAGTCGAGTCTCGTTGATATAGTTGATGAAAATCTTTTAAATCATAGAAGATAGTAGATTTTATGCTCTACTTGACTCTTCTAATGGATTGCTTATTCCATTGCATTGTTGATCTAAAACTTGTTGTCTATTATATTCATCGCCGCTTATTATATCGTTGAAGGCTAAGGATAATTTATTACGCATTATCTTAGTCATAATATTTCTTACTAGGCTAGTTGAGCTCACCCTTTCTTTCACCGTTCTCTTCGTGAAAATGAGAATATAAATTTGGGACGAGTCGGAAACCGGAGTGACTCGGCCCGATGATAACATTAGTAGTCCTCACTATTACATTAAATAGTGTGACAATAAATTTAATGAGGACTCCACTGAGTGTGGATATTGTCTAGATGACAATATTCTTATTAAAACTCTCAGTTTATGTTTTGTCGTATTTTACACGACTGTTGTATAATTAAGTTTTATTTGAATTTTGTACCATGTAAGTGGCGACCCAAGATGGGTGATGTATACCTGTTTTGGGGGCGTCACATAAAGGATCTATTTAACCCCCCTTTCTAGATCTATTGTGTGCCTCCGGGAACTAACACATTCTACTATCCAAGAAGCTACTATATGAATTCACTTTATCAAAGCCCAAATCATAGAGTACAGACTTTTGACAAGTTAATGACATGTTATGACAAGGGTTATCGACCTTAAACACACAACCCTCAAGAATGATATTTATATATTTTTTGTGATGCCCCCAAAATATACCCACACAACCCATTCTGAGACGACAAATATACGGAACGGAATTCAAATACAAACTTTATTTATACAACTGTTGTGTAAAATACGATAAGACATAAGCTGTGAGTTTTAATACAAATAACAGTACTCACACTCCAAACCAATGATGCTTTACATAAAGGTACAGTCGATAACTGTTTTAGGAATTAAAATATTTGGAAAATGCTCAAGGAATCTGTGTCGCCCCCAAAATAGGTATACATCACCCATTCTGAGTCGCCAAATACATGGTACAGAAATAACCACAACTTTATTAATACAATTGTCGTGCAAAATACGACAACACATAAACTGTGAGTTTAAATACAAATATTATCTTCTAGAAAATATCCACACTCAAATAAGTCCTCATTATAATTATTGATACATTATTTTATAAAAATAGCGAGGACTACCAAAATAACTTTTTAGAACCATCATTCCATACCCCGACTAGTACTCGCTACATTCTCGCCTCCTGAGAAGAAAAATGGAACAAAAAGGAAAAGGGTGAGCTCAACTAGCCTAGTAAAGAACATTATGACTAAGATAATATAGAAAAATTATCGTTAGTCCTCAACAGGGAAAAATCTGATAGAATATAATAGACAACAAGTTTCAGATCAATATTCACAGCGGAAATAACAATTCATTAGAAGAGTTAAGTAGAGAATGAAATCTACTAACATCTATGAATTTAAAATTTCATCATCAATATTTTATCCCTATAACATAAATCAATATTTATCTTGAATCAAATATTCATCTTTGCACTACAGGCCAAAGATATTCATCAGTTGGTCATGTTCATCTCAACATCTGTTCATCTTTGCACTACAGACCAAAAATATTCATAAAAAAATCATTCATCTTTGCACTACAGGCCAAAGATATTCAGTTATATCATCATTTAGGACTAAGGATGATGAAAAATATTTTAAAGAAAATGAATCCAGTGAGACAAAAGAACAAATATTAATGATTCGTACTTCGGTTTATCCATGTTCAAAAACACCTCATAATATACTATGGTGGAGTAAAATTCAAGAATAAAGATCAAAATATGTATAAAATCAAAGATAATAACAAAAATAGACATCTAGGATAAAGAACGAAAATTTAATTTTTATGTGAATAATGCCGTATTCATGAATAGTGCCGTATACGTGAATAGTGCCGTATACGTGAATAGTAACTCCGACACTAAAAAACAATAATTTCACAAGAAAAATCTTACCAATATTCCGGCATAATGATATTGAAAGAAATAATATCATTTTTAAAAAATAATAACACCCCTTACCTCAAAAAGACAGTACTTCTGACTGGAATACTGGATATAGTGCTGAAAGAACTTGCACCGTATAGCAACACTCAAAGTATCAAAATACTCACAAGAATACGCTCGATAATATAGAGAGAGAAATTTTCAGTTTCTAGTGTGATTTTCAATTCTAACCTAAGCACCCTATTTATAAGAAATTGCTTAGAACACCAAAGCAGAAAATTTAATAAAATATTAATATCTTTATATAAATTTACTACGCCCACTTTTTTTTTTATCAAAACATCAGCCACACAAGTGGCCCACCTCACAAAAAGTACAAAAAACGTTTCTTATTAAAATCATTTAAAACTCCAAAAATCAATTATTCTGGAACTTCAATAATTCATAATAAATAGCCCTTTTATCAGAAAAATTCAAATCTTATGTCCATTCCATAGAAAATTAAATTCTCTACAACTTTATAAGTTTAAGTTTTTCCAAATTCCAAGCAGAAATTGACCGAAATCCATATACAGACGATTTTATGGGCTATAATCCAATTTCAGTCACAAAATGGGGCCTACCAACACACAAAACATGTGTTAAACAATTTTTGTAACAAAAATACTCTTCCTCCTCATTTATTCATATATCACACATTCATTGTAAAAATATCACCATTATTATATTATTATAATATAATAATATATTTAAATGAATTATTTTATTAGAAAAGATAAAATATCAATTTTCAACAATTGTCACTTTTCTAAAAATTCCTCTATTTCTATCCACATAAATAAATATTTTCCTTATCATATAAATCAATAATTAATTATTCACAAATAATATTACAGAATCACAATAATGACAACCAAGTCGTTCCTAGGAAAGAGGGGGCTTTCCAATAAAGATTTCTCCTTACTGGCGCGCAATTAGGTGACCAAACCTCTCCTTAGACATAACTTTCTTAGACATTGCCAATAATGCTATCTAATAATATTATTCAAATAATATGAATTATTGATCTGATAATAGAAATACTGTGCTGTGACAATTATTGAAACAAAAATAATATAAAATATAAACGTAGCAATTATTGAATCAATAAAATATTGAATAAATTCTTACCGTAATAATTATTGAGTAGTGCCTTCACGTAAGAATCAATAATTGGTGCAATACCGTGTGCTACTGTGCAACAACACGTATTATTGTGTTTTAACCACCGGGTATTCCAACGATGTTAACGATAACATCTACGCTGTTACTTATAAAAAAACTTATAGTTGTCGTTTTCTTCATCTAATCTCTTTCCTTTATGGGGCCCACACAAGGTCACATTCATTGCATTTAATATTCCCCGACAAAGTAAGAATATTCCACGACCAAACGAATATTCTCCTCAATAATGAATGAATTTATAAACCACTTGCTTATTTAAGATATTTGCTCATTTTACCCATAACTAACTACATTAATCAAATCAACCCTTACTATTTCAAAATAATAAATAGAGGAATTTAATTTCATTTATAATAAGTTGGGGTCTTACAACCTCCCTCCTTATGAAATTTCGTCCTCGAAATCGACGTATACCCGTGTTTTGAAAAGGTGAGGATACCTCGCTTTCATTTCCGCTTTCCAACTCCCAAAGTTATTTCACTCAATAAAGATGGTTCCCCACACAAAACTTTGACTTGTGGTATGAACTTTGTGCGTAGAACATGCTTCTTCATATCCAAGATTTTGATAGGTACCTCCTCGTACGTTAAATCTTCGGCTATTTCGTCTGGTTCTAACTCAATAATGTGGTTCAGGTCTTTCACATATTTACAAAGCACAGATATGTGAAAAACATTATGAACACGAGACATACTTGGAGGTAACACGAGTCTATAGGCCACATTGCCTACTCGGTCGAGAATCTGAAATGGACAAATAAATCATGGATTGAGCTTTTCTCTTTTCCCAAATCTTGTAACTCCCTTTCGTGGAGTAACACGCAACAATACATGATCCTCAATACTAAATTCCACGTCCTTTCGATGAAGATCCGCATAACTCTTTTGTCGATCTTGTGCCGTTTGTATACGTTGTCGAATCATTTGGATCTTTTCTGTAGTAATACGTACCAACTCTGGTCCCAACAATGTTGCTTAACCCACCTCATCCTAACATACTGGAGAGCGACAATTTTGTCCATACAATGCTTCGAATGGAGCCACACCTATACTTGCCTGGTAACTGTTGTTGTAGGAGAATTCCACCAATGGTAAATACTTATCCCAATTCCCTTTGAAGTCTAGGACATAGAGTCTTAATAGATCTTCAAGAGTTTGAATAGTCCTCTTTGAATGTCCGTCTGTTTGAGGATGGTATGCCGAACTGAATCGTAAATCCGTGCCCATAGCTTTCTAAAAGCTAACCAAAAATCGTGAAGTGAATCTTGGGTCACGATCCGAAACTATGGGTACTGGCATGCCATGCAATCTCACAATCTAATTTACGTACATACGAGCAAGACATTCAAGGAAATAAGTCTCTTGTATCGGCAAGAAATGAGCAGACTTAGTTAATCTATCAAAAATAACCCAAATCGCATCTATGCCTTGAGAAACCGTGGGAAGACCCGTAACGAAATCTATGGTAATGTGTTCCCACTTCCATTTCAGAATCTCAAGTGGTTGTAATGGGCCCTTAGGCACTTGATGCTCCGCCTTTACACGTTGACAAGTTAAACACCTCGAGATAAACTTTGCGATCTCTCTCTTCATATTGTTCCACCAAAATGTATGTCGAAGATCACGATACATTTTGGTACTTCACGGATGGATTACAAATGGTGTATTGTGTGCCTCCATCATGATCTTATACTTCAAATCAGAGTCGTTAGGAACATAAAGTTTGGAGTTGACTCGAAGTATTCCTTCTTCATCGATTCTTGTTTCTGGGATAACACCTTTTTGTACTTTCTTCTTCATACGCATCAGCTCCGGGTCTGTGGCTTGAGCAACTTTAACTTTATCGATTAAAGTTGGTTCTATGCGTATACTTGACATCATTGCATGGGTCCACGTAGTCTTTATCTTTTGTAAATCACACAAAATAGGCCTTTATATTGACAACATCGCACTCGTTCCCGCATATGATATTCTACTTAATGCGTCAGCTACCACGTTCGCTTTTCCAGGATGTTATTGAATGGTGTAGTCGTAATCTTTCAACAGCTCGAGCCAACGTCGTTGTCGCATGTTGAGTTCCTTTTGGGTGAAGAAATATTTGAGGCTTTTATGATCTGTATAGATCTCCACTTTCTCCCCATACAGGTAATGTCTCCAGATCTTTAGCGCGAAAACGACTGCTGCCAACTCTAGATCATAAGTAGGATAATTCCTCTCATATTTTTTAAGTTATCGTGAGGCATAGGCTATGACTTTACCATGTTGCATGAGAACATATCCTAACCCTTTGTGTGAGACCCCAGATTTTATCAATAAAGATTTAAATTTTGTTGAAATAATTTTTTTAATATTATGGTGTGAATTTAAGATAATATTATAGTTGTGGGTAGTATTTATAAATTTTGCAAAGTATGCAAGTGGTTATATTATATTCGATTGGTCGGGAATATTCTGGTTTAGCAGGAATATTCGCATAACTACTCAATCATTGGTGGACCCTACAATGTAATTATTGTCGATTGAGAAAACGACAAAAATATTTTATCAAATAACTGTGGAAGTTTTACCGTGGTTACCGCTTGAACTACTTTCAGTAGTAAAAGTACAAAGTCATACGTGTGGTTGCATAGTAAGACACTCAGATTGATTATTGATGCTTATGTGAGAAGTCACTCAACATTCTATTATCACCGATTAATAATATGAATTATTATAATGATAATGACGCTTTTGTTTTATTCGTATTATTAACGTAATAAAATGTAAAACATCTTTTATATAAAATAGAATACTTTATTAAAGTTATTCTATAAATAGAATATATTATATTTTATTATGCATAGTGTTGCATAGTGTTTTTTCATAGTGTTTTGCATAGTATTGCATAAAGGTTTGCATAGTAAAATGTTTTTATATAAATAGAATATATTATATTTTATTTAAAAGATTTTTCTTTAAATATATACCGTCGATTAAAGTAAATCAATCTGACCGCTCATGGATTAGTTACTATGCATTCCATTTTCCTATAAATGAAGCTCATTCCTTCATTATTTTCTTACGAATTCATTGAAACTCTAGAGAGAGAAATTATAGAGAGAAGCTATAGAGAGAAGTTATAGAAAGAAGAAGAGTATTCTCGCTACTTCACTACTTCTATATTCAGGTTCTTTTACTGTAGAGGTGTTATTCTTTCTTCTTGAAGAGAACTTCATTATTCCATTCATTATTATTCTGTTGAATAACTCGTAAAAGTGGCATACCCTATACATAACCTCAGATACGCCAGATACCCTATACTTGGTGAAATCCTTATGTTATTCCATTGCTTATTATTCTCGCTGGAATAACTCAGATACGCTTGGTTTACCCTATACTTGGTGACATTCTTCTATTATTCTCATTGAACATCCTGTCACAGGTTTTACACCGGACCGGTTCCGCTTTTTTATTATTTTGTTGAACATCCTCATCATGTGTTTTACACCCACCGGTTCCGCTTTTTATCATTCTATTGAATATCCTATCTGTGTTTTTACACCGGATCCGTTCCATCTTTATTATTCTCATTGGAACATCCCGCTTGCGTTGTGAATTTCACCCCGACCGGTTCCGTTATTATTATTCTGTTGGAATAACTCTGCTCATGCTAAGTACCGCATGCACGGTGATTTCTTTTGTTATTCCATTCTTTATTATACCCAAATTGGTTAAAACTTGAACTTCTATACTCCATGAAATTAGTAGAATATCCTTGATATTTGCGTTTCATCCAAAGATCTTTTTCATGGAAATATTCTTCCGATCATTCTTGAATTTTACTCTACTTAACAAAGATCATATCGACAATTTGACGTTAATAATTCATGGATTAAATAATTCTTGAACTTGTTTTATTGAATTATTATGTCATTGTCATCATCCTCATGTTATATTATGTTATCTTCGGCTTACGTGCATAGATGAACTTAGTATGATTATGACCAGGATCATTCTTGTATAATCATGACTTGATATAAATGATGTGACAAAAGTCCTCGGTGGCTCTGTAATGCGTTGATGGATAGTTTTTGGTATGATTATGACCGGGGGTGATTCTTAAGATAGTCATGACCATTGATAATTTGATGAAAATCCTCGACCGTGGTACGGGGATGATTAGATGCGGTGGTTTATTATTAAGTCGAGTCTCAAATGATAAAAATTGATGAAAACCTTTAAAACCTAAAAGATAGTAGACTTTATTCTTTACTTGACTCTTTTAATGGATTGCTTATTCCACCGCAGCTTAAACTGGTTGTCTATTGTATTTTATCGCTTTAACATCATTTGAAGGCTAATGATAATTTATTCTCGCATTATCTTAGTTATAATATTTCTCGGGCTAGTTGAGCTCACCTTTTCTTTCACTTATTTCTCTTGAAATGAGAACATAGCCGGGACGAAGCCTGGGAACGAAGTAATGGTCCGGAGGATAGCATTAGTAGTCCTCACTATTCTCGTGAAATAGTGTGATAATAGTTGTAATGAGGACTCCTTTTGAGTTTGTATAATATCTAGTAGACAATATTTGTATTCAAACCTCACGCTTTATGTCGATTGTACACTGCATGCTTATATTAGTAAGTTGTATTTTTTGAATTTATGTACCATGTAAGTGGCGACCCAAGATGGGTGACGATACCTAATTTTGGGGGCGCCACAACAGGTATCGAGCTTAGGATATGATCCCTAGCTAAGATGTGAGAATAGTACTAGGAGGGAGAGACGGAATTCCTTCGCTAGTATGACCTACCTAAGTTTATGTGGTATTTATTTGGTCTCACGAGTATAGGGATAATATGTGATATGTTATTTAACCCATGTTTGGTGGCGATTTTTTAAATGACATCCGAAAATGCTTTGAGATAAGCAATGAAGCACATGAGAGTGTTGATTCAATTCAAACAAAAGGTAACGACCAACAACACGATAATAATCATATCGGTGGCAACGGCCATCGAACAATGATAACCATCGTGGGGAAATTATCATGCTAAGAATGGTAACCACTTTGGGTAATCATGGCAAAGATAATAGAAGTGGAAATTTCAAGAAGAGAAGGTCATTTAGCTCGATTTTGTCAGATATAGTGAAGTCAAGTCCAAATTTGGATAGTGGCACCAAAGGTCATTCCCGCATAAACCAAAGCCAGTAGTTTAAGAGAGAGCGTTTTTTTCTCGTGACGAGGAACCCGAATAAGATTATCACGGGTAAGTAATCATAAGCTCTCATGCGAAGTCTATACCGTGTTAGATACCGCCTCTACCCACTCTTTTATTTCACCTAGTTATGCTCAACGCTTAAATTTAACTCCAGAATTTAGACTTTGACTTATTGGTTGAAACTTCGTTAGTAGGAGCCTTCGCTATCGCTTACTATTTTTTTAAATCTTGTTTGATTCAAATAAACACTTTCACGCTACTTCGTCGATCTTATCTTTTGAAAATACTTGCCTTTGATGTGATTTTAGGAATCAATTGGTTAACTACTCATCATCTTTTCAGTAAGGTTGTTAGCTTTTATATTCATAACCAACCTGTTATACGAATTCAAAGTAACCAAACCCTAAAGTTAATCACTGTTATATCAAGCCATAAGTAAAGAGCCCGATCCTTTCGTTGTTGACTTCCTTGTATGGAATGCACCGAAGCCAGGCTTTCTGTAGACGACATCGTGAATGAAGATGGCAAGTTTATAGGTATCATTGTGAGGTGCTATCTAGGTTAAGGGATAGAAGTCACAGTTGGTATTAATGTGACGTACTATCCAAGTCTTGGATGAGAGTAACAGTTTTGAATGATATTTCTATCATTAATAAATTTCTTGGCGTATTCTTGAAGACTTCCTAGCCTACCCTAGAACGTGAAATCGAATTTTGTATTGACCCCAGTACAAAAACCCATTTCTTAAACCCTCAAATATTTTTTTCAACTAAAAGGATCTGTTTACGTGGATTATGATGAAAGTCATAATAAAAGTATAGAACTAATAAAAATCATGGGTATATGAAGTATTAGTAAGTTTTATGATGAGTTATGTTGGTTATTATGTGAAAACATGAAAGTTTCTTAGAAATCACAAAGAGTTGAAAATCAGATTTTGGTGAAAAACGTAACATGAAATTCAATTGACCATATCTCCTATTATATTTTGAATTTTTGAATGTGGTCAAGTCCTAGAGTTAGATCTACGAGTTACCTAACTAATCCAAGTGGAATTACTGGAAAAGGTGTTGTAGATTTTTGTGTGGACTGATTTTAGCAAAGGAGGCCAAAGCTGTAAATTTCGAAAATGCTACTGCCCAGAAACTTTAAGGGGCTATTTCGGCTACTTAAATTATGAGAAAACTTCTGGCCTTTTGGGACATGAAAGTATATGGTATAAAGTACCTCCTGTCCAAAAATGAGCTCATTCTGACTTAAAATGAGCAAGTTATGACTATTTCAATATTTAGGTTTTTCCGATTTAAAAAACGCTATAACCAAGTTCTATAACTCCGATGACCATGAAATTTAAACTAGAAGCTCACGTTAATATGTGTAAGATCCTGCCAAGATTTGGGAATTTTGGAGTTAACCTTGAGGTAGCTAATTTCTTAAGGAATTAATTAGAAATTGATTTTTGAAAAATAGTAAATGAATTTTAAAATTTCGAGAAAAATATATTTTCATTATGGGACTATATTATGCTAAATCCCAGAAAAAGAAATATTTTTGGGGTTGATTTGGTATTTTTCATGAAAATAGTTTAGTTACGAACATATGAGTTAAATATGTTATGTGAAGTAACAAAGTTGAAAATAGGATTTTATGGCTAGAGAATCCTATATAAAATATATGCATATTTTTTTGATGAGGGATTTGATAATTGGTGATGATATCTTATGAGTATGACAATTTTGAATGATTAAATGCATTATATGGTAAAGTGTAAACAATTAAGATAAATTGTTTATAAATTTAAGAAGTGATTAAAATATTGTTATAATATTAATGTTATTAGATTATGAGATTATTAAATGATTGATAACATGGGGATATTCTTGAATCCTGGATAAATTATATTATAAATGTTTAATATTTATCCTTTATCTCATTTGATTGATTCTTTATATCATTATCCTCATGTTTATATTATGTTCAAAGTCATCTGTGGCTTACGTGCATAGATGGACTTGGTATGATTATGACCAGGGATTGTTCGGCATAATCATAACCGTAATTGAAAACACAATTATCTTCGGGTAGTAGTGCATGGATAATTTGTGGTCGTGATACTAATGAATATCCTCGGCTAGCGTAGTGCGGGGATGATTCGATAATGTGGATTAATTATCGAAATGAGTCTCAAAGAATGAAATATTAATTCATGGATGCGTTCAAAGTCATCTGTGGCTTACGTTGCATAGATGGACTTGGTATGATTATGACCGTGGATTGTTCGGTATAATCATAATCAGTAATTGAAAACACAATTATCTTTGGTAGTAGTGCATGGATAATTTGTGGTCGTGATACTAATGAATATCCTCGGCACGTAGTGCGTGGATGATTCGATGATGTGGATTAATTATTGAAATGAGTCTCAAAGAATGAAATATTAATTCATGGATGCGTTCAAAGTCATCTCGTGGCTTACGTGCATAGATGGACTTGGTATGATTATGACCAAGGATTGTTCTAGATAATCATAACAGTAATTGAAAACACTGAATATCCTTAGCCAAGAAAGGTACGGATAATTCATGGTTGTGATACTATTAAAATTTGAGTCTCGGTATTATTGGTTTTACAACAGTATATCTTTGGCCCAGAAAGCAAAAAGATGAATTGTTAATGAATATCTTTGGTAGGATTGCAAAAATGAATTTAATGTTTTAAACGATAAAGGTATTCAAGGTATCCTCATCTCTTTATCATATCGTATCGCACTCTAATTTCGAGGGCTAAATTCCATAAGGAGGGAGATTGTGAGACCCAGATTTTATTAATAAAGATTTAAATTTTGTTGAAATAATTTTTTAATATTATGGTGTGAATTTAAGATAATATTATAGTTGTGGGTAGTATTTATAAATTTTGCAAAGTATGCAAGTGGTTATATTATATTCGATTGGTTGGGAATATTCTTGGTTTAGCAGGGGAATATTCGCATAACTACCAATCATTGGTGGACCCCATAATGTAATTATTGCATTGATCGAGAAACGACAAAATATTTTATTGAAATAACGGCGGAAGTTTTACCGTAGTTACTTGTTGAACTACTCTAGTAAAAAAGTACGATGTCGTGTGGTTTCATAAGTAGCACACCCAGTATTGATTATTGATGCTTATGTGAGAAGTCACTCGGTTTGATTCTATTATCATTTATTAATAATATGAATTATTATAATGATAATGACGTTTTGTTTTATTCAGATTATTAACGTAATAAAATGAAAACATCTTTTATATAAAATAGAATACTTTATTAAAGTTATTCTATAAATAGAATATATTATATTTTATTATGCATATTGTTGCATAGTGTTTTTCATAGTGTTTTGCATAGTATTGCATAGTGTTTGCATAGTAAAATGTTTTTATATAAATAGAATATATTATATTTTATTTAAAAGATTTTTCTTTAAATATATACCGTCGATTAAAGTAAATCAATCCTGACCGTTCATGGATTAGTTACTATGCATTCCATTTTCCTATAAATAGAAGCTCATTCCTTCATTATTTTCTTACGAATTCATTGAAACTCTGAGAGAGAAATTATAGAGAGAAGCTATAGAGAGAAAGTTATAGAAAGAAGAAGAGTATTCTCGCTACTTCACTACTTCTATATTCAGGTTCTTTTTTACGGTAAGGGTGTTATTCTTTCTTCTTGAAGAGAACTTCATTATTCCATTCATTATTATTCTGTTGAATAACTCGTAAAAAGTGGCATACCCTATACATAACCTCGTGATACGCTGCGGCATACCCTATACTTGGTGAAATCCTTATGTTATTCCATTGCTTATTATTCTGTTGGAATAACTTCGTATCTACGCTGGTTTACCCTATACTTGGTGACATTCTTCTATTATTCTCATTGAACATCCTCGTCATGTGTTTTACACCGGACCGGTTCCGCTTTTTATTATTTTGTTGGAACATCCTGTCATGTGTGTTTTACACCTGACCGGTTCCGCCTTTTATCATTCTATCGAATATCCTATCCGTGTTTTACACCGGATCCGGTTCCATCTTTATTATTCTCGTTGAACATCCTGCTTGCGTGTGAATTTCACCGACCGGTTCCGTTATTATTATTCTGTTGAATAACTCATGCCTATGCTAAGTACCGCATGCACGGTGATTTCTTTTGTTATTCCATTCTTTATTATACCCAAATTGGTTAAAACTTGAACTTCTATACTCCATGAAATTAGTAGAATATCCTTGATATTTGCGTTTCATCCAAAGATCTTTTCATGGAAATATTCTTCCGATCATTCTTGAATTTTACTCTACGAAACAAGATCATATTGACAATTTGGACGTTAATAATTCATGGATTAAATAATTCTTGAACTTGTTTTATTGAATTATTATGTCATTGTCATCATCCTCATGTTATATTATGTTATCTTTGGCTTACGTGCATAGATGAACTTAGTATGATTATGACCGAGGGATCATTCTTGTGATAATCACGACTTGATATAAATGATGTGACAAAAGTCCTCAAATTGGCTTCGTAATGCGATGATGGATAGTTTTTGGTATGATTATGACCAGGGTGATTCGGTATAGTCATGACCATTGATAATTTGATGAAAATCCTTGACCGTGGTACGGGATGATTAGATGCTGGTGGTTTATTATTGTCGAGTCTCAAATGATAAAAATTGATGAAAACCTTTAAAACCTAAAAGATAGTAGACTTTATTCTTTACTTGACTCTTTTAATGGATTGCTTATTCCT
Organism: Panax quinquefolius; assembly: GCA_020205615.1. Lineage (NCBI taxonomy): Eukaryota > Viridiplantae > Streptophyta > Magnoliopsida > Apiales > Araliaceae > Panax > Panax quinquefolius. Next base: position 15,782,545 of record CM035153.1, read on the forward strand.
ACCGCAGCTTAAACCGGTTGTCTATTGTATTTTATCGCTTTAACATCATTTGAAGGCTAATGATAATTTATTCTCGCATTATCTTAGTTATAATATTTCTTCTTGGGCTAGTTGAGCTCACCTTTCTTTCACCGTTCTCTTCGTGAAATGAGAACATAGTCGGGACGAGTCGGGAACGCAAGTAATGGTCCGAGAGGATAGCATTAGTAGTCCTCACTATTCGTGAAATAGTGTGATAATAGTTGTAATGAGGACTCCTTTTGAGTTTGTATAATATCTAGTAGACAATATTTGTATTCAAACCTACGCTTTATGTCGTATTGTACACCTACAGCTTATATTAGTAAGTTGTATTTGAATTTATGTACCATGTAAGTGGCGACCCAAGATGGGTGACGTATACCTAATTTTGGGGGCGTCACAATTTGCCTGAAGCATCGCTGTAGATAACAAATCCATCCGAACCAGATGGTATTATCAGAACAGGTGCCGAAATAAATCTCTTCTTGAGCTCTTGAAAACTCTTCTCGCATTCCTCGCTCCATACGAATTTGTATCCTTCCAAGTCAACTGAGTTAACGGAGTAGCGATTCGAGAAAATCCTTCCACGAATCTCCGATAATAACCAGCTAAGCCCAGAAAGCTACGTACTTCGATCACCAACTTCGGTTGCTACCAACTTTGTATTGCTTCAATCTTCACCGGGTCAACAGATACTCCATGTTTATTCCCTGTAAAAATGAATATTCCCCAACCAATCGAATATTTTATAACAACTTGATTACTTTGCAAAATTTTAAAATATTACCCACAACTATAACATTATATTAAATCCACACCATAACATTCTAAAATATATTTTGAGAAAAAATTAATCTTTATTCATAAAAGTTGGGGCTTACAAGCTCCCCTTCTTATGAAATTTATTCCTCGAAATTAGGGTACGTACCTGGTATGTCGAAGAGGTGAGGATACCTTGACTTCATTTCAGATTCTAACTCCCATGTCATTTCCTCAACATCGTGGTTTCTCCACAATACTTTGACTTGATGTGACGCCCCCAAAATAGGTATACATCACCCATCTTGGGTCGCCAATTACATGGTACTGAATACAAATACAAACTTAATTATACAACATGAACTGGGAGTTTTTACACGAATATTGTCTTCTAGACAATATCCAAACTCAAATGGAGTCCTCATTACATTTATTGTCACACTATTTTATAGAATAGTGAGGATTACTATAACACCATCTCGGACCATCACCTGCTCCCATTAGTTCCGCCACGCTTCTCATTTCCTGAAGAGAACAATGGAAGTAAAAGGGTGAGCTCAACTAGCCCAGTAAGAAATATTATGACTAAGATAATGCAGAATAAGTTATCGTTAGCCTTCAACAATGTTAAACTGATAAAATATAATAGACAACAAGTTTAACTGCAGCGGAACAAGCAATTCATTAGAAGAGTCAAGTAGAATATGATATCTACTATCTTCTATGATTTAAAAAGTTTCTCATCAACTTTATCACTGAGACTTAGCTTAATAAATATACCAAATCATCAAATCATCCCTGCACTACGGGCCAATGATATTCATGTAATCATCAATGGTCATGACTATACCGACTAATCCCTGGTCATAATCATACCAACAACTGTCCATCAATGCACTACTGGCCAATGAGGATTTTTTTACCACATCATTTGTAACATTACGGGTCATGATTATACCGAATGATCCCTGGTCATAATCATATCAATCAACAGTCTATCTATGCACGTAAGCCAAAGATGACTTTCATTACAATATAAGCATAAGGATGATGACAGTGATATAAGAATTCAATTAAATGAAAGCAAATGATAACTTTTTAAAGATTTATAATTTAATTTATCCAGAATTCAATAATGTCCAAATTGTCAACATGATACTGCTTTGTGGAGTAAAATTCAAGAATAATATCCATGTATCAAAAATAATTTGGATAGAAAAGAAATAAATTTTTCGGTGAATAGTACCCCGTGCATAGTATCCTGTGAATAGTACTTCGGGAATAGTACCCTGTGAATAGTACCCCGACATAAAAAGTACCCCGAATACCCGAGTGAACAATATTTGAGTGAATAGTAATTGGGTGAATAGTAACCCATAAATAGTAACTCGTGAATAGTACTCCGGCATGAAAAGTGCCCCGAATACCCAAGTGAATAATATTTTAGTGAATAGTAACCGGGTGAATAGTAACCCATGAATAGTAACTCGTGAATAGTATTCCGACATAAAAAGTGTCCCGAATACCCGAGTGAATAATATTTTAATAATCGGATAAATAGTAACACGTGAATAGTACCCCGGGTGAAAATATTGATATTTAATAAGAAAGTTCAGATCAATATTCCAATGAAACGATACTGGATGAAGCGTAAAACTCAAGAATATTCCACTAATTTCAAGGATTATAGAAGCAAATACTTACCATAATAAGTTTAGATTTAAGAATATGAAAAGAAATAATATATGAAACTGTAAATGGATTTTCACCTGTCATATGGTACGTAATCCGCATAGACAGGTTATTCCGACATATTAAAGGATGAATACGAAAAATAGTATTCCTTATTAATACGAAAGAAATAATACCCCTTACCTTAGTAGAAAGATCGGATACTTTACTAATAGTGAAGTAGCGTAATACTCTTCTTCTTGCTTCTCTATAGTTTCTCTCTCTATAGCTTCTCTTATGAATCTCAAAGTGAATTGGTGAGAATGAAAGAAGAATTAAGCTTCTATTTATAGGAGAAATGACTAAATAATAAATCGTCATTCACGAACGGTCCGTATTGATGTACTATTAGAACTGATGGTCCATATTGATTACTATTAAAACCACAACCGATTATCCGTATTGATTTACTTTTAAAACCACCACTGACGGTCCAGATTAATTTACTTTTAAAAAAACCACCGACGGTCCAGATTGATTAAATTTTAAAACCACCACCGACGGTCCAGATTGATTTACTATTAAAACCACCATCAATGGTCTAGATTGATTTAACTTATTACACTTTAGTACCCCTAAAGTTTCTAAGTTTGCATTATTTCCCTCTAACTTTTGTAATGCACTTATCTTCAATAAACACATTCTTAATACTTCAATAATTATTCATCATTAATATTATAACTCACAGTATTTAACAACCAGATCATTCCCAGGAAAGAGGGGGCTTTTCGATAAGGATTTTCCCTATTGGCGCGCAATTAGGTGACCAAACCTCTCCTCGACAGAACTTTCTAGACATCGTTAATATTACAAATAATAATATGAATAACTTTATTGTCTCAATTATTGATTTAATAATATAAAATATTATACAGATGATACTGTGACAATAATTGAATCAAATAACGTGAGATACTATGCAACAATTACTGTAGCAATAATTGAGTAAACTGAGTGGCTTCTTACGTAAGCATCAATAATCAATACCGTGTGCTACTATGCAACCACGCGTATTACTGTACTTTTACCACCGGAAAGTTCAATAGTTTAACAGTAAAACTTTCGCCGTTATTTTTATAAAAAGATATTTCTGCCATTTTCTAACCACGACAATACTTTCGTTGTGGGGTCCACCAATGATTGTGTTATCGAACGAATATTCCCTTACAAAAAGAATATTCCCCGACACAACAAATACTTTATATCAACATGCTTATTTTGCAAAAAAATTCACATATCACCCTTAACTTTAACCTTTTATCAATTAAACCATTTATTAAATAGAATAATAATTATAGGAAAATTAAATACTTTTATTTCATAAAATTCAGGGTTTTACTTTCTCCCCTCCTTATGAAATTTCACCCTCAAAATTTATATACGTACCTGGTATGTCGAAGAGACGAGGATACCTCGTCAGATTCTAACTCTTGAGGTATAACCTTTGAGCGTAAAATATGATACTTCTTATCCAAGATTTTAACAGGCACCTCTTCATACGTTAAATCTTCCGCTATCTCGTCCGGTTCTAACTCAATAATATGGTTCGGGTCTTCCACATATTTACGTAACATAGATATGTGAAGAACGTTATGAACACGAGACATACTTCGCGGTAAGACGAGTTTATAGACCACAGTTCCTACTTGATCGAGGATTTCAAATGGGCCAATAAAACGAGAGTTGAGATTTCCTCTCTTCGTCGATTCTTGCTTTTAGAATAACGCCTTCTTGCACATTCTTCTTCACATTCATCAGCTCTGAGTCTGTAGTTTGAGTAGCTTTAACTTTATCAATTAAAGTCGGTTCTACTCGTATATTCGCCATCATCACATGGGTCCTTGGAGTCTTTAACTTTATCTCCATCATTTGTAAGTCATACGAAATGGGTCTTTGTGTTAACAACGTCACACTCATAACCGCATACGATCTTCTACTCAACTCTTCAGCTACCACATTCGCTCTTCCATGATGGTATTAAATGGTATAGTCGTAATCTTCAATAGCTCGAGCCAATGTCTTCTGTGCATGATACGTTCGTTTTGGATGAAGAAGTATTTGAGGGTTTTGTACCGGGTTTAAGGTCGATACAAAATTCGATTTCACGCTCTGGGGGTAGGCCAGGAAGTTCTTCAGGGAATACATCAGGAAATTTATTAATAATAGGAATATCATTCAAATCTGACGTAATTTTTTTTTAAATCCATGACATGGGCTAAGAAAGCTTGACATCCGTTTTTCAATAAACGAATGGCTTTATGGCTTGATATGACAGTGATTAACTTTAGTGGTTTGGTTGCTTGAATTCGCATAATAGATTGGTTAGGAATATGAAAGCTAACAACCTTACGAAATCAATCAATTTTAGCATGGTGAGTAGTTAACCAGTCGATTGCTAGAATCACATCAAAGGTAAGTATTTTCAAAGAGATAAGATCGATAGGTAATGTGAAAGTGTCGATTTGAATCAAATAAGATTTATAAACAGTAGATGTAACATAGGTTTCTCTTAAAAGAGTTTCAACAGATAAGTCAAAGTCTAATTTCTCAAGAGTCAAGTTCAAACGTTGAGTGCAAGTAGGAGAAATAAAAGAATGGGTAGAACCGGTATCAAATAAGGTATAGACTTAGCTAGAGTTTATGAATAACTTACCCATGATAACTTCGTTCAGGTTCCTCGACAAACGCTCTCACTTAAACTATCGACTTTGACTTGTCTGGGACATCCTTTGGCGTCACCATCCCAGCTGGACTTGACTTCACTAAACGACAAAATCGAGTTAGGTGACCTTCTCTTCCGTAATTATAACACGCTTTGGACTGCATCGTGCAGTTTGGACGGATGTGTCCCTCCCCTCCGCATTTAAAGCATACGATCAGTGGTTGTTCTCCTTCCTTGAAAAGATAACCAGTTAGGTGAGATAACCATTTAAATACTTTCATTTCATAAAATTCGGGGTCTTACAATCTCCTCTCCTTATGAAATTTTGCCCTTAAAATTTACATACGTACCTGGTATGCCGAAGAGATGAGGATACCTCGTCAAATTCTAACTCTTGAGGTATAACCTTTGAGCATAAAATATGATACTTCTTATCTAAGATTTTAACAGGCACCTCTTCATACGTTAAATCTTCCGCTATCTCGTCCGGTTCTAACTCAATAATATGGTTCGGGTCTTCCACATATTTATATAACATAGATATGTGAAGAACGTTATGAACACGAGACATACTTCGCATTAAGACGAGTCTATAGACCACCGTTCCTACTCGATCGAGAATTTCAAATGGGCCAATAAAATTGAGGGTTGAGATTTCCTCTCTTCGTCGATTCTTGCTTTTAGAATAACGCCTTCTTGCACATTCTTCTTCACATTCATCAGCTCTGAGTCTGTAGTTTGAGTAGCTTTAACTTTATCAATTAAAGTCGGTTCTACTCATATATTCGCCATCATCACATGGGTCCCAAGAGTCTTTAACTTTATCTCCATCATTTGTAAGTCATACGAAATGGGTCTTTGTGTTAACAACGTCACACTCGTAATCGCATACGATCTTCAACTCAACTCGTCAGCTACCACGTTCTCTCTTCCACGATGGTATTGAATGGTATAGTCGTAATCTTCAATAGCTCGAGCCAACGTCTTCCGTGCATGATACGTTCGTTTTGGATGAAGAAGTATTTGAGGGTTTTATACCGGGTTTAAGGTCGATAAAAAATTCGATTTCACACTCTGGGGGTAGGCCAAGAAGTTCTTCAGGGAATACATCAGGAAATTTATTAATAATAGGAATATCATTCAAATCTGACGTAATTTTTTTTAAATCCATGACATGGGCTAATAAAGCTTGACATCCATTTTTTAATAAACGAATGGCTTTATGGCTTGATATGAAAGTGATTAACTTTAGTGGTTTGGTTGCTTGAATTCGCATAATAGATTGGTTAGGAATATGAAAGCTAACAACCTTACGAAATCAATCAATTTTAGCATGGTGAGTAGTTAACCAGTCGATTGCTAGAATCACATCAAAGGCAAGTATTTTCAAAGAGATAAGATCGACAGGTAATGTGAAAGTGTCGATTTGAATCAAACAAGATTTATAAACAGTGGATGTAACGAAGGTTTCTCCTAACAGAGTTTCAACAGATAAGTCAAAGTCTAATTTCTAAAGAGTCAAGTTCAAACGCTGAGCGCAAGTAGGAAAAATAAAAGAATGGGTAGAATCGGTATCAAATAAGGTATAGACTTCGCTAGAGTTTATGAATAACTTACACGTGATAACTTTGTTCAGGTTCCTCGACAAACGCTCTCACTTAAACTACCGACTTTGACTTTTCTGGGACATCCTTTGGCGTCACCATCCCAGCTGGATTTGACTTCACTACACGACAAAATCGAGCTAGGTGACCTTCTCTTCCACAATTATAACACACTTTGGACTGTATCGTGCAGTTTGGATGGATGTGTCCCTCCCCTCCGCATTTAAAGCATACGATCAGTGGTCGTTCTTCTTCCTTAAAAACGGGTTAGGACAATTAGGTGCTATGTGAAGAGATAACCAGGTTATCTCTTTCGGATGCTGGTTATCATACGGATGTGTCCCTCCCCTCCGCATTTAAAGCATACAAAAGTCCTTTATGCAATGCATCACTATAAACAATCTTCTTCCTTGAAAACGGGTGCTGGTTATCTCTCCATCCTTCTTCTTCTGCACCTGTGTTATCTCTTCCGGATGACACAGGAAATTTTGTGGTTTATAGTGATGCATTGCATAAAGGACTTGGGCTATAACTTATGAAAAACAAGCAGAAATCATTGCGTATCGTCCACGACAACTGAAAGATTATGAGAAGGGGTATCCGACCCATGACTTGGAGTTAGCTATAGTGGTTTTTGCTTTGAAAATCTGGAGGCACTATCTCTATGGGGAGAAGTGTGAAATATATACAGACCACAAGAGTCTAAAATATATTTTCACACAGAAAGACTTGAACATGCGCTAAAGAAGGTGGCTGGAGTTAATTAAGGACTACGATTGTGAGATTCTATACCATCCGGGTAAGGCAAATGTGGTTGGCGGTGCCTTAAGTAGAAAGGGTCGGGAGAAACTGATGCAGTTGACCGAACAGAAGGAGTTAATTTCAGCAATGGAAAAGTTGGAATTGGAAGTAAAGTGTCCTATGGAGATTGATGAGAAGCTGTTTCAGATACAATCTGGTACAACTCTACTAGACAAGGTTAAGGAGGCTCAACTTCAGGATGATGAATGTAAAATAGTGAAAAAGAAGATATCTGAAGGAACCGAATCAAGATTCAAGATGGATAAGGAAGGAATACTGAGATTTGAAAGCAGAATTTGGGTACTGCCAGTACTAGAGATTAAGGAAGAAATTTTGAGCGAGGCTCATAACTCACGGTATTCGATTCACCCGGGTAGTACCAAGATCTTCGACAACATTTCTAGTGGCCGAATTTGAAACGAGAGGTTGCAGAATGTGTTGCCAAGTGTCTGACATGTCAGAAAGTTAAAGCAGAACATCAGAGGCCGAGTAGGTTATTACAACCTTTAGAGATTCCAGAATGGAAATGGGAACATATTCCGATGGATTTCGCGGTTGGCCTACCGATAACTCAGAAAGGCTACGACGCAATATGAGTTATTGTTAACCGATTGACGAAATCCGTACACTTCCTTTCGATAAAAATCAGATTCAACCTAGATCAGTTGGCAAGGTTATATGTGAAAGAGATTGTTTCGAGGCACGGAGTCCCGGTGTCAATTATCTCAGATAGAGATCCGCGCTTTACGTCAAACTACTGGAAACATCTACATGAATGCATAAGTACACAGTTGCGAATGAGCATGACATATCACCCTCAGATAGATGGACAAAGTGAAAGAACAATTTAGACATTAGAAGACATATTAAGAGCTTGTATAATGGACTTTAAAGGAAATTGGGATGATCATCTACCGCTTGTAGAGTTCGGCTACAACAACAGTTACCACGCTAGTATTGACATGCCACCCTATGAAGCGTTATCTGACGTAAAGTGCGTAAACTCCGCTATATTTGGGATGAAGTTGGTGAGAGATAATTACTAGGCCTAATTGGTACAACAAATGCGAGAAAATAGTCAAAGTGATCCGAACAAGATTGATAGCATTTCAAGATGAGAGAGAAGAAATACGCCATCCACAATCAGTAAGAATGTTGAGTTTGAACCGAGAAGTTATGTGTTCTTAAAGGTCTCTCCTGGAAGGAAAGATCAGTTTCAAAAAAAAGGGAAATTAAGTCCAAGATTCATTGGACCTTTGAAGTTCTCGAAGGGTCTGGAGAAGTTGCTTATGAGGTAGCCTTACCTCGAAATCTGAGAGAATGTCCACAATGTTTTCCATGTCTCAGTCCTACGACCCTACAAACTCGATTACAAGCACGTGATTGAATATGAACCCTTATATTTCGACAAAGACTCATTTATTTACTTAGATTGTTATAGCGATTACGGGGATGTAATCTTTGTAAGTGGGGGAGAATGTAACGGGACGAATTGTTTAAGTTGTGATTCTGAGGACAAAATTCTTTTAAGGGGGGAAAGATGTGATAACCGAGATTTTGTAATTTAATTTTAATATTTATTAGATTTAATAAATATTTTTCGATGAATTAATTATTAGATTAAATAATTAATTGATGAAGTTGTGGTAGATTAATTTAATTATATTTGTTATATTTATTAAATTAATGTGGAGAATTTTTTATTCAAGTATGTAATTATGTGAGCTTATTGTAATAAAAGAAATATTTAAAAAGTCTAATAGTATTTTAATTAATTTAATAATTAATTAGAGATTTAATAATTTGACATTATTAATAAATGAAAAATTTAATTATGTGACTATGTGGATTTATGAGAAATTATTATATGTTATTTAATTAAATTAAATAAGATATTGGATTTATTTTATAAAGGAGTGTGACATTATTTAAACTATAGTATAAAAGTTTTATTAAATTAAATGGTTTTGAAACCTATTATTGCCAGCCAAACAAGGCCCTAAGGGGAGTTGTTAGCAGTTACCCATGATTGATTAACTGACCTCAACGCGTCAGTTTCTTATTATTATATACGTCTTCTTCTTCATTTTTTTCTGAGTCTGGAAAAACAGAAAGAGAGAGAGAGAGTTTGAGAATTTAGAGAGAAAATTGTTAATTCTTGAGGAGATTGTGAGTGTGTGATTGAAGAAGAGTTGAGAAGGAATTCATCTCCTAATAATCTACGCTTCGGGTAATTTCTTCAACCCAGTTTATTTACGTTGTTTAAGTTTTTGTAAAATAATTGGCTTTCAAGTTTCTGTAAAATCTCTGTAAATGGGAAATTGTGTTGTTATATGGTTATATGTAATAATATGATTAGCATAACATGTTTTATTTTATATTATATAGGTTTCCATACCATCAGTTCATAATATTAACGTATGTTATGGCTTTAAAAGTTATAGAGTATAGAATATGGCCATATGGCCCTTATACGTGATTTTAATATGTCAAACATAAATTGCTTTGTAAAATTTCCACTTGTATATAATTATGCATGCTAGAATGAAGAAAACAAAATTTGAATGGATGGATTTGGTGTTATAACGAATCCGTAGTGTTAAAATTTAATGTTTTTGTTCAAAACCTTCAAGAACACCAAGAACAGTGAAATTTGCATGTTTTAATTCTGTAATTATGTGTTTTAATTGGTTAAAATCACTCTATAAATGTTGGGTAATGATTATATACGAATTCTAACATGTGGGTATGTTTAATCTGGTGAATTTAATGACCATGTAATGTTAAATTCGCTTGTTTTTGTGTTCTTCGCGAATTGGAAATTCAGAAACTGGAGTTTCGCGCCGTGGCGCCAACTCCAGGCCTAAGACTCGCGTTGGAGCGCCACCGCACCAGATACCCAAGTCATAATACCACTGGCCAATAAGAAGGCTACCAAAATACAGCCACCAAGAGACCTAGTATAACAAATTGGCCAAGTACATACACTTACTTAAGCGTAATAGTCCGTAAATGAGTTTTTAAAATGTTTAAGTCTAGCAATGTGTTAGTAACTGAATCTAATGATCATAAAAACATGTTAGACATATAATGAGATGTTAAAGTAAATTCTTAACATGTCAATAAAACATTTATGTATGAATTGAATGATTAAATGCATAGTTAGCTTATTGTTCATGATGTGTTAATTGTGATAATGAGTGTAGTAATTTGACTTAGTATAGTCATGATCTCAAGTTAGACAAAAAGAATGAACGTATGATGATTTGTTACCTTATAATTGACTGGTATTGTGAACGTAAATGATATGTAGGATTAAATCAAGGAACGAGTATAATTAACGTGTAATCTACGCACGAGGCAAGTTTCCTAACCCTACTCGTTATCTTTATATGAGCTTATAAGTTGTCTCTTTACATCGAGCAAACTCTCGTTATTATTGATCAAGTCCATTTTGTTATATTAAAATGTATTAATCTTTCAAAGTATGATTCTGTTGTACAATAATTATTCTATTGTATACCTTTTGAGATTGCCATTCAATTTTAAATTATCAGTTACTGTTGAACTTTGTTAGACTAGTGAACCCTTAATGATTCGACTAGTCCATAGTTGATGAGCGTTTTAAATTTTAGAACCCTTGATGAATTATCCAAACCAAACTTCCTTTGGTGCGGACTCTAATGTCAAACTGAGATGAACAACCTTGTATAGGGGATTACTTATGCGTTAGCGTTAAGATATTGTGCACAGTATGGTACCAAGGGCTGATCCCCCTAAGTACGAGAAGAAGAGTCCATAGTCTTATGACTGTTAATGTAAGACCCCAAATTTTATAAAATAAAAGTATTCAAATTTTTCTTATAGTTACTATTTATGAGTTACTATTCACGAGTTACTATTCACGAAGCATGATGATTTTTTTACGTAAGAAGACACTACTCAATAATTGCTACAGTAATTACTGTTCAATATTTTATTTTATTGATTCAATAATTGTTGCGTTGATATTTTATATTATTGTTGTTTCAATAATTGTCACGACACAATATTTCCCATTATCAGATCAATAATTCATATTATTGGAATAATATTATTAGATAACATTATTGGCAATGTCTAGAAAGTTTTGTCTAAGGAGAGGTTTGGTCACCTAATTGCGCGCTAGTAAGGATAAATCCTTATTGGAAAGCCCCCTCTTTCCTAGGAACTGTCTGGTTGTCGATATTGTGATTCTGTAATATTATTTATAAATAATTAATTATTGATTTAAAATGAAGAGAACAAAATTCTTCTCGTGTCCCTTTAGAGACTTAAAATATTTGCTGCTGTACTTTATATGGCATGTAATAATTTGAGTATGAATATTTTTGTATTATATACGTTACAATATTTGTATTAAAACTCACAATTATGTATTGTCGTATTTTGCACGATAATTGTATTAATAAAGTCGTAGTTGTTTCTGTACCATGTATTTGACGACTCAGAATGGGTTGGATGGAATAGACCTATTTTGGGGGCATCACAGTTGGTATCAGAGCTTAGGGATATGATCTCTGGTGGAGATCCAGGATTAGAACTAGGAGGGGAGAGACGAGTAAATCCTTCGCTAGTGTGTGTCCTACCTAAGCTGATTTTTTTTACTTAAGTTGACAAATTGTGATATGTCAATTAACCTTTGTTTTGAAGTCAGATTCTAGAATGATATCCTAAATACGTAAGATGAAAGCAATGGAGAAATCATGATGACATGGAAGATGGAATCTGAAAAAGAAAGGTATTCTCAACTCTTTGAAATACCGAATGCGTAAATTTTGGGGACGAAATTTCATAAGGAGGGAGATTGTAAGACCCGATTTTTATAAAATAAAAGTATTCAAATTTTTCTTATAGTTACTATTCATGAGTTACTATTCACGATTACTTATTCACGAAGCATGATGATTTTTTTTTACGTGAAAGGCACTTTCTCAATAATTGCAACAATAATTACTTTGCTTTAATATTTTATTTTATTGATTCAATATTTGTTTGCGTTGATATTTTATATTATTGTTGTTTCAATAATTGTCACGACACAATATTTCCATTATCGGATCAATAATTCATATTATTGAATAATATTATTAGATAACATTATTGGCAATGTCTAGAAAGTTCTCGCATCAAGGAGAGGTATGGTCACCTAATTGCAAGGCCAAGAAGGAGAAATCATTATTGAAAGCCCCTCTTTCTGGGAACTATATGGTTGTTTATATTGTGATTACGTAATATTATTTGTGAATAATTAATTATTGATTTATATGATAAGGAAAATATTTATTTTATGTGGATATAGATGGAGAAAATTTTTAATGTGACAATTGTTAAAAATTGATATTTTATCTCTTCTCGATAAAATAATTCATTTAATTATATTGTTATATTTTAATAATATAATAATGGTGATATTTTTACAATAAATGTGTGATATATGAATAAATGAGGAGGAAGAATATTTTTGTTACTATAAATGCTAAACACATGTTTTGTGTGTCACAAAAAAATGTTTAACACATGTTAAACATAATGGTGTACACAAATTTTGACTGAAATTTGATTATAGCCTGTAAAATCGCCCGTTTGTGGATTTCGATCAATTTCTGTTTGGAATTTGAAAAAACTTTCTTCTGCAAAGTTGTAGAGAATGAAATTTCCTATGGAAAGGACATGTGGTTCGTGATAAAAGGGCTATTTATTATGAATTATTAAAGTTCTAGAATAATTGATTTTTGAAGTTTTAATTATTTTTTTTAAGAAAAACATTTTTTTCATTATTGGTGGGCCCCACATGTGTGGTAAATGAGCTGAATTCAGCTGGTCTAAGGTGGGCTTGAATTTTTATAATTATATTATTATCATATTAAATTTTCTGCTTTGGTGTTCTAAGCAATTTCCTATAAATAGGGTGCTTAGGTTAGAATTGAAAATCACACCAGAAACTGAAGTTTTCTCTCTACTTCACTTTCTATATTATCGAGTGTATTCTTGTGAATATTTTGATATCTTGAGTGTTGCTATACGGTGCAAGTTCGTTCAAATTATTATTCCAAATGGCATTTATTTTGAGGTAAGGGATTGTAAGGGATTTTAAGGGTTATTATGTTTTTCAGTTTCGTAATTTTTTCGACCTTCAAAAATTCTGGAAAAATTTGAAATATTAATTTGATGAGTTTTATTGATTGTGTCCAAAAATGGTAATATTTGGATGTATAGATTAGGAGTTATGGATTTTATGAGAAAAGACTATTTTAAAAGTAAACCCTTATAACTCCTTGTGGTTAACTCCAAAATTGAAGAAATTTTTATTGGAAGTACATCTATATAATATCAGTATATTCTGAAAAGTGCAGAATTTTTGGACAAAAGTACAATTTATGATAATTGTCTTAATATTCGGCAGTTTTGGCCATATGAAAAATAGTAAATGAATTTTAAAAATTCTGAGAAAAATATATGTTCAATATGGGACTATATTATGCTAAATCCCAGAAAAAAAATATTTTTGGAACTGATTTGGTATTTTTCATGAAAATGGACTAGTTATGAGTAAATGAATTAAATATGTTATGTGAAGTAGAAAAATTGGAAAATAGGATTTTATGGCTTGAGAATCCTATATAAGGTATATGCAGATTTTTGATAAGGGTTTTGGTTATTGGTAATGAAATTTTATGAGTTTGACATTTTTGGATGATTAAATGCTTTTATTAGTAAAGTGTAAACAATTAAAATAAATTATTTATAAATTTAAGAAGTAATTAAAATATTGTTGTAGTATTAATGATATTAGATTATGAGATTATTAAGTGATTTATAACATTTGAATTAAGGTGTTATGAAATCATTGATTTATGAATCTTACTTTTGCAATTAAATGAGGTTGTTGATCATATTATTTTTATTATCATATATAACATTCTTATAACCCTAATGATGATATTTCTCTTTGACTTAAGTGTAAAGATGGGTAGATTATTGGTATGATCGTGACTATGGGTTCTCTTTGGCCAGTAGTGCAAAGTTGAATTGTTGACTGGTATGGTCATGACCATTGAATTTATAATTGAATATCTTTAACTTAAGTGCAAATGTGAATTGATCAACATATATGGTTATAATTATGATTTATATAAATTCTGAAATGATTATGTATTTCTTTGAGATATAAATATCTTTGGCCTGTAGTGCAAAGATGTCTTGTTGTTGAATATCTTTGGCATGTAGTGCAAAGTTGGACTGTTGATGAATATCTTTAGCCCGTGGTGCAAAGATGAACTTATTAGTATGATTATGAACATGAACTGTGATTTGGTATAACCATGATCTTGATATTTTAGGACAGGTGATGAAAATTATCTTTGTCCTGGATGAGAAGAGGAATTTAGAATCACAATTATGATTATGAGTTATTTATATGAGTGTGAACAAGATCTGTTGATTGATGTTACAGGGATAAAACATTGTTGGTAGACTTTTAACATGGAGAAGATAATAGAATTTATGATCTATTTGACTCTTCTAATGGATTGCTCGTTCCGCTGCAACTATGGTTGAAAACTTTTATCGTCTACCATATGTTCTAAATCTCTGATTTATTACTGATGAAGACTATTGATAATTTAATAATCTTTAGTCATTATATTCTTTACTGGGCTAGTTGTGCTCACCCTTTTGTTTCACAATTCCTTTCAAGTAATAAAAGTGTAGCTGGGTTGAGCGGGGATAACAGGGGAATAGTGTGATGGTCCGAGACTGTCCAAGTTCCTCAATACGTTATAAAACGGCATGACATGAAATATATAATTGTATTGAGGACCTAAGATGTATGTATCGTATTTTATATGTCACTTAATAATTGATTTTGGTGAAAGAACAATAGGGTGAGGCGAACCCAACCTAGAAGCGTCAAAAGTGCACCGCATTAAAATGAAGAGAACAAAATTCTTCTCGTGTTCCTTTGGAGACTTAAAATATTTACTGCTGTACTTTATATGGCATGTAATAATTTGAGTATGAATATTTTCGTATTATATACGTTACAATATTTGTATTAAAACTCACAATTATGTATTTTCGTATTTTGCAATATAATTGTATTAATAAAGTCGTAGTTGTTTCTGTACCATGTATTTGACGACTCAGAATGGGTTGGATGGAATGGACCTATTTTGGGGGCGTCACAGTTGGTATCAGAGCTTAGGGATATGATCTCTGGCGGAGATCCAGGATTAGAACTAGGAGGGGAGAGACGAGTAAATCCTTCGCTAGTGTGTGTCCTACCTAAGCTGAAGTTTCTTACTTAAGTTGACAAATTGTGATATGTCAATTAACCTTTGTTTTGAAGCTGTATTCTAGAATGATATCTGAAATACAGGAGATGAGCAATGGAGAAATCATGATAACATGGAAGATGGAATCTGAAATGAAAGCAAGGTATTCTCAACTCTTTGAAATACCAGGTACGTAAATTTTGGGGACGAAATTTCATAAGGAGGGGAGATTGTAAGACCCCGAATTTTATAAAATAAAAGTATTCAAATTTTTCTTATAGTTACTATTCATGAGTTACTATTCACGAGTTACTATTCACGAAGCATGATGATTTTTTTTACGTAAAAAGGCACTACTCAATAATTGCTACAGTAATTACTGTTCAATATTTTATTTTATTGATTCAATAATTGCTTCGTTGATATTTTATATTATTGTTGTTTCAATAATTGTCACGACACAGTATTTCCCATTATCAGATCAATAATTTATATTATTGGAATAATATTATTAGATAACATTATTGGCAATGTCTAGAAAGTTCTGTCTAAGGAGAGGTTTGGTCACCTAATTGCGCACCGATGAGGAGAAATCCTTATTGGAAAGCCCCTCTTCTGAGAACCGTGCAGTTGTCGAATATTGTGATTCTAATAATATTTTTGTGAATAATTAATTATTGATTTATACGATAAGAAAAATATTTATTTTATGTGGATATAGATGGAGAAAATTTTTAATTTGACAATTGTTGAAAATTGATATTTTATCTCTTCTGATAAAATAATTCATTTAATTATATTGTTATATTTTAATAATATAATAATGGTGATATTTTTACAATGAATGTGTGATATATGAATAAATGAGGAGGAAGAGTATTTTTGTTACTATAAATGCTAAACACATGTTTTGTGTGTCACAAAAAATGTTTAACACATGTTAAACATAATGGTGTACACAAATTTTGACTGAAATTTGATTATAGCTTGTAAAATCGCTCGGTTTGTGGATTTCGGTCAATTTTTGTTTGGAATTTGGAAAAACTTTCTTCTGCAAAGTTGTAGAGAATAAAATTTCCTATGAAAAGGACATGTGGTTTGAATTTTTCTGATAAAAGGGCTATTTATTATGAATTATTAAAGTTTTTAAGTTCTAGAATAATTAATTTTTGAAGTTTTAATTATTTTTTTTAAGAAAAACGTTTTTTTCATTATTGGTGGGCCCCACATGTGTGGTAAATGAGCTGAATTCAGCTGGTCTAAGGTGGGCTTGAATTTTTATAATTATATTATTATCATATTAAATTTTCTACTTTGGTGTTCTAAGCAATTTATTATAAATAGGGTGCTTAGGTTAGAATTGAAAATCACACCAGAAACTGAAGTTTTCTCTCTACTTCTCTCTCTATATTATCGAGTGTATTCTTGTGAGTATTTTGATAACTTGAGTGTTGCTATACTTGTCAAGTTCGTTAGATTCGTTATTCCAGTTAAATCTTTGCTTTTTTTGAGGTGCGGATTGTAAAGGGATTTTAAGGGTTATTATGTTTTTCAGTTTCATAATTTTTTCGACCTTCAAAAATTTTGGAAAATTTGAAATGATAATTTGATGAGTTTTATTGATTGTGTCCAAAAATGACAATTTTTGGATGTATAGATTAGGAGTTATGGATTTTATGAGAAAAGACTATTTTAAAAGTAAACCCATATAACTCCTTGTGATTAACTCCAAAATTGAAGAAATTTTTATTGGGAGTATATATAACAATAGTATATTCTGAAAATTTTAGAATCTTTGGACAAAAGTACAATTTATGATAATTGTCTTAATATTCGGCAGTTTTGGCCATATGAAAAATAGTAAATAAATTTTTAAAATTCTGAGAAAAATATATGTTCAATAGGAGACTATATTATGCTAAATCCCAGAAAAGAAATATTTTTGGAACTGATTTGGTATTTTTCATGAAAATGGACTAGTTATGAGTAAATGAATTAAATATGTTATGTGAAGTAGAAAAATTGGAAAATAGGATTTTATGGCTTGAGAATCCTATATAAGGTATATGCAGATTTTTGATGAGGGTTTTGGTTATTGGTGATAAAATTTTATGAGTTTGGCATTTTTGGATGATTAAATGCTTTTATTAGTAAAGTGTAAACAATTAAAATAAATTATTTATAAATTTAAGAAATGATTAAAATATTGTGGTAGTATTAATGATATTAAATTATGAGATTATTAAGTGATTTATAACATTTGGATTAAGGTGTTATGAAATCATTGATTTATGAATCTTACTTTTGCAATTAAATGAGGTTGTTGATTATATTATTTTTATTATCATATATAACATTCTTATAACCCTAATGATGATATTTCTCTTTGACTTAAGTGTAAAGATGGGTAGATTATTGGTATGATCGTGACTATGGGTTCTCTTTGGCCAAGGTCTGAAAGTTGAATTGTTGGTTTGGTATACGTCATGACCATTGAATTTATAATTGAATATCTTTAACTTAAGTGCAAAGGTGAATTGATCAACATATATGGTTATAATTATGATTTATATAAATTCTGAAATGATTATGTATTTCTTTGAGATATAAATATCTTTGGCCTGTAGTGCAAAGATGTCTTGTTGTTGAATATCTTTGGCATGTAGTGCAAAGTTGAACTGTTGATGAATATCTTTAGCCCGTGGTGCAAAGATGAACTTATTAGTATGATTATGAACATGAACTGTGATTTGGTATAACCATGATCTTGATGTTTTAGGACAGGTGATGAAAATTATCTTTGTCCTGGATGAGAAGAGGAATTTAGAATCACAATTATGATTATGAGTTATTTGTATGACTGTGAACAAGATCTGTTGATTGATGTTACAGGGATAAAACATTGTTGGTAGACTTTTAACATGGAGAAGATAATAGACTTTATGGTCTATTTGACTCTTCTAATGGATTGCTCGTTCTGCTGCAACTATGGTTGAAAACTTTTATCATCTACCATATGTTCTAAATCTCTGATTTATTACTGATGAAGACTATTGATAATTTAATAATCTTTAGTCATTATATTCTTTACTGGGCTAGTTGTGCTCACCCTTTTGTTTCACAATTCCTTTCAGGTAATAAAAGTGTAGCTGGGTCGAGCGGGGATAACAGGGGAATAGTGTGATGGTCCGAGACTATCCAAGTTTCTCAATACGTTATAAAACGGCATGACATAAAATATATAATTGTATTGAGAACCTAAGATGTATGTGTCGTATTTTATACGTCACTTAATAATTCATTTTGGTGAACAACAATAGGGTGAGGCGAACCCAACCTAGAAGCGTCAAAAGTGCACTGCATTAAAATGAAGAGAACAGAATTCTTCTCGTGTCCCTTTGGAGACTTGAAATATTTGCTGCTGTACTTTATATGGCATGTAATAATTTGAGTATGAATATTGTCGTATTATATACGTTACAATATTTGTATTAAAACTCACAATTATGTATTGTCGTATTTTGCACGATAATTGTATTAATAAAGTCGTAGTTATTTCTATTCCATGTATTTGGCGACTCAGAATGGGTTGGATGGAATGGACCTATTTTGGGGGCATCACAGTTAAAGGTTTCAAGTATAAACACTTGACAACCTAGGACATAGTTTAAGGTCTTATGACTCTCAGAAGTTATTTTGTCTCTTGCTATTCATTCTTGATTCAAAAGTTGAGTTTCCTATTTCAGAAGTCTTTGATTTATTCGCATGTTATTATTCATTTGTTATATTGTTATACTTGTGGGCAATCGTGCTCACTCTTGCGTAATAATAACATTGCAGTTAAGAACGAAAGATCTGACGAGCCTTCCACTAGTAAAGGCAAGGGCAAGGTTAACTAATGAAGAAGATTTGTTGTTCTTATGTATTTATTTTCAGACTTGATGTTATTAAGACTTGTTATTGTTTATGATTCCGCACAGATGTTTAAGGTTAGAGTGACCTGGGATTGTATTTTAATGCAGTTGATGTAACCCCATAAGGGGAGATTTATTTATTATTTCTATCTATTACATGGTTTGCTTTTATTTATGGGTAGATAGATAGATGATATTTGTATAGTGAACACCAAATCCTGCGGAAATGGAAGTACTAGATTTGGGGGTGTCACAATTATCATGTTGTTGGTCATTACCTTTTGGTTGGGCTGACTCATAATTGCGCTCCACTAACTGAGCCTTATTCACAACATCTGAATATAAAAAAAGTTTGTGAGAAATGAGGTATTGACGTATTTCGGGTTTCAAAACTCTCAGAACATTCGCGTCATTCGCTCCTCATTATCTACCAAATGAGATGAAAACTGGGAAAACTCCGCAAACTTAGCCTCATACTGCGACACGATTATATTATTTTGCTCCAGCTTGATGAACTCTACCTCCTTCATGTGACGAATATTTTTGGAAAAGTATTTTTCATTGAACAGTTCTTGGAACTTCTCCCAAGACATCTTCAGTGCGACAGGCTGAGTACATTTTACAGATTCCCACCAATGATCTGCCTCTTCTCGCAACATGAAGGTGGAAAAGGGAACCTTTTGCTCCTCTGAGCATTCCAAAACATCAAATATCTTGGTGATCTGCTTTATCCACGTCTCTGCCTTGAGTGGTTCTGGCTTTTCCAAAAACTTTTGTGGTCCCGGCTCCTTGAACTGCTTAGCGGTAACCAGCCGTGAGTTGTCAGTGTTTCCACTTGCATTTTGAACATGAGTCGTTCTCGCCTGATGTTGCATGAATTGCATAAAGCCTCTGTTTGATCGATGTTGTTGTTACCTGAGGATTATTGTCTTCCTGTTGTACATTATCCTGGGTATTGATCGTTGGTGACTCAATGGTCTCATGTGCTTCATTGTTGATCTCAACATTTTCAGATGCCATTTTCAAACACTACCAGAAAATAAGGGTTAATTCACATGTCACATATTATCCCTATACTTTGACCGACCAATTAAATACCAAATAAACTTAGGTAGGTCATACTAGCGAAGGAATTCCCCGTCTCTCCCCTCCTAGTTCTTGTCTCACATCTTAGCCAGGAATCATATCCCTAAGCTTTGATACCAACTGTGACGCCCCCAAAATAGGTATACATCACCCATCTTGGGTCGCCAAATACATGGTACTGAATTCAAATACAAACTTAATTATACAACATGAGCTGAGAGTTTTTACACGAATATTATCTTCTAGACTATATCCAAACTCAAATGGAGTCCTCATTACAATTATTGTCACACTATTTTATAGAATAGTGAGGACTACTATAACACCATCTTGTACCATCACTCGCTCCCCGATTAGTTTTGCCACGCTTCTCATTTCCTAAAGAGAACAATGGAAGTAAAAGGGTGAGCTCAACTAGCCCATTAAGAAATATTATGACTAAGATAATGCAGAATAAGTTATCGTTAGCCTTCAACAATGTTAAATTGATAGAATATAATGAGACAACAAGTTTAACTGCAGTGAATAGGCAATCCATTAGAAGAGTCACATGATATCTACTATCTTCTATGATTTAAAAAGTTTCTCATCAACTTTATCGCCGAGACTCGACAATAAATAAACCACATCATCGAATCATCCTTGCACTACGGGCTAAGGATATTCATGTAATCATCAATGGTCATAACTATACCGAATAATCTCTGGTCATAATCATACCAACAACTGTCCATCAATGCACTACAGGTCAATGAGAATTTTTTTTACCACATCATTTGTAACATTACGGGTCATGATTATACTGAATGATCCCTGGTCATAATCATACCAATCAACAGTCCATAAATGCACGTAAGCTAAAGATGACTTTTATTACAATATAAACATGAGGATGATGACAATGATATAAGAATTAAATTAAATAAAAGCAAAGGATAAATTTTTAAAGATTTATAATTTAATTTATCCAGAATTCAATAATGTCCAAATTGTCAACATGATACTGCTTTGTAGAGAAAAATTTAAGAATAATATCCATGTATCAAAAATAATTTGGACAGAAAAGAAATAAATTTTTCGGTGAATAGTACCATGTGAATAGTACCCTATGAATAGTACCCTGTGAATAGTACTTCAAAATAGTACCCCGTGAATATTACCCCGACATGAAAAGTGCCCCGAATACCCGAGTGAACAATATTTGAGTGAATAGTAATCGGGTGAATAGTAACTCCATGAATAATAACTCATGAATAGTACTCGACATGAAAAGTACCTAGAATACCGAAAATATTTTTAGATAATTTATTAACCCATGAATAATAACTCATGAATAGTACCACGACATGAAAAGTGCCCCCAATACTAAAGTGAATAATATATTAGTGAATAGTAATTGGGTGAATAGTAACTTTGTGAATAGTACTCGAAAATATTGATATTTAATAAGAAAGTTCGGATCAATATTCCAATGAAACGATCTTTGGATGAAGCATAAAACTCAAGAAAATTTCACTAATTTCAAGGATTATAGAAGCAATACTTACCATAGTAAGTTTAGATTTAAGAATATGAAAAGAAATAACATACTGAAATCAGTAAATGGATTTTCACTTGTCATACATGCGTAATTAAGCGTGACAAAGTTATTCCGACATATTAAAGGATGAATACGAAAAATAGTATTCCTTATGAATACGAAAGAAATAATACCCCTTACCTTAGTAGAAGACTGGATACTGTAATAGTGAAGTAGCAGAATACTCTTCTTCTTGGTCTCTATAGTTTCTCTCTCTATAGCTTCTCTTGTGAATCTCAGTGAATTGGTGAGAATGAAAGAAGAATTAAGCTTCTATTTATAGGAGAAATGACTAAATAGTAACTAATTCACGAACGGTCCAAATCGATTTACTATTAAAACGGACGGTCCATATTGATTACTATTAAAACCACAACCAACGGTCCAGATTGATTTACTTTTAAAACCACCATCGACGGTCCAAATTGATTTACTTTTAAAATCACCACCGACGGTCCAGATTGATTTACTTTTAAAAACACCACTGACGGTCCAGATTGATTTACTTTTAAAACCACCCCCGACGGTCCAGATTTATTTACTATTAAAACCACCATTGATGGTCCAGATTGATTTAACTTATTACATTTTAGTACCCTTAATATTTTCCAAGTTTGCATTATTCCCCTCTAACTTTTGTAATTCACTTATCTTCTATAAACACATTCTTAATACTTCAATAATTATTCATCATTAATATTATAACTCACAATATTTAACAACCAGATCATTCCCAAGAAAGAGGAAGCTTTCCGATAAGGATTTCTCCCTATTGGCGCGCAATTAGGTGACCAAACCTCTTCTCGACAGAACTTTCTAGACATCGTCAATATTGCAAATAATAATATGAATAACTTTGTTGTCTCAATTATTGATTTAATAATATAAAATATTATGCAGATGATAATCGTGACAATAATTGAATCAAATAACGTGAGATACTATGCAACAATTCTCAGTGTAATAATTGAGTAAACCGAGTGGCTTCTTTACGTAAGCATCAATAATCAATATCTTGTGCTACTTATGAAACCCACAGATTCATGTACTTTTACCACCGGGTAGTTCAACAGTTTAACAGTAAAACTTTCGCCGTTATTTTTATAAAAAGATATTTCTGTAATTTTCTAACTACGACAATACTTTCGTTGTGGGGTCCACCAATGATTGTGTCATCGAACGAATATTCTCTGACAAAAAGAATATTCCCCGACACAACAAATACTTTATATCAACTTGCTTACTTTGCAAAAAATTTCATATATCACCCTTAACTTTAACCTTTTATTAATTAAACCATTTATTAAATAGAATAATAATTATATGAAAATTAAATACTTTTATTTCATAAAATTCAGGATCTTACACTTGAGGTATAACCTTGGAGCGTAGAATATGATCCTTCTTATCTAATATTTTAACAGGTACCTCTTCATACATTAAATCTTCCGCTATCTCGTTCGGTTCTAATTCAATAATGTGGTTCGGGTCTTTCACATATTTACGTAACATAGATATGTGAAAAACGTTATGAACACGAGACATACTTGGCGGTAAGGCGAGTCTATAGGCCACAGTTCCTGCTCGATTGAGGATTTCAAATGGGCCAATGATCGAGAATTGGGCTTTCCTCTCTTTCCAAATCTTGTAACTCCCTTCCATGGAGCAACACGTAACAACATATGCTCTCCAACATTGAATTCTACGTCCTTTCGATGAAGATCAGCATAACTCTTTTGTCGATCTTGTGAGGTCTTTATACATTGCCTGATCATTTGAATCTTTTTCGTTGTCATGCGTACTAATTTTGGTCCCAACAACGTTGCTTCACCCACCCCATCCCAGCATACTGGAGAACAACACTTGCGTCCATACAATGCCTCGAATGGAGCCATGCCAATACTTGCTTGATAACTGTTGTTGTAGGAAAATTCCACCAATGGCAAGAACTTGTCCCAACTTCCTTTGAAGTCAAGGACACAGAGTCTTAATATATCTTCAAGAGTTTGAATAGTCCTCTCCGACTGCCCGTCCGTTTAAGGGTGATATGTCGAACTAAATCGTAAATCCGTGCCCATAGCTTTTTGCAAACTAACCCACAATCGTGAAGTGAATCTTGGGTCTCAATCAGAAACTATGGATACTGGCATACCATGCAGTCTTACAATCTCATTTATGTATATACGAGCAAGACGTTCAAGTGAATAAGTTTCTCGTATAGGTAAGAAATGAGCAGACTTGGTCAATCTATCAACAATGACCCAAATCGCATCTATGCCTTGAGAAACCTTGGGAAGACCAGTAACGAAGTCCATGGTAATGTGCTCCCACTTCCATTTTGGAATTTCAAGTGGTTACAATGGACCTTTTGGCACTTGATGCTCCGCCTTGACACGTTGACAAGTTAAACACCTTGAGATAAACTCCGAAATCTCTCTTTTCATATTTCTCCACCAAAATGTATGTCGAAGATCACGATACATTTTGGTACTCCCAGGATGGATTGCAAATGGTGTGTTGTGCGCTTCCATTATGATCTTATACTTTAAATTAAGGTCGTTAGGAACACAAAGTCTGGAGTTGACTCGAAGTATTCCTCCTTCATCGATTCTTGCTTCCGGAATAAAACCTTCTTGCACTTTCTTCTTCATACGCATCAGCTCCAGGTCTGTAGCTTGAGTAGCTTTAATTTTATCGATTAACGTCGATTCATCATCACATGGTTCCCTAGAGTCTTTAACTCTATTTCTATCATTTATAAGTTATATGAAATGGGTCTTTGTGTTAACAACGTTACAATCGTAATCGCATACGATCTTCTACTCAACACGTCAGCTACCACATTCGCTTTTCTAAGATGGTATTGAATGATATTATTATAATCTTCAACAGCTCGAGCCAACGTCTTTGGCGCATGTTACGTTCATTTTGGGTGAATAAATATTTGAGGGTTTTAGAAATGGGTTTTGTACTGGGTTCAATACAAAATTCGATTTCACGCTCTGGGGTAGGCCAGGAAGTTCTTCAGGGAAAACGTCACAAAATTTATTAACGATAAAAATATCATTCAAAACTGTGACTCTCATTGAAGACTTGGATAGCATGTCACATTGATACCTATCAACTTGCCACCGTTATTCACGGCGTCTCCTACGGAGAGTCTGGGTTCGGTGCATTCCAAGACTTGGAAGTCACCAGCGAAAGGCTCAGGGCTCTTTACTTATGGCTTGATATGACACTGATTAACTTTAGTGGTTTGGTTTCGCATAACATGTTGGTTAGGAAGGCTAAAAACGTTACGAAAAACAATCAATTTTAGCATAATGAATAGTTAACCAGTCGATTCCTAAAATCACATCGAAGGCAAGTATTTTCAAAGAGATAAGATCAACAGGTAATGTGAGGGTATCAATTTGAATCAAACAAGATTTATAAATAGTGTATGTAACGAAGGTTTCTCCCAACGAAGTTTCAACCGATAAGTCAAAGTCTAACTTCTCTGGGGTCAAATTTAAACGTTGAGCGCAAGTAGGAGAAATAAAAAAGTGGGTAGAATCGGTATCGAATAAGGTATAGACTTCGTAAGCGTTTATGATTAACTTACCCGTGATAACTTCATTTAGGTTCCTCAACAAACGCTCTCACTTAAACTATCGGCTTTAACTTGTCTGGGACTGCCTTTGGTGTCATCATTACCGCTGGAATTGACTTTGCTGCATCCCTTTGCTCCACGACCACGTGCCGTTCTTCACCCTGCTCTTCTAACTCACGAATACGATCTTGCAGTTCTATATTTCGATCATAAAATTCTCCTCAATCCATTACTTAAAACTCTATATGAGTTCATCTCTTGATTTTCAGATGTCTTTCCTAAATACTGTCACAAAATAAGGGTTAATTGACATGCCACATATTATCCCTATTCTCTGACCGACCAATTAAATAACAAATAAACTTAGGTAGGTCATACTAGCGAAGGAATTACCCGTCTCTCCCCTCCTAGTTCTAGTCTCACATCTTAGCCATGTATCATATCCCTAAGCTTTGATACCAACTGTGACCCGCATCCAAAATAGGTATACATCACCCATCTTGAGTCGCCAAATACATGGTACAAAAATCAAATACAAACTTCTTTAATACAACTGTCGTGTAAAAATAAGACAAAACATAGCTGAGTTTTTACATGAATATTGTCTTCTAGACAATATCCAAACTCAAATGGAGTCCTCATTATATTTATTGTCACACTATTTCAAAGAATAGTGAGGACTACTATAACACCATCTCGGACCATCACTCCGTTCCCTGACTAGTCCCAGCTACGTTCTCATTTCTTGAAAAGAACAATGAAAGCAAAAGGGTGAGCTCAACTAGCCCAGTAAGAAATATTATGACTAAGATAATGCATAATAAATTATCATTAGCCTTCAACAGTGTTAAACTGATAAAATACAATAAACATCAAGTTTAACTGCATCGGAAATAGCAATCCATTAGAAGAGTCAAGTAGAGCATGATATCTACTATCTTCTATGATTTAAAATTTTTTTCATCAACTTTATCGCTGAGACTCAACTTAATAAATAAACCACATCATCGAATCATCCCTACACTACGGGCCAAGGATATTAATGTAATCATCAATGGTCCTGATTATACCAAATAATCCCTGGTCATAATCATACCAACAACTGTCCATCAATGCACTACAGGCCAATGAGGACTTTTACCACATCATTTGTAACATTACGGGTCATGATTATACCGAATGATCCCTGGTCATAATCATACCAATAAATAGTCCATCTATGCACGTAAGCCCAAAATGACTTTTATCACAATATAAGAATGAGGATGATGACAATGATATAAGAATTCAATTAAAAGAAAGCAAAGGATAAATTTTTAAAGATTTATAATTTAATTTATTCAGAATTCAATAATGATCAAATTGTCAACATGATACTGCTTTGTGGAGTAAAATTCAATAATGATATTGTATCAAAAATAATTTGGACCGAAAAGAAATTAATTTTTGTTATAAATAGTACTCAGGGTGAATAGTATCCCGTAAATAGTACTTTGGTAATAGTACTCCGTGAATAGTACTTCATGAATAGTACTTTGTTAATAGTCCCCGTGAATAATACTTTATGAATAGTACCGTATAAATGAATAGTACTCATGGACAGTACTCCGGCATGAAAGGCTTAAAATTTCATTAGAATGTACAGAAAATATCCTTGTAAAACGATACTAGATGAAGCGCAAATTTCAAGGATATTCTACTAATTTCACGGAGTATAGAAGCAATACTTTAACAAAATGAGGGTATAATCAGGAATACGAGATGAAATAATATTACTCATATACTACAGAGTATGGAAGAAAATATTATTCCTTATGAATACTGAACAAAATAATATCCCTTACCTCAAAAGAAGACTGGATACTGGAATAGTGAGGTAACAGACTTCTCTTCTTCTTTCTCTCTATAGCTTCTCTTTCTATAATTGCTCTTGTGAGTCTTAGTGAATTGGTGAGAATGAAAGAAGAATGAGTTTCTATTTATAGGAAAATATAGTTTCGATAATTGCACGTTTTGGGGTTCGAAATATTACAGTATAATACCTTCATCTTTTCCTTCATTTTTAATTTAGTCCTGCAAGTATTATCAAACTTGCACCACCTCCCCTAATAGTACATCATGTGAATCAATAGTACATTTATGTGAATCAATAGTTCTATACATGTGAAAAAAATAGTTACAATATAATACCTTCATCTATACCTCTATTTTTAATTTAGTCATGCAAGTATTATCAATCTTGCACCACCTCCACTAATAGTACATGCATGCGAATCAATAGTACACACATGTGAATAAATAGTTATAAGCATGTGAATTAATAGCAATTAATTGCTCATTTATCTGATTAATTACCCGATTGGTCACTTTAACCACCAGAAAACAATTATTATCGAAATAAATATCGATTTCCATTAACACTAATAATCCCAACACAATGGAAATATCCATTTCATCTTTAATCAACACGAACTTATTCATCATTAATATTATAACTCACAATATTTAACAACCGATCATTCCTGTGAAAGAGGGGCTTTTCGATAAGATTTCTCCTATTGGCGTATGCCGCAATTAGGTGACCAAACCTCTCATCGATGTAACTTTCTGTACATCGTCAATATTGCAAATAATAATATGAATAACTTTGTCGTCTCAATTATTGATTTAATAATATAAAATATTGA
This sequence comes from Panax quinquefolius, assembly GCA_020205615.1. Taxonomy (NCBI): domain Eukaryota; kingdom Viridiplantae; phylum Streptophyta; class Magnoliopsida; order Apiales; family Araliaceae; genus Panax; species Panax quinquefolius. Next base: position 15,811,296 of record CM035153.1, read on the forward strand.
TACTGTGACAATAATTGAATCAATAATATGAGAGATATTATGCAGTAATTACCGTGGCAATAATTGATTATAACTGAGTGAGTTCTCACGTAAGTATCAATAATCAATACCGCAGCTACTACGCAACCACCATGCCAGACATCGTACTTTTACTAACGGGTAGTTCAATAGTTTAACGGTAAAACTTTCGTCGTTATTCTTATAAAAAGATATTTCTGTCGTTTTTTAACTATGACAATACTTTTTGTGGGGGGTCCACCAATGATTGTGGCGTCGTACGAATATTTCCTGTTAAAACGAATATTCCCTGACCAATCGAATATTTTATAACAACTTGCTTACTTTGTAAAATTTGTAAATATTACACACAACTATAACATTATATCAAATCCACACCATAATATTCAAAAATATATTTCGAGAAAAAAATTAATCTTTATTCATAAAAGTTGGGGTCTTATAAAAGAGGACTTTCACCACATCATTTGTCTGTAACATTATAGATCATGATTATACCAATACACAATTCCTGGTCATAATCATACCAATCAACAGTCCATCTATGCACTACGGGCCAAAGATGACTTTCACCACAATATAAGCATGAGGATGATGACAATGATATAAGGAATCAATCAAGTGAGATCAAGGATAAATATTAGATATTTATAATTCAATTTATCCAGAGTTCAAGAATATCCAAATTGTCAACATGATAATTAATTATGGAGTAAAATTCAAGAATGATATTCAAGTATCAAAAATAATTTGGACAGAAAAGAAATCAATTTTGTAGTGAATAGTACTCCGAGAATTGTACCTCGAGTGAATAGTACCTGAATTAATAGTATTCCGTGAATAGTACCCCGAGTGAATAGCACCCGAGTGAATAGTACCCCGTCATGCAAAGTACTTCGAATGAATAGTACCTCGTCATGCAAAGTACTCGAATGAATAGTACTCTGGTATGAATAATACCCAGAAATGGAGAATACGAAAGAAAACGACATTCCTTGACGAGTACAAAAGAAATGGTATCTCATACGAGTATAAAAGAATATACGAAACTGCAAATAGATTTTCACCCACCATGCGATAATCCGCGTAGACAAATCATTTTCACAATTTAATAAAGAATGAATACGAAAGGTTATTCACCATGCATGCGGTAATCCACGTAGACATGTTATACCCACAGATTTATAAAGAATGAATACGAAGGGTCATTCACCATGCATGCGGTAATCCGCGTAGACAGGTTATATCCGCAGATTTATAAAGAATGAATACGAAGGGTCTTCCACCATACATGCGGTAATCCACGTAGACAGGTTACTCCCTCAGATTAATAAAGAATGAATACGAAGAGTTATTCATCAGGGCATGCGGTGTCTGCAAGAGGCGAGTTACTCTCGCAGATTAATAAAGAATAGAATGACAACCCTTATGAGTATGAAGAAAATAACATCCTTTACGAATATGAAAGAAATAATACCCCTTACGAATACAAAAAGTAATATCCCTTACGAATACGAAAAATAATATCCCTTACGAATACGAAAAACAATATTCCTTACAAATACGAAAAACAATATCCCTTACGAATATGAAAAACAATATCCCTTACGAATACGAAAAACAATACCCCTCACGAATGCGAAAAATAATATCCCTTACCATACGAAAAATAACATCTCTTTCCATACAAAAAATAACATCCCTTACCATACGAAAAATAACATCCCTTACCATACGAAAAATAACATCCCTATTGGATACTGTAATAGTGTAGTAGCAGAATACTATTCTTCTTTCTCTCTTATTATCTTTATAGTTTCTCTCTATAGTTTTAGTGAATTCCTAAAAAATAATGAAGGAATGAACTTCTATTTATAGGAGAATGGACTAAATAGTAACTAATTCATGGACGGTCCATATTGATTTACTATTAAAACCTCAACCGACAGTCCATATTGATTTACTATTAAAATCACAACCGATGGTCCATATTGATTTACTGTTAAAACCACAGCCGACGGCCCAAAAAATTAGTGCATCTCCCCATGGAATAATAAGTCAAACTTACAACAAATGCCTCATGACAAACCCCTATATTTATATCAAAAATTGAATAAATATTTACCATAAATCACTTATCTTCAATAAACACATTTTTAACCTTTTAACAATTATTTATCATTAATATTATAACTCACAATATTGATAACCAGATCATTCACAGGAAAGAGGGGGCTTTCCGATAAGGATTTCTCCTTATTGGCGTGCAATTAAATAACCAAACCCCTTTTCTCGATGTAACTTTCTGTACATTGTCAATCATGCGAATAATAATATGAATAAGCGTATCGTCTCAATTATTGATTTAATAATATAAAATATTATGCGAGATAATCTGCGAATGATAATTGAATCAATAATATGAGATACTTATCACGGCTACTCATGTAGCAATTATTGAATGAAACTGAGTGACTTCTTACGTAAGCATCAATAGTCAGAGATACTGTGCAATACCGTGTCCTACTATGCAACAACGCATATTAATGTTCTTTTATCATCAGTATTTCAACAGTTTAACGGCAAAAGTTTTGCCGTTATTTTTATAAAAAAGTTATTTCTGTCAGTTTCTATATCCGACAGTTATTCTATTGTGGGGTCTACCAATGATTGCGTTTTCGTATGAATATTCTCCGACAAAAAGAATATTTTCCAACCAAAAGAATATTCTCCGACACAACGAATATTTTATGACAACTTGCTTACTTTGTAAAATTTGCACATATCACCCTTAACTCTAACCTTTTATCAATTTAACCATTTACTGAATAGAATAATAATTATAAGAAAAATGGAATACTTTTATTTTATAAAATTCGGGTTAAAGACAAGTCATTTTGGAAGCAACAACTATATTTTGCAAGGACAATGACGTTTGTATGAAACTTCAATGTTCATAGTGCTGAATAAAACAACTTGAGGTGGTTCTAACAGACAAAAATTCAAAGTCAAACAATTGAGAATTGACAAATTTCCAAGACAGGATAGAGCAACGGTAACTTTTCAACTGGAATATTTCCATGGAACTCTATAAAGGATTACATCCTCAATCATTACAACCAACGATTCATTAATTTTGGAGCTCTAAGTCCTTGAAAAACTTCACTCTACGATTTCTGAAGAAATTTAACTACTGCTAAGTCATTAGAATAGAAATTGAAAACAACTTACCGGCCAACACTCAAAACAACATATTTCTTAATGATTTGATCTTAGTGATCTGTTCTAATTTCAAGTTTTTGTGACTTGGAGGATTTTTTGTGAATCATTGTTGTAACAGTTTTGTGTGAACTTGTTGTGTCTCTAACTTTTAGAAATATTTTGATAATAACAATAAAATTAGTAATTAGGCTAGAATCCTCTTTATAAGATTTATATGATATAAATAATTTTAATTATCTTATTTAATTTGACCAAAATCCTAAATTGAATTAATATTATATTGACCTTAATAAATTAATATCAAGTGTTAAAAAGAATAATTCACAAGGCAACATTTCCTAAGGCAATGAGATTGCCTATTCCTAAAATGATTGTTCCTCAACGAATCTTCCAAAATAATATATATATATATATATTAAAGTTATTTTTCAAACCAAAAATTGCCAAAAGGCCTTGGCCTTTATCTGAATTGGGAACTTGGAAAATAACGAATTGAAACATTAGTAATATATTTGTGGGTCCATGAGCTTAATAATTGAAATAAGTATGCAAGACTTATTGATTTAGCTTTTGACCGTTGGTTGCATGTATTGTTGAAGCCTTTGTGGGAACTAGAAAAATAAGAAAGGCTTTTGGCCTTTGTCTTAAATCAAAGGGTTCTTTATATTACTATACAACAATTAGAAAATAATTACAAGATTAGTTAATTTATAAAATAATTACAAAAAGAGTCTTGATAAAATAACCAAACATATTAAACACTAAATCTCTCATCCGCCATTCTCTCACCGCCTCCTCTCTCTTCCCTTTCATTCTCCTCTTTTGTCGCCTTCTCTCTCCTCCCTTTCATCCTCCTCTATGTCGCCTTCTCTCTCCTCTCTACTCATGGTTATATATGTGCTTAGTGTCACTTCATACAAGCATTTGTTGTATTATTCATCATCTAACATGTGCATTTATATTTTCAACAGAAGATGCTCAACCTCACCAATATGTTAATACTGCAGCCTCCAACAAAATGGAAGAACCTTAGTAGTCACTAAAGAAATTGAGGTGCAGGGCATCAGAAATCTTCTTCCTGATGAAGATGATCTTTTCTCTGAAATAATTGATAAGTTGAGACTTAGTACTCATTCCGACGGCAGCGACGGTGCAGAAGATTTTGATCTTTTTCGCAGCGGAGGAGGCATGGAATTAGAATTGGATAATTGCTTAAACTCGTGCCAAGAGAATTCCAATTATACAAATGGAAGTTTTAATGGTGGAAGAAATTCAAATGGCTAAATTTCCGGCAAACACTAGAACCCTTCGTTATGATTGCTCTCGACGACTTTTCGTTCGACCGAGACTGAATTTTTTTTATGACTATTTGGTTATCCACAAAAACTAAAATGATTACCTTTGTATGAAGGTTTGGCTACCAATTGCACCTTTTTATTGATGTAAGGTAATCGAGTTGTGTTGCATGATATTGAATAATATTTTACATTTTTTTCTTCCTACATTAAGTAAGAGGAAAACCACAAGACTACTCTATTACATGTAACACTTAGTAATTGTTCTAAATTTTTTTATGACTATTTGGTTACCCATAAAAACTAAAATGGTTACCTTTTTATGAAAGTTTGGCTACCAACTGTAACTTTTTATTGATGTAAGGTAACCGAGATTGTGTTACACAATATTGAATAATATTTTACATTTTTTTCTTCTTACATTAAATAAGAGGAAAACCACACGACTACTCTCTGATTTCATTATGTAACAAGTAACTGTTCAGAATTTTTTAATGACTATTTGGTTACCCACATAAATTAAAATGGTTACCCACATAAATTAAAATGGTTACCTTTGTATGAAGGTTTTGTTACCAACTGCACCATATACAGAATGCATGACTACTCGGGTTTGGCATGCAATTCAAATTATCACAGCGGAGAGAAACAACCCGGAACATTTACATAATTACAAAACTGATTTGCCACATCAGCAACCCATTAAAACACCCAACTAAATTAAAGGGATACCAAATGTACTAATTTTGTAAATAAAATATTAAAAATATATTAATTCTGTAAATAATTTCTGAATGTACTTTTGTTGTATTTTTTTTTTAAATGTACTAGAAAGTGTAATTAACCCTAATCCAAATGTGCTAAGCTATATTAGCATTTAATGAGTAATGTTAGACAAAAAGTGAGATGGGTTAAAATAGGAGTAGTTGTCGGTTGGGTATTCTTTTATCTGTGATCTGCGTGAGTCTTTGTCCAATCCATCCAACCCATCTATTTTAATTCAAAGTAATCCAAGCCCTTTGTGACGCCCCCAAAATAAGTATACATCACCCATCTTGAGTCTCCAAATACATGGTACAAAATTTAAATACAACTTAATTATACAACTGTCGTGTAAAATACGACAAAACATAATCTGAGGGTTTTAAAATGAATATTGTTATCTAGACAATATCCACACTCAATGGAGTCCTCATTACATTTATTATCACACTATTTAACAGAATAGTGAGGACTACTAATGCTATCATCCTGGTATCACTCCGCGCTCCCCGACTAGTCCCAAATTTATATTCTCATTTTCTGAAGAGAACAATGAAAGCAAAGGGTGACCTCAACTAGTCCAGTAAGAAATATTATGACTAAGATAATGCAGAATAATTTATCGTTAGCCTTCAACAGTGTTAAACTGATAAAATATAACAAACATCAAGTTTAAGCTGCAATCGGAACAAAGCGATCCATTAGAAGAGTCAAGTAGAGCATGATATCTACTATCTTACATGATTTAAAAAGTTTTTCATCACTTTTATCATTTGAGACTCAACTTAATAAATAATCCACATTATCGAATCACCCTTACACTACTACCGAAAGATATTCATTAGTATCGCGACCACGAATTATCCATACACTATGGGCCAAGGATATTTGTGTATTCATCAATAATCATGATCATGCCAACAACCGTCTATCAATGCATTACGGTAGATGAGGACTTTTAACACATCTCTTGTAACATTACGATTATGATTATAACGAATAATCCTCAGTCATAATTATACCAAGTCCATCTACGCGCTTCTGACCACGTGTATTTGACTTTCATCATAATATAAACATGAGGATGATGAAAATGATATAAGAATTCAATTAAATGAAAAAAAGATAAATTTTGAAGATTTATAATTTAATATATCCAAAAATCAATAACGTCCAAATTGTCAACATGATACTGCTTTGTGGAGTAAAATTCAAGAATAATATTGTACCAAAAATAATTTGGATCAAAACGAAATCAATTTTTGTAATGAATAGTGCCTCGGGTGAATAGTATCCGAGTGAATAGTAATTCAGGAATAGTACCCCGTGAATAGTACTCCGGCAAGAAAAGGTTAAAACTTGTCAAGAATGTTCAAAATAATATTTTCATGAAAAAATACTGGATGAAACGCAAATTTTAAGGATATTCTACTAATTTCATGTAGTATAGAAGCCAAAACTTTAACCAAATGAGTATAGAATTCAAAATTTGAAATAAAATAATATTACATATACATACTACAGTATGAAAGAAAATATTATTTCGCGAATATTGAACAAAAATAACATCCCTTACCTTGAAAAGAAGGAAGAGTATTCCAACCGGTATAGTGGAAATATTCTTGAAGAAAACTTTCACCGCTTTTCTACACTCAAAGCTTTCTAAAACTTCGAAAAGAAATACGCTTAATATTATAGAAGAAGAATTCTCGATTACGGTGTGATTTTCAATTCTAACTAAGCATCCTATTTATAGGAGAATTGAAGGATACTATTTAGAAAAGTTTTTCACAATTTGCATGATAATATTTTCTTTAACGCATCACAAAGTAGAGAAAAATTTTTAGGACGTCTGCTTTTTTTCAAATTATAATTATAATATTCAATAAATTATAATATACTCTATTTTTCATAAAAAAAATAAAACCTATTATATATATACATATATATATATATAACACATGTTACAATTTCCCACCCGTGACCATTTTTACCAGATTTCTCCCCCTCCCCAAAAATCAACAACACGTGGGCCCCACAGTGGTCCCCACCTAATATATATATATATATATATATATATATATATATATATATATATATATACACCGAATAACTTTCTACCGATTATTTTAAAAAATGGGTAAATGGGGGTCCATATAATAAACAAATTTTACAATAAATACTTCATAAAAATCACCTCAATATTTTTAACAACATTTATCATCATTATTATAATTCACAATATTTAACAACCAGGTCGTTTCCAAGAAAGAGGGGGCATTCCGATAAGAATTTCTCCCTATTGGTGTACAATTAGATTATCTAACCTCTCCTTGACAGAACTTCTAGACATCGTCAATATTGCAAATAATAATATTAATAACTTTGTCGTCTCAATTATTGATTTAATAATATAAAATATTATGCAGATGATACTGTGACAATAATTGAATCAATAATATGAGAGATATGATGCGTGATTTCATGTAGCAATAATTGAGTATAACTGAGTGACTTCTCATGTAAGCATCAATAATCAATACCGTGTGCTACTATGCAACCACGCGTATTACTATACTTTTAACACCGGTTATTTCAACAGTTAACGGTAAAACTTCCGCCGTTATTTTGATAAAAAGATATTTCTGTCGTTTTCTTATTCCGACAATAATTACATTACGGGGTCCACCAATGATTGTGCCATCGTATGAATATTCCCTGTTAAAACGAATATTTTCCGACCAATCGAATATTAAATAACAACTTGCTTACTTTGCAAAATTTATAAATATTACCCACAACTATAACATTATAACAAATTCAAACCTTAATATTCAAAAATGATATTTATAGAAAATTTCATCTTTATTCATAAAAGTTGGGGTCTTACACCCTTGATTTCAAACTAAAATTTCAAAATTATCCCTCGCCAAAATTTCCTATAAACAGGGAAGCTTTTCTTCACTTTCAACTTACAAATTTCTAAATCAAGAAAAGTTTACACTCTTCTTGCCTATATCATTTCTCTCTAAAAAGCTTACTCTTTTCTAAATTAAAGTTCTGATTATTTGAATAAGAGAAAATTGATCAAATTATTTTGAGATAAGTTCTTGAATTGATTTATTGTTATTATCTCATACTTGTGCATAAACATAGATATACAAATAGAAATTGTTTTACACACACACACACACACACATATATATATATATATATATATATATATATATATTTCATCTATTTATATCAATAAAAGTTAGTTTTAAATCACCGATATTTGGAGGTAGCTTGTGGACTCTACTACGTTTTTTTGTTTATGACTTAATGATAATTTTCTCGAGAGACTCTTCAATAGATGATTGGAAAATAATCCTTATCTTAAAGTTGCATGTGCCCTTATCTTCTCGAGCTCCCCATAAGCTAGTGCATATCCTCCGGGAAGATCGCGATCGTCGAGCCTACTCTCACGATCGTTGAGGTTGCTTCAGGATCTACTTTCACGATCGTTGTTTGTCTTGGTCCTTGAGATGAACTTGACTAAGCATTCCTTACGGGTTAAGGTAGCTCAGAAGGGCCAATCTCTTAGAGTGAACTAAGGATCAGGTTTGTCCCTGAGGCGCTTTCGAGATGAAAATCTTTAGAAGTGATTAGCACTGATATCTCATTTGACCTTTTCTGCTGGGGAGTTCATCTACCAACTTTAGAAATTTGCATTGGTCAGTCGCGGTGTCCTCCTGCTCTTACACTACGATTAGATGTTTGATCGTAGGCGCTCCATGATTTGAGTTGGGTGGTTAACAAGGTTATCAGTAGTATATTTTGAGACGTTCCTACTGACTATAGATCTTTATTTGGTTCATCGACCTCAAAGTTTTGGGACTTTGTAACTAGTATATATTAGCTTCATAGTGCACTTCGATATTTTTAGTCTTTGATGTCCTTTACCATATCATTTTCCCCCATAGTTGATACCATCTTCTCAGAGAGATGTGAGTCATTCTTCTTCATGTGCATCACAGGACAGCCTTGCATATATCCTTCCGAATCAAGTCATTTCAATCATTTAAACCTCCTTGGATCATAGAATTAGATATCTTCAGATCGATCCTCTACGTAACTCTGAACATAGTCTTCTTTGACGGTTTGTACTTGTGAAGTTCTCTCTTATAATGAGTTTCTCGAGTGTTTTTCTCAAATGATATGCTTTGGATGATTAAGCATACGAGGCCATTTTCATATTAGCATGACTAGTGTGCTTTCATATGGAGATCGAAACCATGTGAGCTTCATTCATGTTAGCTCAAAGCAAGTCTACAAGAATAGACTTTGACATGTAAAGATTTAGTCAGAAATTCTTCTGAAATGTCTCAAGCCTTCTCCTGGTTGAATCTTTTTGACTGAAGTCTTCTGCTTCAACATTCTATAGTGTGTTCAGATAGACTAAGCACCTGAGGGTTAGATAGATTTCTATTTTTGGTACCCATGGTTAAATGGGTCCCGCCAAAGTTAGCTTTCAAAATCCCCGTTCTTATATATTTGAAATTTCATCATATTGATCACCAAAAATCATATTCATGCATGTATCCAATTTAGATATAACATTTTAAGATGCATGATGATGAGTGTGTATAAGATCAATCAATTTAACAAAGCACTCTTTTTCTTTGATGGTTTTATCATTTGCTTAGTTATGTTCACAGAGTTTAAATGTTCACAGAGTGAGAATCAAATTTGTCACTCATTTGTATCTATTTGATTCATGGAGGTGATCGGTTTCTATGAATCTTCAAGATACTCTTGTAGATCCGATTATACTCTATGTGTTATCAAAACTTAGAACATAGGTTTGTACATACATACTAACCCATCAACAAATATTACTCCACTTAAGAATAATTAAACCTTGGTATACTTATGACCTATTTCAAACTTCTTTTAAGATGTTATCTTTAACTCTAAAACTTGGATGGAGAGAAAGTTTGTTAGCATTTGAGTTTCTAACTTCAATGTACTTTCTCTCTTCTCCTTTTAGGTGGAGTATGGTCTCTTGATAGAATATTGTTATAGTGCGTAAGGTGATGCAAATATGATGTACACATTTATACTAATGAGGAACCGTACCTTTACATTTACGGGGTTTCTTGCTTATTTATCTTGATATACTTTGAGGTTAGGCATTGATGTGCATACTTTTTCCTTCACTTCCGACAACTTGTTTCTCCAAATTGTCCTTTGATCAATCGATCATTGTAAGACCCCAAATTTTATGAATAAAGATTTAATTTTCTCAAAATATTTTTTAATATTATGGTGTGGATTTAAGATAATGTTATAGTTGTGGGTAATATTTATAAATTTTTCAAAAGTAAGCAAGTTGTTATATAATATTTGATTGGTTGGAGAATATTATTCGTTTTAATAGGAAATATTCGTATTTACCACAATCATTAATTGGTGGACCCCACAACGGAATTATTGTGAATGAAAAAAAGCAGTAAATATCTTTTTTAAAAATAACGGCGGAAGTTTTATCATTAACTGAACTACCCTAAGTAGTAAAAAATGCGATGTCTGGCGTGGTTGCATAGTAGCACAATCGTATTGATTATTGATGCTTACGTGAGAGAAGTCACTTAGTTTTGTTCAATTATTGCTATAGTAATTGTTTGCGTATAGTATCTCACGTTATTTGATTCAATTATTGTCGATATTTTATATATTATTAAATCAATAATTGAGACGACAAAGTTATTAATATTATTATTTGCAATATTGACGATGTCTAGAAGTTACATCGAGGAGAGTTTGGTCACCTAATTGCTATGATAGGGAGAAATCCTTATTGAAAGCCCCTCTTTCTGAGGAACGACACAGTTGTTAAATATTGCAAATTATAATAATCATGATAAATGTTGTTAAAAATATTGAGAGGATTTTTATGAATTAGTTGTTGTAAATTTTGCTTATTATTTGAATCCCCATTTACCCATTTTTAAAATAATTGATAGAAAGTTATTTAGTATATATATAATATGGTAGGACCCACCTGTGATGGAGACATGTTGGTGGGAGGAAAACACGTGGAGCCCACGTTGGAAGAAAAATGGGGGGGGGGGGGGGCGAATCTTGAAAATTCTTCATTGGAGAAGTTTTTTTCCTAATAACATGTGCTTATATATATATAATATTTTTGTTTTACTTGATAATTGAATTTAGCCGAAGGCATCCGTGAATTATTTCTGTAGCGTCCGTGATTTATTTTTCAAATAGTATCCCTTTAATTCTCCTATAAATAGGATGCTTAGTTAGAATTGAAAATCACACCAGAATCAAAGAATTCTTCTTCTATAATATTGAGCGTATTTCTTTCGAGTTTTAGAAAGCTTTGAGCGTAGAAAACAACGAAAGTTTTCTTCAAGAATATCCCCGCTATACTAGTTGGAATACTCTTCTTTTCAAGGTAAGAGGTATTATTTATTTCATATTCAAAAGAGACATTATTTTTTGTATTCGTATGAATATTATTTTTGTTCAATATTCGTAATGAATATTATTTTCGTTCAATATTTGTAGGGTTATTGTCTTCGTTTAATATTCATATTATATTTGTTTAATATTCGTAAGGAATATTATATTAGATTCAATATTAAGTAAGGGATGTTATTTTTGTTCAATATTAAGCTTGAAATAATATTTTCTTCCATACTACGTAGTATGTAAGTAATATTATTTTGTTTCGATTTCAAATTCTATATTCGTTTTGTTAAAGTTTTGGCTTCTATACTCCATGAAATTAGTAGAATATCCTTGATATTTAAGGCTTCATCCAATATCTTTTATGGAAATATTATTCGAGCATTCTTGATAAGTTTTAACTTTTTATGCGTAGTAGTCTATTCATGGGTTACTATTCATGAAGTCTTATTCACTTGGGTACTTATTCACTCAAGTACTATTCACCGGGGTACTATTCATGATAAAAATTGATTCATTTTTGGTCCAAATTATTTTGGTACAATATTATTCTTGAATTTTACTCCACAAAGCGAAAGATCGTGTTAACAATTTGAACGTTATTGAATTTTGAATAAATTAAATTATAAATCTTTAAAATTTATCCTTGAACTTGTTTTATTGAATTATTATGTCATTGTCATCATCCTCATGCGTATATTGTTATGAAAGTCATCTTTGGCCCGTAGTGGATAGATGGACTTGGTATGATTATGACCAAGGATTATTCGGTATAATCATGATATAGTAATGTTACAAATGGAGTGGGTAAAGTCCTCATTGGCCTGTAGTGCATTGATGGACAGTTTTTGGTATGGTTCTGGCCATGGATTCTCTTCGGCCAAGGGTGCAAAGATGAATTGTTTAATGGCGTGATTATGACCGTTGATGAAAACACGATTATCTTTAGCCCGTAGTGCATGGATAATTCATGGTCGTGATACTAAAGAATATCCTTGGCCTGTAGTGCGAGGATGATTCGATGATGTGGATTATTTATTAAGATGAGTCTCAAATATAAAATTGATAATAAACTTTTAAATCATAGAAGATGGTAGATATTATGCTCTCTATTGACTCTTATAATGGATTGTTTATTTCACTGCGATTGTTGATCTAAAACTTGTTGTCTATTGTATTCTATCGGTTGTTATATCTTTGTTGAAGGCTAACGATAATTTATTCTCGCATTATCTTAGTCATAATATTTATTCTTTGGGCTAGTTGAGCTCACCTTTCTTTCAATGTTCTCTTGAGAAATGAGAATATAGTTTGGGACTAGTCGGGGAATGAAATGACGATCTAGATGGTTGAATTAGTAGTCCTCACTATTCTATGAAATAAAGTGTGATAATAAATGTATTGAGGACTCCATTTGAGTTGAATAATGTCTAGAGACAATATTCAGTATTAAAACTCTCGGTTTATGTTTTGTCGTATTTTACGACAGTTGTATTATTATTATTAAGTTGTATTTGAATTTTGTACCATGTATTTGGCGACTCAAGATGGGTGATGTATACCTATTTTGGGGAGTCACAATTAATATCAAAGCGTAGGGATATGATCCACCCAGGTGAGATGTGAGACAAGAACTAGGAGGGGAGAGACAGGGAATTCCTTCGCTAGTATGACCTACCTAAGTTTATTTGGTATTTAATTGGTCGGTTAGAATATAGGGATAATATGTTGCATGTCAATTAACCCTTGTTTTGTGACAATATTTAAAAATGACATCCGAGAATGTTGAGAATAGCAATGGAGCACATAAGACCATTGAGTCACCACAGATCAATACCCAGGATAATGTGCAACAGGAAGACAATAATCCTCAGGTAAACAACAACACCGATCAAATGATGAATGATGAGATGTTCAGAGGCTTTGCGGCGCTCATGCAACACCAAACGAGAGAGACTCCTATTCATAATGCGAGTGGAATCAATGGCAACCCACGGTTGGGACACCATTAAGCGATCACCAAGATATTTGATGTCTTGGAATGCTTAGAGGAACAAAAGGTTCTATTTTGCCCCATTTATGTTGCGTGAAGAAGCGAGATCATTGGTGGGAATCAGTAAAAGCACCCCCACCCGACTTTTCTTCAAGATGTCTTGGGAGAAGTTCCAAGAATTGTTCAACGACAAGTACTCTCCCAAAGTATTCATCACATGAAGGAGGTAGAATTCATCAAGCTGTGAAGCAAAACAATATGATCGTGTCGCGATCTAAGGCTAAGTTTGCACGAGTTATCCCTTTACATTCCATTTGGTTAATAATGAGGAGCGAATGACGCGAATGTTTCTAGCGAGGTTTGAAACCCGAAATACGTCAATACCTCATTTTTCACAAACTTTGTTTATATTCAGATGTTGTGAATAGGGATCAGTTAGTGGAGCACAATAATGAGTCAACACAACCAAAAGGTAATAATGACCAACAACACGATAATAATTATATCGGTGGCAAATGGCATCGGAACAATGATAACCATCGTGAGGAAAATTATCATGCATAGAATGGTAACCACTTCGGTGGTAATCATGGCCAAGATAATAGAAGTGGAAATTTCAAGAAGAGAAGGTTCAATAATGATGGAAAGACAAAGAACACCAAAGACTTGTTTCAAGGAAGAAGAACGACCATCGGTCGTATGTTTCAAATGCGGACAGAGGGACACATCCGTCCAAATCAGACGCAACAACCCAAAGCGTGTTTAAATTACTTTGAAGAGAAGGTCGCCTAGCTCGATTTTTGTCGTATGGTGAAGTCAAGTCCAAATTTGGATGATGGCCAAAGGATGTCCTGCATAAGTCAAAGCCGTGTAGTTTAAGTGAGAGTGTTTGTCGAGAACCCAAACGAAGTTGTCACGGAGGTAAGTTAATCATAAACTCTTGTGAAATCTATACCTTATTTGATACCGGTTCTACCCATTCTTTTATTTCTCTACTTGCGCTCAACGTTTAAATTTGACTCAGGAGAAATTAGACTTTAACTTATCTGTTGAAACTCGTTAGGAGAAACCTTCATTTCATGTGTTATCCATGTCTTGGATAAGAGTCACGATTTTAAATGATATTTCTATCGTTAATAAATTTCCTGACGTATTCCCGAAGAACTTCCTGCCTACCTACCCCAGAAAGCATGAAATTGAATTTTGTATCGACCTTGAACCCGATACAAAAATCCTCAAATATTTCTTCACCCAAAACGAGGCGTAATATGCGCTTGAGAGACGCGTTGTCTCGAGAAGATAGTATGAGATCGTATGCGCCATCCTGGAAAAGCTAACGTGTAGTACGACGCATTGAGTAGAAGATCGTATGCATTTACAAGTGCAAATATATGAACCTACGTGAAGATAGTGAATATACGATTTGATCAAACTTTAATCGATAAAGTAAAGATGCTTTCAAGCTTATAGACTTCGGAAGCGATGAATGTGAAGAATAAGGTTCAAGAAGGCGTTATTCTAGAAGCAAGAGTCGATGAATAGAGGAAATCTCAACTCTCAATTTTATTGGTCTATTTGAAATCCTCGATTGAGTAGGAACTGTGGCCTATGGACTCGTTTTACCACCAAATATGTTGCGTGTTCATAACATTTTTCATGTATAAATGTTACATAAATATGTGGATGTCCCAAACCATATTATTAAATTAGAACAGGACGAGATTTCGAAAGATTTAACATATGAGGAGATACCTGTTAAAATCTTGGATAAGAAGAAATATATTCTACTCTCAAAGGTTATACCTCAAGAGTTAGAATCTGACGAGGTATCTTCATCCTGCTCGACATACAGTGCGCGCACGTAAATTTCGAGGCGATATTTCATAAAGAGGGAGATTGTAAGACCCCAAATTTTATGAATAAAGATTTAATTTTCTCAAAATATTTTTTTAATATTATGATGTGGAATTAAGATAATGTTATAGTTGTGGGTAATATTTATAAATTTTGCAAAAGTAAGCAAGTTGTTATATAATATTCGATTGGTCGAGAATATTCATTTTAATAAGAAATATTAAATCTGACAAGACAATCAATTAGTGGACCCCACAAATGTAATTATTATCGGAATGAAAAAAGCAACGAAATATCTTTTTATGAAAATAACGGAAGTTTTTTCTCGTATTAACGTTGAACTACCCGTTGATAAAAGTCTGATGTCTGGCGTGATTGTATAGTAGCACACGGTATTGATTATTGATGTTTACGTGAAAAGTCACTCGGTTTTGTTCAATTATTACTACTGATAATTCTTTGCATAGTATCTCACGTTATTTGATTCAATTATTATCGATATTTTATATATTATTAAATCAATAATTGAGACGACAAAGTTATTAATATTAATATTTGCAATATTGACGATGTCTAGAAGTTCTGTCAAGGAGAGGTTTGGTCACCTAATTGCGCGCCAATAGGGAGAAATCCTTATTGGAAAGCCCCCTCTTTCCTGAGAACGACCTAATTGTTAAATCTTGCGAATTATAATAATGATGATAAATGTTATTAAAAATATTGAGAGGATTTTTATGAAGTAGTTGTTATAAATTTTGCTTATTATTTGGATCCTCATTTATCCATTTTTAAAATAATCGGTAGAAAGTTATTCAGTATATATATAATATGGTAGGACCCACATGTGATGGAGAAATGTTGGTGGGAGAGGAACACGTGGAGCCCATGTTAGAAGAAAAAAATGGGGGGGATCTTGAAAATTCTTCATTGGAGAAGTTTTTTTCCAAATAACATGTGCTTATATATATATATATATTTTGTTTTACTTGATAATTGAATTCAAATGTAAAGAAGGCATCCGTGAATTGTTTTACGTAGCATCCGTGATTTATTTTTCAAATAGTATCCTTCATTCTCCTATAAATAGGATGCTTAGTTAGAATTGAAAATCACACCGTAACGAAAGAATTCTTCTTCTATAATATTGAGCGTATTTCTTTCGAGTTTTAGAAAGCTTTGGCGCGAGAGAAAATGAAAGTTTTCTTCAAGAATATCCCCGCTATACTAGTTGGAATACTCTTCTTTTTTCAAGGTAAGGGATATTATTTATTTCATATTCGGAAGAGACATTATTTTTTTCAATATTCGTATTATGAATATTATTTTCGCTTCAATATTCATAATGAATATTATTTTCGCTCGATATTCGTAGGGATATTGTCTTCGTTTAATATTCATATTATATTTGTTTAATATTAAGTAAGAATATTATATTAGCTCAATATTCGTAAGGGATGTTATTTTTATTCAATATTAAGCGAAATAATATTTTCTTCCATACTACGTAGTATGTAAGTAATATTATTTCGTTTAGAATTTTGAATTCTATATTCGTTTTGTTAAAGTTTTGGCTTATATACTCCATGAAATTAGTAGAATATCCTTGATATTTAAGGCTTCATCCATCTCTTTCATGGAAATATTATTACGAGCATTCTTAATAAGTTTTAACTTTTTCATGTAGAATACTATTCACGGGTTACTATTCACGAAAAGTACTTATTAGTGATCTACTATTCACTCAAGTACTATTCACCCGGGGTAATATTCATGATAAAAATTGATTCGTTTTTGGTCCAAATTATTTTTGGTATAATATTATTCTTGAATTTTACCCCACAAAAGCGAAGATCATGTTGATAATTTGAACATTATTGAATTATGAATAAATTAAATTATAAATCTTTAAAATTTATCCTTGAACTTGTTTTATTAAATTATTATGTCATT
Organism: Panax quinquefolius; assembly: GCA_020205615.1. Taxonomy (NCBI): domain Eukaryota; kingdom Viridiplantae; phylum Streptophyta; class Magnoliopsida; order Apiales; family Araliaceae; genus Panax; species Panax quinquefolius. Next base: position 15,828,864 of record CM035153.1, read on the forward strand.
GTCATCATCCTCATGCTTATATTGTTATGAAAGTCATCTTTGGCCCATAGTGCATAGATGGACTTGGTATGATTATGACCGGGGATTATTCAGTATAATCAAGACCGTAATGTTACAAATGATATGGTAAAAGTCCTCGTTGGCACATGGTGCATTGATGGACGAGTTTTGAAATATGGTTATGGCCATGGATTCTCTTCGGCCAAGGGTGCAAATATGAATTGTTTTATGGCATGATCATGACCATTGATGAAAACACGATTATGTTTGGCCCGTAGTGCATGGATAATTCATGGTCGTGATACTAAAGATTATCCTTGGCTCGTAGTGCAGGGATGATTCGATGATGTGAATTATTTATTAAGCTGAGTCTCAGTGATAAAATTGATAATAAACTTTTTAAATCATAAAAGATGGTAGATATTATGCTCTACTTGACTCTTCTAATGGATTGTTTATTCCTCTGCAGTTGTTGATATAAAACTTGTTATCTATTGTATTATATCAATTGTTATCTTGTTTGAAGGCTAACGATAATTTATTACGCATTATCTTACTCATAATATTAATTCTTGGGCTAGTTGAACTCCCTTTCTTTCAATGTTCTCTTGAGGAAATGAGAATATAAATTTGGGACTAGTCAGGGGAATGAAATGGCGATGCAGATGGTTGAATTAGTAGTCCTCACTATTCTATGAAATAGTGTGATGATAAATGTATTGAGGACTCCATTTGAGTTGAATCTTGCAGAAGACAATATTTGTATTAAAACTCTCAGTTTATGTTTTGTCGTATTTTACACGACAGGTTGTATTATTAAGTTGTATTTGAATTTTATACCATGTATTTGGCGACTCAAGATTGGTGATGTATACCTATTTTGGGGGCATCACATGAATCTTGAAGATGTAGCTCGAAGAATCTTGACATCTTTAGTTCTTTGACAACCTTGAGTCCTCAAAGTTCACATCCAATTTGTTGGTTGGCCAAATATAGATTTGAGAAATTCTTCTTTCTTCTCTCGAATGAGTACTTCTTATTACATATGGCCTTTTCATCTTTTAGTCGATGGATGTTTGACTATTTCTTTGTTGATGCCTCTTGAGCTCCTATATCTGCTCTTGAGACTACAAGATTGACTATAAGGCGGATTGGTGTTGTTATGGCATTTAAGAACATGGACCAATCTGACTTGATTTCCAATATATATATACATTTACCATGAATATTTCCAACGTGTGAGCTCATACGTACTTATAAGTGACTTACTACTAAACTAAGTTTAGAAAATATTTATTACTGAGATCGAGACTCAGCGATTAGCATTTGAATATAGCATAAGAACACCTTTCTACGATACCATTGTTATCTCTAGTAGGCACAAAATTGATCTAGAAGGGGGGTTGAATAGATCCTTTTTAATTTCAAATACTTTTCTCTTTTATTTTGTATTGCTAATGAAGTAGCATATATCAAACATAAGAATCTTTTCGAAACAAGTGAATAAGTAAAAGATTCTTTCATTGATATATTCATAATCATACATATATTATTCTTAGAAATAGTTAAGTGGTAGCAGTTAATACATACATAGCAGTTATAGCGATTAAGTACATAATGTAAATGACGGTAAGTAAATGACGAGAATGTAAAAGACCTGAGGATTTTAAGTGGTTCGGAGACTCGAGCTCTAATCCACTCTTACTGCTTTAACTAGTAGGATTTCCACTAAGGAATGGCGGCACTCACGATCACTAAGATTCCTTGAGGCCGGCTGACCTTGGAACTTGATTCACTAAGAACTCTTGAAGCCCGGTGAACTTGGAACTCCTCTAGTTCCCTAGGAACTCTTGAAGCCTAGTAGGCTTGGAACTTCATTATTCCTCCAGACGAGGACCCCTCGGTCCAGCTTCTTGTTGGTGTTGTTGTTGTTGTTGTTGTTTGTGCCTTCTTCGCTAAGATGTCTTTAAGCTTGAACATCTTACATAGTTAGCGACTTGGCGTGGTCCTCTTTGCGTTACGCTTGATGCTGGACCACATCTTCTTTGGTCTGTTGATCTTTATTACATTACGCTCATTTTCATCCGATGTCAAATGTGTGTACCATCACCATTTGGGTTTTCTAAGTGTTTGAGCTTTTGGTAAACTTAGATGCGGCACTTAGCATTCCACTAACCCTTCTTTAGTGGTTTGTGATAAGTGGGTTTTATACCTACTTATTGGATATCAATTCTGTGAATTATGCCCATCTCAAGTACATTTGATCTGTTTTAGTTGCATTTCATGTTATTTTGCATTGCGTGTACTTAAAACTCCTTTTGGTGAAAAAGTCTGAAAAGCGGCATACTTTGGTGGTGTTGGATGGTATGAGGCTGATGTAGATGGCATGAGGTTGACGGATGCATGGCATGAAGGTATAATGGAGCAAGGAGACCAAGAATGGAAGGAAGGAACATAGAACAGATTCGGTCTTGTGACTGAAACCGAAATTCCAGTTGTAATGCGCAGGCATATTAAGCCTAAGGCTGGCGCTGATGAAACCAACTAGACATCATGACTTCTCGCAAGTCTCGCACCTTGTGAGAACATCTTGAAGGGCGGTAGCGGCCGCATGTGATGAAAACTAGCGATTTGTTTTATTTTAATTTTGAATTAAAAGGTTATAATTTATTAAAAAGCGATGTCGGATGGTGTCGAACATAACTTGAATGACTTGTGACATATTTTCATATCATAACTAGGGTTTACATTGGGAGAGAGATTCCAACGAAGAACGAAGCCAAAACTCCATCTTTTACTAATTCTTCTTGGGATTTTACGTCATTTGTGGATTTTATTATTGTTTAACTTGGATTTTTATAAGGAGTTGAGCGTTAATTTTGGTTTACAATCTACAATTGGGTTTGATCATTCTATCTTTCATCTTTCAATTGTATGCTTGATAATCATGTTTAGCGTTGATCCCATAATGGCTTTTGGTTCAGTCATGAACTAAACTCCATTATGGGATTCTAACAGATTTTAATATGTAGTTTGATTACATGCTTGATTGCTAGGGTTGTTTTACATATCATATGAGAATTCTATTATGGTTGTTTTACATGTATGAATGCTTGATCATCATTTGTTTGATTTGCATGGAATTGACAATGAACATGCAGTATGGATATAGTCGTGATAGCATCACGTATATGGGGTTGTTGTAAATGGCTTACGTATTTCGTGAATGAGATGAGCGTATACTTATTCATAGTATGAGTTTAAATAAGGGCTTGTGCTTAAATTCAATTATGATTGCCATTTCACTTGAGACATATAGTGATTTTGGTTATATTGATGATTACATGGAGTCTATCATTTGTGGATGTTGTAATGTGATAGTGCTCTTAGTATATGCATTGAATACGATTCTTGCATGATAGTGGTAATTGGATGAAATATTAAATGAAGTTAGGATCCCATTATTTCCAGACTTGGTTTATTTCGTTTCGTTATTATTCTTGTTTTAGAGTGATTTGCAAATAGATTAATTCACCAATTGTAGTTGTTAGTCTAAACATATAAACATAGTGATTTAATTGATGCATAGTAGTTTAAATTTGACAACTTTCTCTGTGGGATCGATACTTTACTTACTCTGTATTACTTATTGACACATGTATGCTTGCATGAGTTAGAGCTCTTTTTGTTAGAACTGAAAATGAGGCAACAAGTTTTTGGCGCCGTTGCCGGGGAAAGGCGTTTAGTTTAAATAATTATCATCAATTTTAAGCTATCTTGTTTGACTTAGACATATCTAATCTAATCTTATCTCATTTCTATTTTTGTTTTGTTTGTGATTTGGTACTTGTAGATTTTTTATGCTGCACGATCATCTCATTCAATTAATTAACACCAAATACGCGAGATAACATAAACATGAAGGGGTTGGAAGCGGTGTGTAAAGAAATTTACAAGCACAGTTGGAAATAGTACTACGATTAGTATGGAAGAAGAACGGAAATTGAAAGCAAAGAGAAGAGCATCGGGCTCTACGAGAATATTTCATCTTAGAATATAAATGGGCTACTGATCGAGCATGCATAAATCGGGATAGTGATAAAAGCCAACACTTTTGAGATTAAACCGGCACTATTCAGATGGTGCGAACTTCGGTTCGATTTGGGGTCTTTGCTACGGATGATCCGAATGAACACTTATTGAGCTTCATCGAGATTTGTGATACATTCGATATAACGGTGTGACGAAGGATGCTATCGGACCATGGTTGTTCCCATTCTCATTGAGGATAAGAAGCGAGAGTTGGCTTCATTCTTTGCCATCGTGGTCAATCACTACATGGGAGGACTTAGCGAAAAATTCTTAGCCAAGTTCTTCCCAATGGCTAAGACTGCAAAGATGAGGACAACTATATGTCAGTTTGAGCAACAATAGGGAGAGTCCTTATATGAAGCATGGGAGATATACGAAGAGATGTTAAGGAAGTGTCCGTATCACGGTATGCTGGATTGGATGGTAATTAACACTTTTTACAATGGATTGGGATGGCAATCAAGACCGATTGTAGATGCAGCTGTTGGAGGGGTATTATGGGCAAAAAGCTATGACGAGGCCTATACCTTTATTGAGACTATGGCAGCTAACGATTTTTAGAATCCTACATCTCGGATGCCACTGCCCAAGGTTGCAGGTGTGTTGGAGGTAGATGCTATTACACAGTTGTCGGCACAGATGGCAGCTATGGCAAAGAAGATAGACTCAATAGCAGAGAGAAAAATGAAAACAGTTGCCTTCGTTTGTGAAATTTGTGCGGGGTCACACTCCACGGATCAATGTGCCATCACCGTTTCGAAGTCGGTCTGCGGATGTGAGTAATTATAGGAAAGACCAAGGCAATTTCAACACATACCACCCCAACAATCGAAACCATCCAAACTTTAGTTGGTCGATTAACCAAGAAATCAATGAGAATCGGTTTGGTAGAAGCCATCAGTTTAAATTACTGACCGTCTCGTGACATTTTGCACCAAAAACCACCGTTTCATAAAGGATTCTCTCACAACAACAACATCACACTCCAGGTGCACCACACCCGGAAAAAGAAATCAAGTGTAGAGATGATGTTAAAATATATAGCAAACCACGGAAGTTATGATTAAAAGCCAAGCGGTGGCTATTAAGAATTTGGAAACTTCGAGATGGGGCCGAATGGCAAGTATGCTTAACAACGAGGCCCAGGTTCATTGCCCGAAGTAACACGAGACAAATCCAAGAAGAGGCGGGAAGGAGCAATATCAAGCGATATCATTAAGATCTGGAAAAATCATGGAATCTTTGTGTCATGCGGCGCGCTGAGAACACTAAGGAGGCCGCATGACCGCTGAAAGCGGTGTGTGATTGATGAAGAAAAAACGGAAAAGTCCGAGTCGCATGACAGTCGAGAAGGATACAACAGTTCGAGAGGAAAATCCTAAGAGTTCGAGTGCCACAATTCACCCTCAAGTCTGCGTATCCACAAAGATTAACTAAGCGAGAGGGAGGATAAACATTTTTGCAAGTTCTTGGAGGTATTCAAAAAGCTGCGGATCAATATACCATTCATGAGGCATTGGAACAAATGCTTGAGAAGCTATGCAAAGTTTATGAAGGTATATATTGTCGAGAAGAAGAAGACTAGATGAGTTTGAAATCGGTAGCCTTCAGACAGAGGAATGCGATGTAGTGCTTAGTAGTGAAATTACCTCAAAGTTGAAGGATCTGGCGACTTCACAATTCCGCACAATTGGAAAAAATGAACTTGATAAGTGTTTATGTGATCAGGGGGCATATAAATTTGATGCCTTGTCGAGTTGTTCAATCGGTTGGGATTTACCGGTTCCCAAGGTAGATAAACATATCATTATAGCTAGCTGACAGATCCATCACGTATCCACGGGGAATTGTTGAAGATGTATTGGTAAAGGTGGACAAGTTTATCTTTAGGTTGATTTCATCATCTTAGACTACGAGGAAGATAAGAGCATACCAATCATCTTGGGAGACCATTCTTAGCCACGAGCGAGGACTTTGATAGATGTGCGAAAGGAGAACTCACTTGTATGCGTGTTCATGATTAGGAGGTCACCTTTAAGTCTTCAAAGCGAAAAGTTCCCAACGGATGAAGAAGAATGTTTTTGGTTGATTTGGTGGATCGAATCGTAAAGGATGAAAGTCTGAGTCTTGTGGCATCGAACCTTTGAGAAGCATCATTCTTTGAAAATTGAATTGGAGGATGATGTCGACGAACTTGTGCAATACACGGATGTCATCCCAAAATTAGGAGATTTGGAATCTGGGGTCGAGCCATTGACAAAATTTGGAGAGTCGTCGATCAAATTAAAGCCATCTCTTGAGACACCTCGAACTTGAATTAAAACCACTTCCGAACATCTCGGTGCACTCATTTTTAAATAAAGATTCAAAGTTACTGTGATTATTTCTTACGCACTAACATCTTTTCGGGAAGAAAAACTTCTACGAGTGCTTAGAGTTTAAATCCGCATATTGGATGGAACATAGTAGATATTAAAGGGATTAGTCCTTCATTACGTATGCATAAGATCTTCTTTGGAAGATGGGGAGTAAACCGTCGGTTGGCTTGACAAAAAGAAGGCTTTAATCGATAATGAAAGAAGTGGTCGAAAAGAGAGTCTTTGAAATGGGTTTGGATCACGGTATAATTTATCGATTTTCAGACGACTCATGGATGAGCCCGAGTCATGTGTGCCAAAAAGGGTGGTATGACCGTTGTGACCAATGAAAATAATGAGTTAATTCCAACACACATATGATGATGGGGTGGAGAATCTGCATGGATTCTGGTGAGACTCAACAAAGGTACAAGGAAAGATCATTTTCCACTACCATTCATTGATCAAATGTTGGACAAATTAACGGGTCATGATTATTATTTCCTTTTGGATGGATATTCAAGCTACAATCAGATTATGATAGCTCCAGAAGACCAAGAAAAGACTACATTTACATGCCCATATGACACTTTTGCTTTTAGACGGATGTCTTTCGGGTTATGCAATGTTTCAGCCTCCTTTCAGCGATGCATGATGGCTATATTTTCAGATATGGTGGAGCAGAACGTGGAAGTATTTATGGATGAATTCTCGGTCTTTGGAGAATCATTTGATTTATGCCTCGAGAATATGGTTATGGTTTTGAAATGATGTGTTGAGACGAACTTAGTGCTGAACTGGGAAAAGTGCCATTTCATGGTGCAAGAAGGAATCATACTAGGACACAAGGTCTCAAAGAAAGGACTCGAGGTGGATAGAGCGAAGTTGGATATGATTGAGAACTTACCACAACCTAATTCAGTAAAAGGTGTTCCCAGTTTTCTAGGACATACAAGTTTCTACCGCAGGTTTATCAAGGATTTCTCCAAGATTCCCAAACCACTATGCAGTCTATTGGAGAAAGATATATAGTTTAATTTCGATGATGCCAGCGTGACGGCATTTTAGCACTTAAAGAGACAACTAACTTGACGCATGTGATTCTGCTTTTGATTGGGAATTGCCATTTGAGTTGATGTGTGATGCCAATGATTACGTTGTGAGGTGCTTTTGGGGCAAAAGGAAGAAAGATTTTTCATGTGATATATTATGCAGTGAAGACCCTTACAGGATACACAGCTAAACTACACCACCACGGAGAAAGAGTTGTTGGCGATGAGTGTACGCCTTTGATAAATTTCGGCGTATCGATTGGCACAAAAGTGATAGTGTATACGGACCACGCGCAGATAATTCGACATTTAATGGCAAAGAAGGATGCAAACCACGGTTGATCGGATGGATTTTATTCTTGGAATTTGATTTGGAGATCGAAAGACGGAAGGGCGCAAAACCAAGTGGCGGACCACTTATTGCGATTGAGAATCCGGAAAGGTAAAAACGATAACGTTATGATCAATGAGACTTTTCGGATAAATGAAAGGAAGTTTGTGGTGAAAGGGCTTGGTGAGTAAGATGGCACCTTACGACTTGGTGGGTTATCGAAGAAGAAATTTACGTATGATGTTAAATGGTATATATGGGATGAGACTTACTTTTTAAATAGTGTTACGATCAAATGATAAGGAGGTGTATTCCGGTATAGTGAAACCGAGGGGATTTTGCGAGGATTATCATGCTTGGTGTATGGAGGTCACTATGGTGGTGAAAGAACGATGGCTGAAGTACTACAAGCGGGATTCTCTTTGGCCAACATAATTTTCAAAGATCATCTGTTTTGTCGGATGATGTGATAGATGTCGGTGAGTGGGGAACATCTCGAAAAGAAATATGAAATGCCTTTGAATACGATCCTCGAAGTAGAAATTTTTGATGTTTGGGGAATTGATTTCATGGGACCTTTTGTTTCTTCCTGCGAAAATCTCTACATCTTGCTCGCAGTGGATTATGTCTCAAAATGGGTAGAAGTGGCAGCTCTCCCAATAAACGATACCAAGGTTAGTCCTCGGATTTTTACATAAGCATCTTCACGAGATTTGGAACTCAAGAGCTATCATCGGTGTGAAGCGAAGTCATTTCTTGACGAGGTGGTTTACAAACGTTGTTAGCTAAGTATGGGGTGCACCATTGCATTACACGACTTATCACCCACAAAACAAATGGCCAAGTCAAGTGTCAAATCGAGAATTAAGAAAATCCTAGAAAAGTCGTTAATCCCACAACGGAAGGATTGGTAGATTAAAAGTTGGATGATGAAGTATGGGCTTATAGAATTGCATACAAGACTCATTGGGCATGTCACCATATCGGCTCGTACGTGTATGGAAAAGCACTGTCACCTTCTTATGGAGCTAGAGCATAAGGCATTGGGCAATTCAAAGCTCAATTTTGATTTGAATCTTTGCGGGGAAAGCGCTTACTCCAACTCAATGAGTTGGATGAATTGATTCTGAGCATATGAGAATTGAAACTATATAAGGAGAAGGTGAAGAAATGGCATGATCGAAAAAATCATTATGAAGAGCCTTTGAATCGGGACAAAGGGTTTTGCTTTATAACTCGGACTTAAACTTTTTCCGGAATCTTGAAATCAAGATGGTTAGACCATTTATGGTGAAAACTTGTCTTTTGCATGGTCTGAATTGAAGTATATGATCGGTTCGGGGACAAGCCTTTTAAGTTGAATGGGCCAATGATTGAAGCATTACTTTGGTGGTGAGGTGGATGCAGACAAAAGAAAGTTGCCTCAATTCTCTCTTCGACGTGAGAATGAGAGACAATCGAAGCTAATTAACTATAACTTAGCGCTGGATGGGAGGCAACCCATTATTTCTATCTCTATTTTCTTTGTATTCATTGATAAAGTAATTAGTTAGATCATCTACATTCTCGTATTTAATACATTATATGTTAAGCATAATTGAGTGTGTAGTTACATTTGCCTTGAGAGGTGTTTGAGTAGGATAAGTTTATTTAATCCTACCTCATAACGCTCATTATTTCATGCCTTAACGGTGTGCATTCATATCCATGTAGGTATTAGCAAGTTCCTTTATCCATTGATATCGGTTTGGGAGTAAGCAGGTTTATAGTGCGGGAAGTTGCATAGCGAGGCATGATGCCATCACCCCGAAAGTCGTAGCTCTAGTCCTAATCAAAAACTTCATCCTTTACAGTGGCGTGCTGCGAGATTTTCTCTGCATAGGCTGCCTGACCTCGTCAAGATCTGAAGGTCTTGAAAAGTCGTTTAAAACCTATCCGAATGGCTTATTTGGTTTCTCGCGTGATATAATGGAGGCGAACCCTTTTTTCTTCACACAACTCCTCGACTCGATAAAAACTTCGACCTCACGATTTCTCTACCTTCAAAAGTTCATTCACGCTCTCTACGTGGGCATAAATCTGGGGTTATAGTTTGCGTGCTTGTGAAAGAATTTGGAGGTCAGAGGTTCTTATTCATTATCGAAGCAAATCATCTACATTCTCTATCATCATGCGCATGGGTTCTAAAAGCACGCTCCTATCCCCATCTCTCTTCATCGAATCTTCCTCTAGTAACCAAGAAGAGGATGTCGTGGACCACGAAAAATTTATCGGTTTGGAAGCTCGGTGAGTATTATTGTGTTGTGGCCAAATCCTTTGTGAAGGAGCAGGGTTTAAACTTGAAAAAGCAAGATGGCCAACTATGGAATATGATACGTGAAAGAGAATTTGGGTTGGTTTGGTACATGACTCCTATACTTTATTCCATGGGGGTTGTGCGAGAGTTCTACGTGAATGCTAAGGAAATGAAAGGAGGGATAACAACCTTGGTTAGAGGAGTGCAAGTGGACTTTTGACCACCAATGATCGAGCGATCTTGAATAAATGACGCTTTCATAAATAAGATTACGCTAATTGGGTCAATAAGTGCACATTTAATGACGGACTTGGACTTAGTGATTTACGAATTGTGCGTTACAGGGCACCAAAATAGAATTATAAGGCCAGGGACGCCAGAGCAAAATCTTTTCCGACGTCTTGAATCGATATGCGAAGGCGTGGAATACATTTATCTCGCTGCCAAATTAATTCCATCCATTCACTGAAGCATGAAATAACTACATTGAGGGTATCATTTTATGGGGCATTATCAAAGCGGCGGTATATTGGCGTCTTATTACAATAATTCATCGAGAACATGCTGCGTTATTTGCGGGGAGCACGGCGGGGGAGTATTCCACAGCGTCTGTGGCATCCGTATGTGTGTATTCAACAAAGAGTCCGTGGAATAACGGCGCCTATAGGTAACCCAGAACACGACATCACTCACGCGACTACTATTGCCAAATTCAAGGTTGGACGGGTGGTGAACCACATCCACGAGGACTAGGATTTATTATCAAGCCCATATTTCCAAAACCACTAACAATATTTCCCTCGGGAGTAGAGGCGGTTCCCCTATTACCGACCCCAACACACTCCTCATGGTGATGCTTGACTCAAGGTTGGGCGAAAAGTCGACGCCATCTATGATAATTTTGGAGCTTTTACTACGGGTCTCACGAGGGCCTTTGGCGAAGCCTTTACGTCGAGAACCATGCTAGAGTGGCCTCGATTTGGGGCCAGCGATTACTATCCACCACAGATTCACCACCCGAGGAGGGTGAACGATCGATCGTTAGGGAGTTCTCTTGTACCCTTTACCTTCATTTAATGGGGCATTGAATACTTTTAAGTTTGGGGGTATTGGGGAGTAGTATAGTAGCATGTAGTTTAGTTTTTCATGATTAGTTAAAATTGACATGGTTAGTTTAATATTTGTTTTTTTGTGGTATTATTTTATTGAAATTTTTTGTTTTAGTTAGTTTACAAGTCTTACAAAAATTCTTGCTTTATAGAAATTCTTGCCTAATGATGATGATAGTGAATTATGAAGGATTTTAGAGTATATTGGATAACTTGAGCGTAGTTATAATGTTTTACGATGGAATTCATGTTGCTGTTCAAATGCTTTCGGTTTTCACGGATGTGTTCATAATCACTTGTAGGTATAAGAATTACGTGTTGCATTGCTTGTTAGAAAATGTAGTTTTAAAAGAAAAATGTGGAACATGCGTAGACTTGACAAATATTGACATTGAAATTTTAGGAAAACATGGGTATCTTATGTATAAAAAAATATTCAAATAGCGATAACGTGTTAGTCTTATTTGAGAATACTGCTACTTGAGTAAGTATGCAGAGGGATTGTCTCTACCTACAGCGCCTAAGGTCTTTCATGGTGCAGGGAGTTGGTTAAAAAGCTTCAGCTGAAGGGGTAGCGGTGTTGCTAATGAAATAAGGCATTGCCTGACCATGTATAAAAAAGAAAAGAAAAATAATAATAAACATCGCGGAAAGCGAAAATCACCCTCGTGAGTAGTAATAAAGCAATTAAGCCCATTGTTGTACTTTAAGTTTGTTTGGATATGTTGGAACATTTTGTGTTGTATAAGTATACATGATTCTCAATTTAGACTATAATTTTCTATTTTGAGCATGTTAGCATATATATATTCTTTGCTTGAATCAAGTCTTGGTGAACACTACACACATGCATAACATCTCTATAGCATGTATGAATTATCGGAGTGTATGATGTTATGACCATCGTTTAGTTTGAAAGTGTATTTTTAAATCTGGATAATTATTTGAGGCGATTTGGGCTGAAATTACATTTAAGTTGGAATGATGTGAGACTAGTTTGCATAGTAATTTAGGCTACGCAAGTATTATTTTTTGCATTGTCGTTGTTATTTA